>CM070487.1:38681635-39121635 GCA_036324585.1 Champsocephalus esox | reverse complement strand
AATAAATGACCCTGGCTTGCTTCTGCCCACAGGGAATCATCTTACCTCCCAATACACTCTGACAGAACACACACACACTCAGGCACCTACACTTACAAGCCAGCCAAAGCACACACCGGAGCTCAGAAAGCTAATCAGAACATGCGGCCTATTTCTCCGTATGTTTTAATGAGCTCGCTGTCGTGGAGCGCCGGCTGATATTATTAGGCTGCCGAGTCTCAGCTCATTAGCTGAACCGGGCTCAACAACAACACCAGCAGCGAAAGGATGATTTGATACCGCCTGCAGAGTGATGCGACACCGCAGGACCTGAAAGAGGCCGCGGTGAGAGACGGAGCGAGTGAGTTAATTTGGTCAACGGGGGAAATCCAGGCTGCGTCTCGCCTCTCTCACGACACAACGCGGCATCCTGCGAGTCAGAATCAGAGTCACAGAGTCCCCCTAGCAACACTGTGGTGACGAGTGAAGAGAAGTAGTCATCGACATCGAGCAGAAACAATACTGCTGCTAGATAATCTGCAGCTGATTGTTATTGCTCGGTGGTGGATGGCTCAATTGGCTGTATGGGCACTGCATGCTGTCCCAGCAGCTCGATGAATCACGATGAAGGGAAGAAAACGCCTCTGCTTTTGAAATGGTTTCTACTCAAGAGCAAATTCCAATCGATGCTCTTACTTGCAATTAAGTGCTTTTTATATTGTAGCATTGCTACTTTAGAATTAAGGTGAAAGATAGTAGATCGTGTGTGCACTTCTTCCACCACTGCGCCATATTAGGAGGTTTGAAAATGTTGACAATAATGAAAATAAGCACACTGTTATACTTGTTGGGGTTTTCCCTTTCCTGTAGTGTGGTTCTAACGGTGTGTGTGCGCCTCCATTGGACTCCTTTGTCTACTTCCAAACATCACTATGTAACACTCGCGCATCTATAGAGAACCGCAGTCCTTATAAGAGATGGGTAGACATGTGGAGATTATCCGGCTGAACAAAACGTGATCCGTCTCTTAAATGTGCGTCAACCACAGACCTGATTTCCAGCTATTTTCCAAAATCCTGTGGAGAAAGATCCGGAAGAAGTTTACTTCCGGGTTTTAGGACACGTCACTGCGGTTCTCTATTGGCTAGCGCTCCAACACGTCGTACATGATAGGCTAAGGGGTGGGACATCTCTTAGCGGTTGACCAACCACAACAGAGCCGGCCAGCTAACCAATCAGAGCAGACTGGGCTCTGGTTTCAGACGGAGGGTGAAAAGAGGTGCTGCAGCACAGGCAGTGTGAGAAAAATAAAGAGCTTTTTGAGCATTAAAGCTTGGAGACATGTAGAGACACTACATACTGATATACACCTGAACATCAGCAGGAGAGGACTCTTTAAAGTAGAGACACTACATACTGATGTACACCTGAACATCAGCAGGAGAGGACTCTTTAAAGTAGAGACGCTACATACTGATATACACCTGAACATCAGCAGGAGAGGACTCTTTAAAGTAGAGACACTACATACTGATATACACCTGAACATCAGCAGGAGAAGACTCTTTAAAGTAGAGACACTACATACTGATATACACCTGAACATCAGCAGGAGAGGACTCTTTAAAGTAGAGACACTACATACTGATGTACACCTGAACATCAGCAGGAGAGGACTCTTTAAAGTAGAGACGCTACATACTGATATACACCTGAACATCAGCAGGAGAGGACTCTTTAAAGTAGAGACACTACATACTGATATACACCTGAACATCAGCAGGAGAAGACTCTTTAAAGTAGAGACACTACATACTGATATACACCTGAACATCAGCAGGAGAGGACTCTTTAAAGTAGAGACACTACATACTGATATACACCTGGACATCAGCAGGAGAGGACTCTTTAAAGTAGAGACACTACATACTGATATACACCTGAACATCAGCAGGAGAGGACTCTTTAAAGTAGAGACACTACACACTGATATACACCTGAGCATCAGCAGGAGAGGACTCTTTAAAGTAGAGACACTACATACTGATATACACCTGAACATCAGCAGGAGAGGACTCTTTAAAGTAGAGACACTACATACTGATATACACCTGAACATCAGCAGGAGAGGACTCTTTAAAGTAGAGACACTACATACTGATATACACCTGGACATCAGCAGGAGAGGACTCTTTAAAGTAGAGACACTACATACTGATATACACCTGAACATCAGCAGGAGAGGACTCTTTAAAGTAGAGACACTACACACTGATATACACCTGAGCATCAGCAGGAGAGGACTCTTTAAAGTAGAGACACTACATACTGATATACACCTGAACATCAGCAGGAGAGGACTCTTTAAAGTAGAGACACTACATACTGATATACACCTGAACATCAGCAGGAGAGGACTCTTTAAAGTAGAGACACTACACACTGATATACACCTGAGCATCAGCAGGAGAGGACTCTTTAAAGTAGAGACACTACACACTGATATACACCTGAGCATCAGCAGGAGAGGACTCTTTAAAGTAGAGACACTACATACTGATATACACCTGAACATCAGCAGGAGAGGACTCTTTAAAGTAGAGACACTACATACTGATATACACCTGGACATCAGCAGGAGAGGACTCTTTAAAGTAGAGACACTACATACTGATATACACCTGAACATCAGCAGGAGAGGACTCTTTAAAGTAGAGACACTACACACTGATATACACCTGAGCATCAGCAGGAGAGGACTCTTTAAAGTAGAGACACTACATACTGATATACACCTGAACATCAGCAGGAGAGGACTCTTTAAAGTAGAGACACTACATACTGATATACACCTGGACATCAGCAGGAGAGGACTCTTTAAAGTAGAGACACTACATACTGATATACACCTGAACATCAGCAGGAGAGGACTCTTTAAAGTAGAGACACTACATACTGATATACACCTGAGCATCAGCAGGAGAGGACTCTTTAAAGTAGAGACACTACATACTGATATACACCTGAACATCAGCAGGAGAGGACTCTTTAAAGTAGAGACACTACATACTGATACACACCTGAACATCAGCAGGAGAAGACTCTTTAAAGTAGAGACACTTCATACTGATATACACCTGAACATCAGCAGGAGAGGACTCTTTAAAGTAGAGACACTACACACTGATATACACCTGAGCATCAGCAGGAGAGGACTCTTTAAAGTAGAGACACTACATACTGATATACACCTGAACATCAGCAGGAGAGGACTCTTTAAAGTAGAGACACTACATACTGATATACACCTGGACATCAGCAGGAGAGGACTCTTTAAAGTAGAGACACTACATACTGATATACACCTGAACATCAGCAGGAGAGGACTCTTTAAAGTAGAGACACTACACACTGATATACACCTGAGCATCAGCAGGAGAGGACTCTTTAAAGTAGAGACACTACATACTGATATACACCTGAACATCAGCAGGAGAGGACTCTTTAAAGTAGAGACACTACATACTGATACACACCTGAACATCAGCAGGAGAGGACTCTTTAAAGTAGAGACACTACATACTGATATACACCTGAACATCAGCAGGAGAGGACTCTTTAAAGTAGAGACACTACATACTGATATACACCTGAACATCAGCAGGAGAGGACTCTTTAAGAATGCTGTGATAATGCAGCAGTAGTACGGAAAGTGTAATTTGATATTGAATCGATCCTTGCAGGTGAAATCTGATGCTAAGACCTGCAGCGATAGCATCTGTAAAGGCACTACTGTTAACAGATTTGTTTCTATGAAGCCCATGATACAGAACAAGTACACAAGCAAACAAGTACACACGAGTAGTCCAGTGTCATGTGACCTTGCAGGTTGCAGCAGTCCCTTGAGAGTCTCACATATCTCTATCAATACCAACGTTTTCCACGTACAATAGCTGAAAAGGCAACGTCAAGGACAGACAGAAAGGACATAATGATACCATTATGTTCTACATTTGTAAATCAATGAATGGTTCAATGCTTTTGGAAATATATTGTTGTCCTGCTGGTGACTGTCAGAGAAGGGGGGATTGAATTAAAGAAAAGCAGCGAGAGGAAACAACAGAGAGGTGTGCACTGATGGTTTTCTCAGTCAGGAGCCTTGCATCTCCTTCTCCTCCACTTCCCTCTTCCTCCTCATCCTCCACTGAAGTGTTTACACGCTGCCTCTCCACTTAATCCGGCCTTCAGGATGCGCACTCCACTTGGTAACCTCTCAGCGCAGACACGGAGGGGGGGATGTTGAGGGAGGGGGACGAAATAAGAACTGTAAGCCTCCTGCAACGTGATTTTTGTATTATTTCTCCATAAGTCTCCCTTTAAATGATTTCAAAGCTTCATCCCTCCCTCGCCTTCTTTCAATCTCCATCTCAATCTTAGCTCACTGGAGCGTTGGCCGGCGAGGGCCTCCAGCATCGATCCAATAAAGCTGCTAGACGACACTGCGAGGCTTGAAGAGCCTTCTCCCAAGCCCAGCGTTTAAGCACGCTCATTGAGCAGCACCACGCTGTGATCTGATCTGGGGGGGGTAATAATAATAATAATAATAAATAATAATAATAATAATAATAATAATAATAATAATACATAATAATAATATAATATAATAATAATACATGGTATTTTTATAGCGCTTTTCATGAAACTCAAAGACGCTTTGACAGAGAATTAAGAGGAGAGAAAGAGACAAGAGAAAATAAAATAGATAACAAAGAAATACAAAAGGGGGGGGGTCAGTGGTTGAATGCAGTGTTGAACAGGTGGGTTTTGAGTGATGTTTTGAATGCTGTGAGGGAGGAAGAACCTCTGATGGATTGGGGTAGTGAGTTCCAGAGGGTGGGTGCAGCAACGGAGAAGGCTCTGTCGCCCCAGGACTTGAGGTTGGTCCGGGTGGGGGGGGCAGGAGGTTGGCAGCAGCAGAGGGAGTGGGAGTGTGTCTGTGTGTGTCAGTCAGGTAGGACAGGGCCAGGTTATGGAGGGCTTTGTGTGTCACCAGGAGGATCTTGTACGGGATGTCTGATTTCTCCTCTCTAGGCCTCTTCTGATTTCCCTTCAAACGTGTAATCAATAACAGTCATATTTGCTGGACGTGGGCACACACACATCTTCAAATCTCAATGACCTCCCCTGCCAATCCTCAAATAGGTCAAGTAGCTTTTTTTTCTTGCAAGAACTGGAATTAAATATTCACTTGTGGGAATATGAGGGAGAGAAAGTAGGAGATGTACAATGTGCTACACGTAGAGAGGTGTTTTCTGTCTGTGTCAGGTTTGAGTAAATATAGTTTGACATTTTGTGCCTGTTTAATAGTCAATGGATGCGTTCTCCAATATGTGTGTGTGTGTGTGTGTGTGTGTGTGTGTGTTTGTATTTGTGTGTTGTTGCACCTTTATATTCTAATCAAGAGGATAACTGGTCCTCTTGAGAATACAAACATTAAGAAAGATTCCTATTTGTTTGTATGTGCAGTGGTTTTAGTTCAGTATTAAGGTCAGAGTCATTAGACTTCCTTTAGATTGTGGTCAGTGAGTTACTGAAGGTCACCTTACATTAAAATGGAAGGGGTCATCTCACCCATAATACAAAAAACTAACATTTTCCATTTTACTACTCCCAGTTGTATCGAGCAATGCTGATAGGTGTTGGTGTTATGCCCTTGTTCTTCTTTCGTATAACGTTAGATGTCCAACTCGGTGTCGTGTAGCCATGCCCGCATCTCTGGTCCTAGGTCGTTTTATGCCCTCCTTATATCCCTCTCCGAGATGTGTTTGCCATTTGAAAAAGTGAACATTCATTTTCTTGTGGTACTCGCAGCATTTCAAAATGACATTTAAACAAAACAGTTTCCCTTCCAGTTACTAAAAAAAAAGCCTGGCTGGAGATACTGAGGACCCTATGTGGAAAGTTCGGACACAGTGTTTAGTCGATAAGGTGGGCTTCAAACAGGGTCTGACACCCAATTTCTAATGCCCAAATCACGGTGTCCACCCATTCACGATGATTTCTGTAACCTTTTAAAAACAGACAATCTGATAACCAATATGCACAGATATCGGCCATTTTTCGGGTACCATTTGGCAAGTGTAACACCATGAATGCCTTCAATGATAAAGTCTGATGTGCATTTGTACAAGCAGTCAGGAGGAGGTAGTGAAGGCATTTGATGATGCTGAATAGAAACTAACAATCCATCACATCGCAAGGTTAATTTAAAGCATACCGAAGCCTTAAGATGTTGTTTTTAACTTACACTGCTGCGAACAACACAATCAAATTCCATTGAAATACATTTTATAGCTTCAAAACATTGCCTAAGAATATCTCACAATAAAACAGGTGATTTATCATTTGTACGGATTTGCTTAGATCCTCTAACTCTGAAATCAGCCTGACATGTTTTTGAATGAATACAATTATGCACTTGCAGATTTATATATAAACAATCAGAACATGTTATGTCTTTCAAAGCTGTGTAATCTCCTTTGGTTTGTCAGCACAGGTGGCTACAGCAAATCTACTAATGGCAGCAGTCCAATGTTATTAAAACAATTATTAAAAAGGTTATTTTCACACCTAAACACTCTGCTAAATGAATTTATATAAAGCTGCTCACGGTTGATTTTTTTAATTAGTGACATGTTTCATCTTGATTCAACACATTTATGGCACACTAATGGATGTCACTGAGTTCAGTATTAATGACGACGTGACACCGTTAAATCTGAAGTGCCTGCTGGTCCTCACAAGCTGCAAACGAACATGATAGTGTGTCATCTGCTGCATCTCAGTACAGTTAGTACGTATATACTTAACTACTGTACAATTTGTTGAAATTGGTGAACATAAATCAGAATACATGAACATAACTTGTGGAGTACCTCAGGGGTCCGTGTTGGGTCCAAAGCTGTTCATAATATACATCAACGACATTTGCAGAGTATCAAATATATTGAGATTTATTTTATTTCCCGTAGACACTAATATGTTTTGTTCTGGTGACAATTTGAAAGAGCTAATGGATGTGATAACAGCAGAAATTATTAAAGTAAAACATTGGTTACATAACACAAACATATTAAAAGAGCCATTTAGCATAATAAGGCATCTTATTTTGTATACGTCACATACATCTTGCTGATAATCCTTTTTTTACAATGACTAAAGTAACATTTTGTACTCAGGAATTGTAATGAAGTATTTTTAGACTCCCCCACTTCCTGAAACGCCTCCATTTGACCCGTTTGTTGGACTCTACTTACGCTTTTATTGGCAAAACAAAATGGACGTGATAGGCTAAGGGGCGGGACATCTCTAAGCGGTTGACCAATTACAACAGAGCCGGCCAGCTAACCAATCAGAGCAGATAAATAAAGCACTTTTTGAACATTAAAGCATGTAAACAGCAATTAGAAACATAAACATTAGCATATTAGGACCCCTTTAATATAGATCCGCCCTCTGGCCCCGTGCATCTGTCTCACCTGCAGCAGTGTAACAAGTCCATCATCCTTTCCTCTGATGTCGCTCTGTGGCCGCGCTCTTGACAAGTTCATTAGGTATAAACCAATTCATTTACAACACTGGATTGTCCTTGCCTCGACATTCATTCTCCGCCACATTGGCGTCTGATGCATTGCCAGCGCCAATTAACTTTGATAACCCAGCATAATATACTGCTGCTGATTTGTCCTGACGGGAGTGCAGTGATACGCTATTTTCCTGAACCTTTTGAGTAGCAATAGCTGGATTATTATATACAAAAGAGAGTGAGGGATGGACAGAGGAATCCTTCCAGACCTTAAGTCATTAAAATGTTGTTCTGTTGAGGCGTATTCACTGATTACTGCCATGTCCTTGTTGGCTTTAATGATTTGCATAACTCAATTCTGTTTGTTGTTTTTGATGACAATGTTACATTTTATACTCCATGTTTTTAAAAGAAGACATTTATCTTTGGGTGCAGCTTGAATGTGTGAACGGTCCGGTGTGGCTTTCTGGTGGGAAAGTTGTAAACACTGAGGAAATTGTCTGCAGGCCAATACAAGAAGTGCCTCGTGCTTCCAGCTCATGTGATGTTGATTTGTCTTTCTCTCGGCAGGCTGCCAGGAGCTGCTCTCTCGAGTCCCTCCGATCAGCCGATTGATCCCTGCATCCATCATTCAGAGGCAGTCTCGACCAATAGGAGCCGACATGGGAGCCACGGGCGGGACGAAGGTCTTGCTCCTGGTGTTTCTGGTTGGATGGGAGAAGTCTCTTGGTCTCAACTGGAACCCAATCCCACGCAAGACTGTTCGATACCAGGGTGAGTGAGCCGAGTAATGCTGGCCTTTCGAGGAGTGAGACCTCAGGGGGCGCTGAAACGTTGCAGTGAATGCCAGACTTAAAGAAATACTTTTGGGAGTAGATATTTTGTGGGCAATTTGGCCAATCTGACGTATTCTGAAAGCAGCGATAAGCACGAAAACGCCTATAAATCCGCTGATAACGCTCAAAATCAGATGTGCTATCAGCAGGCTTTCTGTTGTCTTTAAGATCAGTACTATCAGAACATATTGCTATCAGTGAACATCCAAATGTGCACCAAAGTTGAATCTGACACAAAAAATGTATCTAGATTTATTTCCTTCCTGCGGCCGAATCCAACCCTAAAGACGGATTTAATGGACTGTTGGTATGATGCTTTTAAGTTCGCCCTGAAACGATTTATCTGGTCCGAAATCTGATACAAAACCAGTAATTGCAGAAACGTATTCCATTACAAACAACCAGGCAGGATTTCCCAATACATCTCAGAGGTGGATGCTTTCGGATCTCCGTAAAGAGGCCGTAATCGACCCCTGGTGAAACAATACATCAGTCGAATCCTGGCGCTCGGCTGCCTTTGCACTCTCTATCTCAGCCTCCTCTGCAGCCGGGCCCGACTGTCTTCACTGAACAATGCCAATTGTTGCAAGCTAAGGAATACGCTAGTTTTTAATCCTTCAAAAATGGAAGTGTTGCATTCTTTCTCCTGGGGATTAGGGAAATACTATAAAGAGAGGGGGAAATACGAGGATACAGATATATTTCTCACCTCTCTGTACCACCTATACCCCCTTTCATACCATATCTACCTCTCCTCTCCCTGCCCTTTCTGTTTGTCTTTTATCCCTCCCATCCTTTTTCTTTTGCTTTGTTTCGCTCAATGTGTGAACTCGAAATGCTCTTATGGCGTTTTCACAAAGAGCTCACATTTCAGCCGCTCTTGAGGAGAAAGGCGGCTGGTGGGGTGTGGAGATATTTGAAACGCAGCTTTCTCATGCAGCTATCCTCTCCTTTCTCCTTCTATTTCCCAGCGTCCCTTTCATCCCTCGATGCTACAGTCGTCACTGGTGTTGTGATGGCATGTGAGGGCTGAGGGTGGGGGTAAAAACAATCGATAGGGCGTCGATACTCTCCGGAGAATTGCTCCAGTGTGACAGCAGAGACAGTGTTGGCAGACAGCTGCACTTTGGCCAGAGAAGTCTCGCACGCCAGACAAGGCAAACGAGGACAGCACATGCTCTTATAAGGAAGAAGCAAAAAGGCACTCGGAATCTAAATTCAAAATATTTTAATGCGTAAGCTGTTGAATAAATCTGCCTGTAGAGACCAGATAACAGCCCTCGTTGCAGCTTCAACTTCTTTGTCATAAAAGCCGTCCTAACATAACAGCCGTGTCATGAAACACGGGAGGAGGGTGGCGTCACTTCCATCACACTTGATTCCAGCGTGGCACTTGAGTGCATAAAGAATCTTGACGTAAATTGATTTGCATTGGAAATAAGTGGGAGATCTTCCCCGTTGACAGGTTTCTCCACTTGGTTGGATAGAAATGAGATTTTCAAGCTCAATACTGGGTAGAAACGACTTATATGGATGGGCTCTCGCCACGGTGCTGAGGAGGAGATAGGAGGGAGACGAAATGGAAAAACAAAGCTGCAGAAAGAGAGTGGTGGGGGGGGGGTTGGAGGGGGGAGAAATGAGAGGAGAGAGGGGAGAGGGGAGCTATATAATGGAAGGAAAGCAAGAGAGAGAAAGAGGGTAGTCACTAACTGCCTTAAAAGGACAGAAAGTAGAGGAAGAGAAAGAGAAGAGAGAGAGATGCTATGTTTGTTTTGCAGAGGAAGGGGGAGGTGAAGGGGAGCAGTGCTTTAGTCCGTGTGTGTGTGTGTGTGTGTGTGTGTGTGTGTGTGTGTGTGTGTGTGTGTGTGTGTGTGTGTGTGTGTGTGTGTGTGTGTGTAGTTGCATGTCTGTCTATCTAATCCCCCTGTGTGTGTGTGTGTGTGTGTGTGTGTGGTGTGTGTGTGTGTGTGTGTGTGTGTGTGGTGTGTGTGGTGTGTGTGTGTGTGTGGTGTGTGTTGTGTGTGTGTGTGTGTGTGTGTGTGTGCGTGTGTGCGTGTATTGCTTAGGCTGGCAGTCTGAGGGATTTGGAGCACGGGGCAGCGCAGGAAATGTGTGTGTGTGTGTGTGTGTGTGTGTGTGTGTGTGTGTGTGTGTGTGTGTGTGTGTGTGTGTTGTGTGTGTGTGTGTGTGTGTGTGTGGTGTGTGTGTGTGTGTGTGTGTGTGTGTGTGTGTGTGTGTGTGTGGGTGTGATGGTGTGGCAGAGATGGTTGAAGAGATAATATGTACACCCCCAACACACACACACACACACACACACACACACTACCCCGCCCAGCAATTACACAAGGCTTACATGAGGTTGCAGCAGAAGTCCTCTCTGTTCACCTCTACTTCTTCTTTTATTCTTTAAAAGTCACATTGTGACATTTTGAATGTTAGGCTTTCATTCGTCGCCTCGCACACGCCACATTACTGGATGGCAAAACATTCAAAGAAGAAATCACAGCTGGCTCCTAATGAGACGTTTTCTGCACACACATTATGTATGGCCCTCATAGGGCCGCTAATGAGCGCTGCAGATTTACATACTTGTCTAATCACTGACCCAACGCATGGATCGGAATTCTTTTTCACTGTAATGCGGCTCGCTTTTCATATTTATTAAGTTTCTCCTTGATCATGTTTCTGCTAAAGGTCTTCTCATGCAAACATTAAACTGAATGTTTAGGATGGGTGATGTTGTGACAATGTTATTTTGGTGGAAACAAATCCCTTAAAGGGGGGGTATGTAAGTTTGAGAAACCGGCTCGAGATACACTTTGTGTTATATTCCATGGAATGCTCTTCACATCTCGATAGCAATGAATATCTGAAGTGCTTTGACAACAAATCCATACAAAAATGTCATCTGTGGAAGCCGTGGCGCTGTAAAAAGCACGACCAATCATCTGAGCCGGCCCGGCTAAAGTAACTGTAAAGTAAAGCCTCCATCGGGGCACAAACTGATCTCGTGCCCTCATTGGTCATGTGCGCGTTCGTGTGTGTTGGGGGAGGGGCTCTGTAAGGAAGTGGCAGATTTGTTCCGGCTGTGTATTTTCAAATTCTAGCGCACTCGAGCTGGTTTCTCCAAAATGACCGACTCCACCTTTAACGAGACAAGAAAACAACAATATTTGAGTCCGTCTATTAATGCTTTCTGACACGATGGATGATCCTGTCCGTGGCACTCAGTCCGTTGTTCATATGGAAGACTTCAATCTAAAAGCATGTCCATACTTACATTACCTACAGCAGCTGGGCATGGTTGTGTTAAGCAAACGTCACTTAGACCGGACTAAATGCTACATAGTTAAGGACTATTTGAGCAGCATGTTTGTATTATTTAAAGAGGCCATGTTATGCTTTTAAAAGAGGAGTATGTAAATAACACATGGACAGTGAGTGGGGAGAGGTTACACATGATTACCATTCAGATTGTTCCGAGTGCAAAGCTGTGCCAGATGATGTTTTTTAAACCAAGAAAGGCTGACAATGTATACGTCACTATAGCAGTCAGAAAACCATGCGCCCTTGTAATCGTGTATGTCTTTGAATCCAAGAGGGGAAAACTAAGTCCTTCTTTTTAAGCCGCGGATCATAAAAAGTGCTTGAATTGACATTATTTTGAGATAATTTGTAGAAAATATACTTTATTCCACCGTCTGCATGTGTGTTTCCCAAAGTGGTCACTGCAACAGTATTTAACATTGATCATTAGACTATGCCGTGTTGTGTCTTTGAATTTAAGCAAAATTAGACTTTGGATATTCTTTAAAAAGGCCTTGAATTGAAATGTTCAATAAGGTTTGGGAACCCCGGCAAAAAATATGATTTTTTTGTAAAAGTTGTATCAGAATAGAGCAAACTCGTCTTTATATAACTTGTGAATTCAACTTTTGTAAGATGTCAGTTCTCCTTTCAAAAAAGTTATGGAGTCCAACTTGAGGTGCCAGTCTTTTTAATATTAGTTTAACACTGGAGACTGACTCAAGTCTCAGTCAGATGACGCCTACTGGGAAAATCACATATAGATTATTATCATCCCCTCTCCTTTAAACACAAGGTTATTATTTCTATTTCTATCTGTCTTCACCTTTCTCACTCTGTCTCTGTCCTAACGTCCTCTTTCTGAATTGGTCACAGCTGATTGGAGCATCCAATAGGTTTTAAAGCAATGTTCACGCCCCCTACCTGGCCCTTTCCATTGACTACAGATGACACATCAGCTGATAACAGAGCTATCTTCCCCCTTCTTCTTGTCTTTTACTCTCATTCCTTTTCTCTTTGTGTCTTTCTCATGCCCAGCTCATACTCACACCCACAACCACACATACACTCCACCTAACCCAGCCCAATGACAGAGGCCAGTATGCCAGAACTATGAACAAAAAGCAGCAGCTGTGGTTAAACAAAGAAAAGAGAAAGAAATTGGAGGGAGGTGAAGAGAGCAGGAGAAATAGAGCCCTTGGAAACTTGATATGTTGTTTGAGAGCCTCGCCAGCTTTGATGCAGAGCATGCATCTTTACAGAAAAGCCAAATGCATGCCTCTTGATTTAGAAAGAGAGAAAAACAGCGAGGAGAAAAAGAGTGGAAAAGGGCCGGGCCTCTGACCTCCACAAACCTCTCTCCCTCTCAACCTTTCTTTTTCGTCAGTCTCTCTCTACCATATCTCCCCAAACCCTCCAATTACAATAATGAGTGGTTGAGAGCGAGGCAGAGAGAGGCTGTGCGTGACTGGGAGGATACATGGAGCAGAGGAGATTCATCACCGCTTTTTATCTGCTATGAGTGTCACTCATCCCCTGACCCTGTGCTGATTGGTCAGTGCAGATTAACAGCTGGGACCAGATGTCAGGACCCGCATCGCTCCGTGTTGTCACACTGAGCGGATGTGCTGGCATGTGGATTAAAATGAAAATGCCACTCGAAGGCCGCTCTCATCTAAAGCACGTTCCCGTGGAAGCCGGGCAAGCAGTGACCTTATCTTCAAAATCACTGCCATCCTCGATCCTTATCTCTAAATCAGAAGTGACGAGTTATCCCACAGGCGGAGGATGCATTTACATATAGCTTCATTACAAAAATGGAAAGGTAATGTCATCTGCAAAAGATTCAAATATTAGATTAGTTAAGATTACACTTAAGTCACTGTGCAGAGTACAGGAACAAAGCAATGTGAAGCTATTATATGTAGTATATAAGTACAACATGTATCTTAAATATGTATAAACAGAGAATAAGTGGTGATTTTTGACATTTTATATCTGATGATATACAGCAGTGGTTCTCAAACGGTTTTCAATAATGTACCCGCTTTGAAAATAATATTCAGCCAAGTACCCCCTGATCAGCGCGAGCACTATTTGTTAGGGAAACAGCCTATATAAAGAGGTACAGCACAGCGCTGCACCGTCAGTGTCTGATTTATTAAAACAACAACATTGTAACTGAGAAACACTTAAATGCTACATTTCAAATGTTCACAATCCATCACTAAATTCATGGCCAACGCATTTTAACATCATGCAATAACACTGAGACGACATTAGCTGCATAGAACTGATCTTTTTAATAAGTTGTACAATATAGTGAGAAACATGGGCTTGTGCTTCACTGAGTTTCATTCTGACAGGGAGGCAAACTGCAGTTATTACACTTCGAGTTTTGAAATATGTGAAACTCTGTTAATATAAAACCCACACTGCTCAAACTTCGTTACTCATTAACATAAAATAAATCTCACGTACCCCCTGCAGTACTCCAACGTACCCCTAGGGGTCCGCGTACCCCCATTTGAGAACCACTGATATACAGGATAGGCACATGGTTTATTATGTGAGCAGCATTGCACATCTGATCAGTTCACATGCAGGAACATGATATATTTATAACTTGTTTTTCCCTAATCAATCAATCAATGTTTATTTATATAGCCCAATATCACAAATGTTACATTTGTCTCAGTGGTCTTCACAGTGTGTACAGAATATCAGTATGACAATACGACACCCTCTGTCCTTAGACCCTCACATCGTACAAGGAAAAACTTGAGATAATGAATAACATTTAATGCATAGATTACATACCTATATGTATATTTTTTATATAACATCAACTTCTTCTTGAAGCCACTGGGAATTGAGTCATTTAGTTTATCATTAATAAATGTTACCTTTTGTCTTTAAAAACATCATACTCCTATGCACACTTTAGGCTATCTTCATGTCATAATGAGCAACACCGCTTTTTTTAGAGAACAGCGCACTGTAGTAAACCCTGGAATTAGCCACAATATATATATATATATATTAGGGCTGTCAAGTTAACGCGTTAATAACGCGTTAACGCAAACAAAAATTAACGCCACTAATTATTTTAACGCGATTAACGCATGTGTATTTTTTTTCCTCGGCCGCCCCGTAGCTTCAGAGCGCATCGAGTTTAAAATACCATCTACAAGCTGATGCTGCTGACAGCCCCGCTCCTGCCGCCCGCTTGTGGCAGACCACACTTCCACGCTCACCGGCAGGCACCGACTGGCCATCTGGAGGACCGGGAGGGTGTGTGTTTGTGTGGCCCGAGCGAGCGAGAGAGAGACCTTACGTGCATTACCGTACCGCAGTGTGAACGCGGCTATTGTTGTTGTTAGCATCTGGTGCTAGCTAGCTGCGCTAACGGATATAAGGAGCAGAGCTCCTTAAAACAGAGGAGCGCCCTATCCACACAACTGCGCTGAGCACTTGACTTGATGCAGGAAGCAGACAGCGGGACATTGTACGAGAAGTCAGCACACTCATGATTGCAGCAACATGATTGCAGCGTCCAGGCAGCTCCCGTTCGAGCATATGCCTTGAGTTGCACATAGCTCCAACGATCTCACACACACACACACACACACACACACACACACACACACACACACACACACACACACACACACACCATTTGTATTGTATGAGAGGTTCCAGGTTGAATTGAGGCGAATATTTGTAATGTTCAGAGGTTGTTGTGTTTAATATTCATGAGAATATTTGTCATTGTTCAAATGATAATAAACATTAGCATAAAGCATATTTGTCCACTCATATGTTGATAAGAGTATTACAAACTTGAAAAATATTCCTCTAAGGTACATTTAGAACAGATAAAAAATGTGCGATTAATTTGCGATTAATCGCGATTAACTATGGACAATCATGCGATTAATCAGGACCTCAACATTTGAAATCGTATTGTGACATACTGAAGGATTCCCACCACCACTAGTTGACAATACATTTTAAATGGCGATATCTCATATTATTAAAAAAAAATGTATTTGTGTACTGTAGCACTGGCTTTGTGTCGATTATGTTGCGTCTTTTTGACATTATTTCCAGTGTGTTCTATCATTTCTAAGCTGGGTTTCAGTGTCTTGTTCCATCGTCTTTACAGATTTGTCGTGTCTTGAAGAAGAATTCCCCCTTCCTCTGAATCACAACATACTTCATACGATCCAGTGCCAAGCAGCACCCATTGAGCTCCACCGGCTCCCGTCTATCTCTCTTTGTGTGTGTGTGTGCGTGTGTGTGTGTGTGTGTGTGTGTGTGTGCATGCAGATAAGGCCTAACTCCTCAGCTGGGGCGCTGCTGCTACCAGTCATACTGAAAAATGACGCTGGAATGGAAAAAGCTCACTTGTGGCATCCACCAGCTCCCTGTTTGTTCTGCTTGTTGAAGACAGCTAAGGCGACCCCTCACTGAGGCAGGCTGTTTCATCATCCAACCCCCCCCAACTAAAACCATCCCCCCCCATCGGGCTCACCGTTGCTGTGTTAATCCACTTTTCCCACTTCCTCTCCTCCCACTCTCCCATCCCTTCATCTCTCTCGCCCATTTCTGCTGAATTGTATCGCTCTATTGCCATGACAGTTTGTGGCTTAGGTATTGGAAGAGACGCCTAATTATTCGGCTTAGAATATATACGTTCATCAGCGTTCATGCTATTGTTCTTCATGGCACGTCGATTCAGTCACAAGTGAGTTCCTTGTGTTGAATAATCCCATAAATCTCCTTTATTCTTTATTTACAACCGGAGAGACTCCACAGCTGACTGGAGGCATTTGTGCAGATGTAGCTCTTAGACGCCTGTATATCTTCTCTGTATCCGTGCTCTCATTCTGTCGTACACCTGACTCTCCTGTGAACTTGTCATCTACTCGGCACACAAAGCCCCACGTGGGATTGTGTGTGTCGTTTTTGTATTGCTTCAAAGAGGGTACCTGCTCCCACGAGGGTCTGCTGCGTCGGTGTGGGCGCTGCTCAGCCTCCTCTGTCTGTCTGTCTCTGCCTCTCTGTCGGCGTCGACTTCAAAGCGCTCCCTAAAATAGGGCTTTAATCATAGTTTGGTGTGTGAGTGGCTGGGCGGTTGGAAGCTATAAGCAGAGGCTGGGTGTATTGAGAGAGAGAGAGAGAGAGAGAGAGAGAGAGGAGAGAGAGAGAGAGAGAGAGAGAGAGAGAGAGAGAGAGAGAGAGAGAGAGAGGAGAGAGAGAGAGAGAGAGAGAGAGAGAGAGAGGAGAGAGAGAGAGAGAGAGAGAGAGGAGAGAGAGAGAGAGAGAGAGAGAGAGAGCCCGGATCGAGACCTCTGCAGCGAGCCGTGAAGCCACAGGCGCTCCCCTCCTCTTCACAGTGGACTTGTGTTTGTCTGGCGCAGTTTGATTTAGGCTGGGCTGGATTGAGAAGCTGTGTCGTGACCCTGAGATACTCTTTCAAGGACTCAGAGATGAGGTGTTGTCATTCTGCAGCACAGGGTTGCACCAAGTATGTGTGTACCCATGTATGGTACACAGGAGAATATACAACTCAAACAGGACATTCCTGCGATTCAGAACAAGTAGATAGATGCAGATTTGAAGTTATTGTAATAATTTGCCAGTACAGTGACATATTTACTAAATTATGATTCTTGAAATACGAAAAATTAATTCCTTAAATAAGAAAATATATCCGAGTACTAGAAAAGTGACTAATGTCTCATTATAAGAAAAAATAAAAGTAAATTCTTCTTTTTTCATAGGTTTTTTCCTGATTTAAGTTAAACCATAACTTTATTTTGAAATAGGAAAGGTTTCTGGCTGCTAAAAGAGAGAACAATGTCTTGAAATAAGCAGAAAAACGGTGATTTTAAGCACATTTATAAGCCAAATATACTCAAAACAAGCTGTCCCTGTTTAAATATTAATGAAATATTCATTTGTAACACTTTTAAGTGTATACTGTACTTCCTTAGCCAATATGTATGGCTTTATTCAGCACAAGAAATTCATCTCTTTAACTCGTTTGTCACTGAATCAATATATCATAAAGAATAATAGCAAGTGCACTTTTTTTAATGTATTAAATACCTGTCCACAGGCCCGGACTGGCCATCGGGAGCACCGGGAGGTTTCCCGATGGCCTGGCCTGCTAAGTGGCCTGCTGGCCTGAGGATTTTTTTTTAGTGTATATATTGTGAACGCAACGCTGCGCAAATGTGGGTCTGACTCTGCCTCACAGAGGGTGACTGGCTGTCTACATGATGTGGCCTGCCGACATGGCCACTTTCATACAGATCATACTAATGCCCTTGATTGGTCTCTTTGTGTCATTCAAGCTCGGGAGGGTGTGTGTTAGTGTATGTGTGGCGCGAGCGAGTGAGATAAAGCGCGCGCACCGGTTACATGTATTGTTGTTGTTAGCATCTGGTGCTAGCTGCGCTAACGGATATCAGGAGCTTTTTCAACAACAAGGTGGAGGAGAGTCCTCTCCTGTCAGACTGAGAGACTCCATATGTTTATTTTTGGGTAGTAGATTTAGAGGGCTATCACTACGGGCAGCAACGCTGTAAAAATTGAGAAATAAATCCAGCAAAATGGCACAATGGTGTATAATTCCCAGCCTGACTTATTGTCCCAGTCCGGCCCTGCCTGTCCATGTATGTCAGAGATATTATTGTGTATGCTACAGCTCCACTTTTTCATCTTGGCAATTTGTTATTGAATTGAATAGAGTTTGAACAGCGAGATGACGGGATGTGAGACTCGTGAACATGGACTCAGGCACATGATACCCTTACCATGGAGTTCCAGGAGCAAACAACCACCCGTATTAATAGAGTTGTTGACTGCTTTGCAAAGAATCACATGCTCTTACAGCTGGGTTTCATTCCTTCAGGCTGCCTTGGGTTCCAGTTCATTTTTGCACATTATACAAGCGTCTCGCATAGCCTCAAAACGTGTTTATGACACTAAATCAATCATGTTCTGTCCTTCTCGCTGCATTTAAAGAAGCTAAACATACACACGCTGCTGAAATCATACCTGACTGTTCGCTTCCCTGGTGATATCTGTCGCTGTGTGTTTCGAGTCATTCATGCATATTAAGAAGATTAGAATTTCTTGTTTGCAGCGATTCCAAACATTGTTATTTTTTGTAGTTTACCCGGATCTTTTGAAGTCAACTTACGCTATTTACAAAGACTATATTTCATTGTCTTTAGCCGCTTTCACACCAAGTATTTTGCCGTTCTTAGTTCACAGCACTTAGTGGAACAAACGAGCCGATCCCGTTCACACCGGATTAAGTAACCTGAGGGAACATTACGCAAATGAAGCCACTTCTTCTGCTTTGGGTGTACGGCCCGTCCACACGGCGGCGTTCGTTGAAGCCTTCCGAGTAAATCGCCAGAATGCTGACACCTCCTCATCGCTCCACCGCTCCCATATTTTATTTTGTGTTGCCATAAATTATTCTCTCTCCGTTGGTGCGCGGGGCTAATGCTAATGCTAATAATGCTAATGCCAGCAAATGGCAGCTTCAAAAAACTTTTTAGAGTTTTACGGGGTTTGCAATTCGCCCAGCCAATCAGAAATTGGTAATTTGTTCTCCGCAGGATTGTACCACCTCTCGAGCAGGCACTAAAAATGGGGGTAAAAGTTCTGCAAATTCCAGGCACTAACGGAACTAAACAGGAAAAGTACGGGTAAAATTACTCTTGTGTGAAAGCGCCTAATGTTATCTTTGTTAGCTGGTTAAAGTGGTTGGGTTTCATATTGGCATGACGGTTTAAAACATATTATTACAAGGCTTGGTTCAATACTAGATTCATATTGGTCAATAGTCTGGTAACTTTGAAAAACACCATCTTCATTGTCTTTATTGCTAAAATACTTCCTAATAAGACGTCATTTGAATCAAATACACATGGTTATGGATTCTGAGAGCAGAAGATCCCATATGGGCAAAACAGTATAACAAATAAACCATCCTCCATCCTACCTTTTTGTAACTACACGTTTTTCTTAATCGCCAGTCTCTTTAACGCTAGAACCGCCAGAGGTCGCTGTATAGCTACAAAACGCCAACGGGACACATTTACCCGCTATTGATTTTCAAGGTACAATGTTCTTTTATTTACCATACAGAACAGTGAGTTTTTATCGCACAGGGATGAACCTTATACCAATAGAATCTGTGGACTCTCAGCTTTTCATATGATATAGTTTGTGCAGATAGCATGAAGTATAAAATATCGCTACCAGTGCTGATTTAAACGCTTGGTGTTAGACTTGTGTTTTGTTTAGGTACAAATCTATCCATCTATCTATCTATAACTATCTATCTGTCTATCTCTCTCTATATATATCTATCTATCTATCTCTATCTATCTATCTATCTATCTATCTATCTATCTATCTATCTATCTATCTATCTCTCTCTATATATATATATATATATCTCTCTCTATATATCTATCTATCTATCTCAATCTATCTATCTCTCTCTCAATCTATCTCTCTCTCTATATATCTATCTCTATCTATCTATCTCTCTCTCTCTCAATCTATCTATCTATCTATCTATCTATCTATCTCTCTCAATCTCTCTCTCTATGTATAAGGAACCGCATTAGACAAAATGCATTGCTATAGCAACACGTCATGTTTACGCTGCATTTTCTACGAGGTAAATATTACCCGCTGGCACTGATGGGTATACTTTAGAGGCTTCTCAATACTCAAATTTCCCCTCCTCGACTCCCCTCCTCGATACTTAGACCCGCCCACAGGAGATGCGAGCGGAGGACCGAGGAGGGGAACCGAGGAGAGAGGAGGGGAAGCAGCAGACGTTTAAAGAAATGAGAACTCCTCTCCTCTGAGCGGTCATATTAAAGCGACGTCCGTTCATTATTACGTGGCAAAAGCTGCATCAGCTGGCGAGTGTCTTGTCATATTTTATAATCTCTGTTAGATCAGCTGAACATCATTCCCTCACATATTTACTTTGAATTCATTGAGAGTGCGGTATAATGAGGCAATACCAGGCTACAGATGCGGACACACACACACACAAATATATTTATATAAATATATGCAATTTAAAGTATGAGAGCACTCTCATAATAACGTAACACAATCAGAGACTGGATATATCCCTCTCTGGTCGCTGAAATGGGGAATTGAAATTACAGGCCATAAGTTGTATTTGCAAGTGTTACAAGTAAGCAGAGGACACCAAACCAACTGAGACCTGTCTGTCCGCCGCATATGCGCACTGTACAACACACACCTACACACTGTACACACCTACACAGTTAACCTACCACACACACACCTACACACTGTACCACACACACACCTACACACTGTACCACACACACCTACACAGCTCCTAAAGCATAATCAGGCTACAGCCGTTGTGTACTTTATTATGTGAAGCACTAAATGGTTTTAGAAAAATATCGATATCTACTAAAACTAAAGCAAATAAAGAGAGTAGGCCTGTTCTACTGAGTGATATATATTTTACACACTGCTCTGCTTTCTGCACGGACCTCACAGCTGTTCTCACTGTAAACATCGCGTTGCGATGAGAGCAGTTTCTAAAATAATATCCAGGGGTTGCATGCAGAGCTGTCATTGGCTGAGATAAGTCCGGCCGTGCGTCACGCCTCCACCGTTCCCGGAAATGCATCCGCGGAGGAGCCGTGGAGGACCGATCAGTGTATCCTCGGTTATAGCTCCTCCAGAGAGCCTCCTCGGCGCTCGATCCTCGGTCCTCGGTGTGCATTTAGAGAAATGAGACGTCCTTCAAAATGGTGCGCTGAAATTCATTTCCGGGTCACTACCGGAGGACCGAGGAGTCGAGGAGTCGAGGAGGGGGATTTGAGTATTGAGAAGCCTCTCTGGCAATTCTTTGGGCGATCTTTTCAATCTGACACATATTGACACATTTTAACAACAGATGGTGCTACATAACACACTTTCAGGAAAAGTCACGTACTGGGAGACTTGAATATTTTATTGAAAAAAAGTGACATACAATTACAAAGTTCGAGTGTTAAAAACATGTTGTATATATTGTTTCTACCATACACAATCCTCCACTCACATCCAAAGCCTGTCTCTGTGTCTGGGTGCACGTGTTACCCTCTTGTATCAGCCAGTGAAGAGGTGTTGCAGTGCCGCCATTTCTGATCGTTTCTGTTTCAGTGGCTGTGGCTCAGGCCCTCTGAGTTTTACATCGTTTCCCTCCTCCCTTTCTCTCCATGCTTTCTATTTGCCCTGTTGTTTGTACTTCTCATCTGTTTGACTCATTACGTCTCTGCTTATGTTCTCTCTTTTCTTCTAATCCCAAACTGTTGTCTACAAGCATCAAGGTCTTGTAATTTAGCTCAAACTGCCGTCACACACACACACACTCAGAAGGTCCTTGAATTGATGGAAAAGTCTCAAAACAACTCCAGTTTAAACGCTTTTCAAATGTCTGACGTGTTGTAAATACAGAGCTGATGTTTTTCAGAACACAGTGGAACGGACGCTTTTCTGTGTGCTGCATTGCTGCATATTTACTAAAACTCTAATATGTTAAATATGCTTCAATTCTGCTTCAAAGTCCATGGCGCGTGTTATTTATTTTAATTTGGTTATTATTAGACAGGCTGTTAGCCTTCAGTGTTTGTAGCTACTCCTACGAATATTAATGCACCATAAGTTCTGTATATCCAACAAAATAAATGTATATGTTATCCACAATATTGTGAACAGGGAATTATAAAGAGTCCACGTTGAAAGGAGGTGGGTGAACAGCAGACTCCTTCTGGCTGGATTTGAGTCTTTGCAGACCATGAACATGCACAACAATCTATATAACCCACTGCAGGAAAGGTATATCCCCATGAAGCATAATAGAGCCCCAAGGGACTGACTCGTACTTGGTAATTTAGTTCTCCTGACGCTCAACGCTCCACAGCTGTACAAACGTCTAAGGTCAGACTTATCTCAACTCTGCAGATGGAGTTAATAAACATACATTTGGACTCACACTGTCTATCAAAAAGCACACTTGTTCACTTGCACATACATAGTCATGAACCACAGGTGTGTATGGTCTTGTGTCTGTAATAGGAAAACCCACACTTATGTCACAGTGACACACACACACACACACACACTCGGCAGGAGGCCTCAGGGCTGCCACAGTGTGGTGGCAGATGGTAAGTGCTGGTGCCGTATTGCCTCTTGATGAAAGAGCCGCTGATCACTTCAAAGCCACTCGCAGAGAAACTTTCCCTCTGTTGGTGAGAGACGTTTGAGTCTCTGAGCAGGTACCCTGGAGAGCCATTCAGGACTGTGTGTGTGTGTGTGCGTGCGTGCGTGCGTGCGTGTGCAAATGCAATGTGTCTTTTAGCTTACCCATACATTTGTGTATTCTGTGTGTTCAGACGTACACCGATTTGTGTATAGCCAAGTACCTCAGCACGGTGTGTGTGTGTGTGTGTGTGTGTGTGTGTGTGTGTGTGTGTGTGTGTGTGTGTGTGTGTGTGGTGTGTGTGTGTGTGTGTGTGTGTGTGTGTGTGTGTGTGTGTGTGCGCGTGTGAGAGCTGTGTGTGTGTGTGTGTGTGTGAGCTCTGGATTTGTCTTGCCCGGTTGTGTGGAACACAGCAGATGTGCTCACTTCTCCCCTGGGGATGCCTTCTCTCTCTCTCTCTCTCTCTCTCTCTCTCTCTCTCTCTCTCTCTCTCTCTCTCTCTCTCTCATCAAGCTCCCTCATCCGTGCAAACCCTCCAATGTTTATACACGGCTGCTCCTCACATAATAAGCTGACTATCTCAGTACTCTTCCCCTTCCTTCCTTCCTTCCTTTGCTTACTTATTCCCTCCTCTCCTCTAGGTCTCTCCTTACAGTCTTCTGTACATCTCACGACATGACACATTTCACTGACTGTGATTTGATTTTGCTGGATGTAACACATTCAAACACATGTAAGTCCTCCATTGGAGTGCTTTGTTTACTTAATAATGTACATCACTATGTAACACGTGTGCTTCTATTGGCTTAGAAATACACATATTGTTTTTATATGATCTGCAGCTATATCAATGTTATCTGACTGCTGTTGGTCATAGCTGATACCTTTCGCAGTTAGGCTCAACTTGCTAAATGTGAAATAGAAAGCTTAATTTATGTAAATTAAGCTTTCTATTTCACATTTACATGTACACACTGGGTATGTACCCAGTCAGTTTGGCAGTGTGGCGGACAGAACATTGAATTATAACTATTCAATAAAAGACTGTGGAGGAAAATAAGATTGGATGAACAAATAAAACTTTAATTTGGTGCCATGGCTTTTGGAAATTAGCTGCATAATAGTTCCCCAATGTTTTAGTTTGTCTTGATGCTAGCGCCATCTTTGGTCTTAAAATGTCAGGTGAGGGATCTTTGAAAGTAATGATAGTATTTTGTATAAAGAATAAATGGCATCACATTGTTTGAAAAAGGAGTTGAAAGGAATTTAAAGCAAATCCAAAAAGCTTTCAATATTTACTTTAGGTTGAATGACTTTAATTAAGTTTCAGTAGCAAGCTCACTTTATACCCTTCTTCTCATGTATCTCTCGTAAAGACACACACACACACACACACACACACACACACACACACACACACACACAGCTCCTTCAATGAGCCTGCTCAATGTATATAAGTCTACTTAGTCCCAACTAGGCCACAGCATCACATGAGCAGTTAGTCACACCATAAATCACCGGTTCCTGCCGATCCCTCCCTGGATTTCTGCTGCTATTTTCAGTCGTCAGGGAAACGGCAAAGAAATGGAAATATTCACGCTTTAGAAAAACAAAAAAGGGAATATTCTGATGTAGTTATGAGATCGCAAGATAAAGAAAGAAAGAGGGAAGAAGAGGAGAGGGAGAACTACACTACAAGTGTGGATAATGAAAACTAAACACCATCAGTTTCTCTGTCTCCTTTCTCATCTGCTCTGTACCACTAGCTGTCTGTATGCTAGTCAGGGGATTTGAAGTGTGTGTGTGTGTGTGTGTGTGTGTGTGTGTGTGTGTGTGTGTGTGTGTGTGTGTGTGTGTGTGTGTGTGTGTGTGTGTGTGTGTGTGTGTGTGTGTGTGTGTGTGTGTGTGTGTGTGTGTGTGTGTGTGTGTGTGTGTGTGTGTGTGTGTGTGTGTGTGCACTTGTGGGGTAATCACACTTTTTCCTCAGTGTGTATGTGTGAGTAAAGGTGAGGCTGACATTTTTAGCTTGAAAGTGAAAATGTGTGTGACCTAGCATTACTATACTTGTGGGGACCTAAATCTGTTTACATAGTCACATGAGGGGAATCATTAATTTTAGGGTGAAGACTTGGTTAGGGTTAGGGTTAGGGTTAGGCATGTGTTGGTTAAGGTTAGCATAAGTTTCCAGGAAATGCATGTCAGTCAATGTAATGTCCCCTGAAGTGATGTATACATGGTCACATGGCCACACACTGCAGTTCATACATGGGCCGCTAGGGACTGGCTGCAGAAAGGAGCAATTTCCATAGACCCCCATGTTAAAATGCCCAACTTTACAGCAGAAAAAAACATGTTTCTACCCATGGATGCAATACATATTATTATCGATATAGTTAAATTCCACCTTCATGATTATGAATCTGTGAGTGAATTGTTTTCTAACATGACCCTTTTATTTATATTAGGTCTTAAAAAGTGTTTGCATAAATTAAAAAATAATTACAGAATACTAACAGAACTTCCAAGAAGTCTAAAATGATAATATTATACATGTTAACCCCGTTCGCAGGTGTTTGTGTGCTTGCTAGCTTAGCTTGTTACTTATTAGCCAGCTAAGGACGTAACCCTTTATGCATACATATACATTTTAGTTTATGATTCAGCCTTGGGTAAGACTTTTATAGTCTATGGCTTTGACGCCCATAATGCTAAACGGGAGCAAATGTTAATAGGGGACCCAATTATCCCAGTGGTGGCCGCCGGAGCTAACGGAGCCGCAGGGGGCTAGCTCCAGCCGGCGTCCCGGAGCTAGCCCACTGCGGCTCCGTTAGGTCCGGGCGGTGGAGTCTGTCTTTTCTCAACGTGTGAATGACAAGCATTAAGATAACAAAATATAGCTAATTCTCTTGCAGATTGTCTCATTTGATTATGAATGTAACGTTTATATAGGGGAACGACACTGTTAGCAGTAACTTGGTATGCATGTATTTCACGTTAGCTTAGCTTCTTAGCCTGAGCTAGCTCTGTTTACTTCCAGCGCGGAGGGATTAGACTCTGACGTCACAGTCGAGCCGTTAGTGGCCGACTCCGCCTACTAAGGGCTTCACGGCAACTCTGCAGAATCCTATGGGTGACGTCACGGACCCTACGTCCATTTATATATATACAGTCTATGGTAGCAACGCAGTGGGTGCATCTTTTAAAAATGTGTTGAGAAAAATCAGCTCTGGTTTTTCCACAAGCTGCTGCCGATTGGACCGTGGAGGGAACATTTGTTGATCATCTTTGTTCAGATTGGCACTCCCTCAACAAGTTAGACAAACCCGATATCCATCACATGGACTCAGCTGTTTAATCACAGGATCAATAGCTGGGTTTACAAGGAGGCTAATATTCTTTTAACAGTGTGAGTGATAGACTAATCTGAGTAAAAAGCCTCATTTAAGCTTTTATTAAAATGCAATCTATACCAGGACGTGCAGCACAGATTCAAAAAAATCACACCAGCAGATTTAAACCATTCATGAGCTTTCTTACGCATTCTGTCCACGTCGCATCTCATTTTCCATTTGCAATAAGGTCAGCCTCTAAATCCCTGTATTGTTGTGCGAAGGCGGCCTGCGCAGCCCAGATTGAGCTGCTCTCCTCTTAAGGATGCATGTAGGAGCCCTTTAACAATCTCCAGTCCAATCAAGGCAAAACACAATTCAGGCTGTTTTCCCAAACAGGATTTTCTTAATTCCAAAAACAACCATTCTTAATTGGATTTCTATCGATGAAGTGTATGAACACAAACTCTCGGCTCTATCAAAAACCTAATTCTAAGACTCAAAGCACTTCGAAGCCGTTAGTTTGCTTTATTATTTATAAGATTGTGATTGTGCTGGATTATCAATATCAATCTGTATTCATCAATAACCTTTAAAACTCCAGATGCTGCCTTCCCTCTGCAGTTAGATTTTGAAAAGTGTCTGTTTCTGCACACGTCACTGCACTGCTCATCAAAACAAGGGCTGGGAGGGCAAGTGCAATATTGCTTTCTTGTTTATTTGCACAGCTTTTTTTTTGTAAATAGACGACAACCATATCTCCCTTCTGACATGCAGATCTGGAACATTTCAGCCCGCCTTCTTCTGCAGGTTGTTAGAGTAAACACTGAGCTTGGGAAGCTTTCTGTTCGGCTGGAATCATTAAATAACATCTTGAAGCTGTACCGTCGGCAGTCTCAACAAACTCATTAAGACATCATTAGTTTGAAAAAGCGCCGTTTTCAACCTTCAGTCACGTTGTGTTGACAGCTTCATTATTTGTTGTTTTGTTTCTCATCGAGTATAAAATGTCAATTATTGAACAAGATGTTACTTTACTGTGGTGGTCAAACCTATATCAGCAGAGGTGTTAATTGGCTTAACATGTTTGCTGATGCAATTAGTTTACCATCTGCAAAAGTAGATACATAAAGCTTTAGTGGCTTGCTTGCAACCTGCATTAACCCTCACACTCAAATCTGACCGATTTACTACTTTCAGCAATCGTAACTTCTTTGTTTTACATTCGATTGCATTAAGGCTTCGTGATATCCTTCACAGGAGACATGTGAACATATCAAATCGCTGATCACCACTTTCATCGGATTTTGGATGACTTAGTCAACTTTGTAACACCATGGTGTTCCTGGACAAACATGACCGCCATAAAGAAAAGGAATTAGTAACCATCCGGATCAGATAAAAACACACACACACACCACCACGCACACACACACACATCCACACACACATACTCTAGATGTGTTCCCCCCCTTATGTGCCTAATCCCCCCATGTGAATCACACACAAACACCCACACACACACACACACACACACTCACACACGCACACACACACACATCCACACACACATACTCTAGATGTGTTCCCCCCATTATGTGCCTAATCCCCCCATGTGAATCACACACAAACACCCACACACACACACACACACTCACACACGCACACGCACACACATCCACACACACATACTCTCGATGTGTTCCCCCCCTTATGTGCCCAATCCCCCATGTGAATCACACACAAACACCCACCCACACACACACACACGCACACACACGCACACACACACATACTCTAGATGTGTTCCCCCCCTTATGTGCCCAATCCCCCCATGTGAATCACACACAAACACACACACAGAACCATTTGACACATTTCCCGCTCTTATGTGCCCCTCCCCCCACATGGATCACACCTGGCACACGCAATACATGTTCAGTGTCTGTTCGTTGTATATTCACTGCAGTTTTTCATGTACACCAGTAGTCTGATACAATGTGTACAGTTTGAAAGGGTGTTAAATGAAATGTGGTGATGGTTAATGGTTGTTGTGTTAATGTAATAGCAGTTAAAACAGGACCGGTCAGATTTGACCGCGAACACCAAAGTAAGGGGGGGGGGACAATAGGAGGGTTAACTGATTTGTTTAGCCACAAGTTGTAAACATTCAAATGTTTCATCGTTAGCATTTCCTTTCACTCCTGTCTGCCCGGCTCATATACATAAATTCCAGCAATTGTTTTGTTCTCAAACAACTCCTGGAGGAGCTATCTGGCGTTTTATCTGCGAAACGCTTTATTCACAAGCTCGCTGCTGGTTCTCCTGTTCAGCTTTGTAGTCCAGGGCAGGTGCATGGGGTTTCTTTTAAAGCGTTTCCATTGAAAAATAGCTGCATGTGGCCTGTTGAAAGGACGCTGATAAGAGTGCTTAGACCGAACACAAATGACATAATTGTGTTTTAAAATATGCTAAATAGAGGTGAGGAGAACAGTTAATGCATAATGCCTCATTTCCATATTTAAACAGTGTGTCTGGTATATTTGACAGGTTGTTTTGAAGTTTCTCACCAATGTTGGATTACTGTAAATGGTGTTAGATTGGAGCTCTCACGGGTTGTGGGTCTATAAGCTGAATACGATGACACACTGATCCCAATAAAGAAAGCAACGCTGTGTACTGTGTGTGGTGTGTGTGTGTGTGTGTTGTGTGTGTGTGTGTGTGTGTGTGTGTGTGTTTTGGTGTGTGTGTGTGTGTGTGTGTGTGTGTGTGTGTGTGTGTGTGTGTGTCGACTGTGTACAGAGCGAGCAGAACGGATGACATTAAGCTAAAGGTGGCAGCGGTGGAGTGGGCGAGGCTCGCTGGTGCGAATAAGCCGAGACGTCAACCAATGTGTGAAATGTTCTTCTCAGCTTTGATTCTGTCATCTGTCAACAGATCAGTGGGGAGGAACCCTGGCTACTTTGCAGCGAGTGTATAATCAGTGATGTGACGAAGCCTGTGTGTGTGTGTGTTTTCTCCAGATGTGTTGGACAGCATGGCGAGGTTCAGCGTTCAGGGAGTGTTCAACTACAGCATGCTGACGCTGTCCGACCACGAGAGGGTTTTATACGTCGGAGCACGGGAGACCTTGTTCGCCCTCGACCCGAACAACATCAACAGACAGCTGCGGCCTCAGGTAACACACCCAGATTTCATTTATTGTTTCTACCTTTTCTTTTTTTATTGACCTGGTTTTTCCATCCATGTAGTTTGTTCAACGCTTATTTCTTTAAAGTCAAAGTCAACTTTACTGTCAATCTTTCAGTTTGTGTGTACAGACAGAGAGATCGAAATATTGTTTTCCACAATCCTGAATACGAAAATACAAACATATAAAAATATGTATACAATATGTATATCCTATATATTCACAATCAACAGACACATTTATACATTATAAGCACAACAATCAATACATACAAAATACAGGCAGAATAAGTCAAACAAAACATGGAAACATGCCTTATTGATTCCTTAAATCTGAAATAATATACAGTTTGGATGTATATTATTTTATACATAAGAAAAGTTAAATAATTAAAAATATCTAATACATTTCAAATATATTTAAGATACATTTAAATACAAACGCAAATACATAAAATAGGGAGAAATAATAATAATAAAAAATATAAAAGGATAAACACATAATTACTTTTAAAAAATGACTCTTTAATTGTAGGGCTGCAGAATTAATGAAAATGTTATCAAAACTTCAATATGGATAATTGCAATATACAAATCACAGTATACACAGTTTTATGTTAAGGTCAAATATGTCAAAATATCATTTCAAATGAAGTATTGTGGTGCTGGGGTGAAGCTATTCCACATATTTAATAAAGCATTTTTTATATATGATTTAATGATAATATGAATAATGTTTCAAGAATGGTCCCTCCCTCAAATCGTATCGCATTTGAAATATCTCTCACAAATAATTGCAGATTATTATGTTTTACTCCAAATTATACAGCCTTAATTAATTGGGTTTACTAAAGTTCAGGGATAAATGGAGGCACTTCCTCTCAACACTGACTGACTGCAAACGCCCACACAATCTGAAAGGCTGTGGTAGATATGTGAGAAATGAAAATGATAACACATACGATTGAATATCACAGAGCGTCATGATGGACAGTCCGGGGACAAAAAAGCATCGTCTCTTCCACAGAGCACTGCGGAGATAAACACACATTTCAAATACTTCATTTAAATACACCGAATTCAATTATGATATTATCAGTGATATCATAATCATGGGAACGTTTCAGATATGCAGGAAAAATAAACTGCTTATGCCACACTTTGTCTTTACTGCCTTTTGACTGACCTTACTTTATTATAATGTTAGGTGTCAGTTCTTAACACAAGGACATTTGAGAAAACACACACAAAAACTGTTTGTGGCGGACAATGGAAGACGAGTAGTAGAGCCGTAATAAAGTCGCCTGAGTCACACTAGTTGTTTGGTCTTTTATTAGTCTGGCCTGAGCTTCTTTTATTAAATCTTCAGTCCTTGAACAAGCTTATAATGGATATCTGTCAAGCAGTAATGCCTTTTCCAAATGTGTTAAAGTGCAATCCCTAAAGGGTCAGAAGAATAATAAAATGTGTTGACTGCCGTCAGCTAAGAGCTCTCAATGTCAACCTTTCCAGAGCACCAAAACTGCTTTCTCTTGAATAAAATAATTGAATGTAAAAAAGGGAAAGTTAAAAACAAACCTCGAATCAAAGTATTAAAGGATTTTTCTAAAACTCAGTATCAGTAACCCGTGAAACAAAATACAACAAAAAAACGAAATATGTCAAAATTCCCCTGAAGAGGAAGATAACTTTATGAAGATACTTCCCTTTACTTTAGTGAAAAGGTTAGCCAATCGTTAGCTTGTCTTTTAAAATACTTTAGTGTCTATTAGAGACTTGAAATCAATGATTATAACTCGTCCCGCTTATTCTTCTTATCGTGTCCACAAGGCAGTCAGTTCCAGGGCTCGGTTAGATGTGGTTCAGCCACAGCTGAACACATTGCTGTCCCTTCTCATTAAACTCTGCCAAGTCCACTTGCTGCATAGGTCGGCTAAGATGGTTTGTTTTGTAGAGGAGAACCCTTCAATGTTCACAGATATGACTGTCAGTGCCGGTCTTGAGGGGGTCCCTCGTTTACGGCATCGTCCTTTGTGTCTATCTCCAGGCATGATGTTTTCTCTTGGTGTTCTGTGGCTTACTTACAGCTTTCAGCGTAGCTTGTAGTGTAGCTTGGGCAGACTAGCTTGCGGCTAGCGTAGCTTGTGGCTTGTAGCGTAGCTTGTGGCTGTTGTATAGCTTATAACTGTTGCTTGTAGTGGTGATAGGATTAACCGTATCTAGTCGATCTAGTCGATCTTGTCGATCTCGTCAATACTCCCAGGGCCGCGGCGTGGACCTTTCATGGCCCGCTGATGCTTAAACGTTTTTGAAAGGCATCAAATTCATAAACAAAATAAGGCCTTAATTGTTGTTAAAATGTCTTAAATGAACTTCCAAAATAGTACCTGCAAAACAGAAGTCTGTGAATATTTTGTGTGACATTACATTAATTTATTTTTGAATAATATCTATTTTCTCAGACAATATCTTGCTGCAATGTAGCAAATGTCTCTTGCATTAAAGATGTTAATGTCATGCAGCTCAGGATAGCAGTTCAATCAGGAGAGACGTGATGCATGATATACGTGTTTATTACCGGGACACATAATATGAATGAAATAGTGATTGACAGATTATAACGAGTGAAAGGAATGGTGTTTGGCGATTAGGCCCCGGTTTGCAGGATGATCATTCAGGAGGGGAAACACCGCTCCGATGAAACCCCCCGGGGTCTAGACACTGGCGGTGGTGATAAGTAGTTCGGTCCGGTCTGAAGGGAGAAGGTTTTATCTTGGCCCTGTATTAGGAGACAGGAGGCGAAGGGGTGGAGGAGGGTTGCGCGTTGTCACCTGAAATGACAGCTGACGGAGATAAGAGCAGATTTAACGGGGTTAGCGGGTGCAACGATGGGGGGAAGTGATTGGTTAGCTGAGGAGTGACGCCCCCGATCACTTATTGAGAGAGTATTGGAATGACGTGCAACAGACAGAAGATATTGGTCTTCCTGCTTGAACCTGCGCTGAGCTTCATTACAATTGTAGTTATTGTCCATTTCATTTCAAGTGGCGTACATTTTTTTGAAACAATTGTAAATCCAACATGTCTGAAGGACGTCTCTTTTAAGCTCCATTGTGATTATTTATTACTCATAATATAAACTATTGATGTGTCATTATGTGCAGTGTTTTGGATTTATATAATAACCTTCTCAGTTTGTGTCCATACATGACATACTTCCTCTCTCAGCCATTAAACATGCATATGATCCAGAGTAGCTACAAGGTCTTAAAATGTAATGACTCATCGTTAATCAGGGAATGGATTTTATATGATATCATGAGTTCAGATGTCTTCTAACACGTTATGACTTTATTTTAAGTTATGTATGTTATCTCCTACTAAAAGCCTTCTACAGTAATAGTGCGAGTACGCTGCCAAATATTAAAATGCGTGGCTATTGGCTCCAGTATTTCACTTCTGTCAGCACAAATACTGTGGGCGTACACACACACACACACACGCCAACTTCCACCGGCCCTGTTTCTCACACGTTACGATGCACTCATTCACTGAGATCTATTATAGTTTTAATTTGTGTATCTTCTTATGTCCCTCCGTGGCAACCCTATTTGTTTAACAGCACTCTATAAATACCCTTCTCTTGACCTGATACACACATTGTTACACACGCAGTACACATAAAGCCTCCGATACTCAATCTGGTTTCGCTTTGCTCCCTTTATAATTGGTCCATATTGCAATCAATACAATTACAGCAGTCCAATGAAGGTGTGAGCGGCCTGCAGCAGGGAGGGAATTGTTTTCTGATGTAGAGCCTTAATGAGCAGCTTTCACACGCACACGCACACACACACACACACACACACACACACACACACATGGCTGATTCAGTGAGTGTAATGCGTCTTTCAGTAATAATAAGGCCACCTGTTGTCAGCCTCCAGTGTGCCGTGTGCAGAGAAAAGAGCCGATACAGAAACATGAGCAAAGATGAGGGAATATCCATCTTTTCTGTCACTCTCCCCCCTCCTCACCCTTCCTCCCTTTATTTCCTCCCTGCTGTCTTCCTTCATTACCTTCATGTCCGACTTTCTGGGGATTTTTCACTATTTTAAAGACACTTATTTTTGCTGTTGTGACAGCCGCTCCAGCCTGAAGCTCTTGCTCCTAGATTATTTAGTTACCTTCTGTCCCGTGAAGATTGTTTTTCATTCTTTCACTTATTAGTTTTGTTCAGTCGTCCCGTGTGGTGTACCTCAGACACCGCTGATCCAATTTTGACTACATTTGCGACGGTAATTCACCTTGCTTCAGCATTTTAAAAAGTACTAAATGTTGTTCTAATTCGGTTCACATTATCTTGCTCTCAATGCTGGAAGAAGTACTTCAGTGAAACTTATAATACCATGGTGTAGAAATAATGTAAAATGTGTATAAATCCTGCATACTAAATGTAACTTAAAGGAGCCCTATTATGCTTTTTTGGTTTGTCCCTTCCCTGTAGTGTGGTATATTGTTTTTTGTGCATGTAAATGGCCTGCCAAGGCTCAAATCCTACGTTTTTTTGTATATATTTGTTATTATTGACGCATAATGACAATATGTTATTGTTTGTTGCAGCAGTGAAGATGGACCTAGTTTATTTAATGTGTATATACTGCTGTGTAGCTCATGAATTGACTAGGTATAACTTAAGTCAAATGTATGTGTTGATTATAACACATGATAACACACGGCTGTGGCTCAGTGGGTAGTGTGCTGGACTTCGAACCAGGGGATAGCAAGTTTGAGTCCCACTGCAGTCAGCATGTCGTTGTGTCCCTGGGCGAGACACTTCACCCCAAATGTCTCCTGTGGCGATTGCCCACAGTACTCTTACTCTTTGGATAAAAGCGTCAACAAATGACGTGTAATGTAATCTCAATAATCAAATTTGCGATAAGTTGACAAATAAATGCGGTGAAGTTAAAACTACAATATTCTTCCCAAAAGATATACAGGAGTAGAAGTATAAAGTAGCATAAAATGAAATACTCAAGCGCAGTAAAACAACATGTTTTAAGTAAATGTACTTTCCACCACCTCTATTGATTTGTTTTTCGGGACCATCTGTAAAGTACAATTTGAACTTCAGAAACATAGTTATTTTTGTACTCATTAGCTAATGGACTGAGCGTGGACTGCGTTACTTGCACCAACACTGAAGGAGAAAACACATTCAGAAACAAGTATAGCCACGTTACAGCACTCCTTGCAAAAATAAAGGTTGTTGCTTCATCGGTTAGGCTTTATTTTTAACTCAACCCTACAATCCTATTCCTCACAAAGACCCTAAGATGTTTCCAGAGACACTAATGGGGGGAAAGGCTATCTGTGTGCAGCGTGAGGTACAGGATGTTCATGGCAGTGTCTCGTTATGCTTTTAGACATTAATCCTGCGACTGCCAGGTTTTTTATTTCATTACTGATCTGTGTGGAGCAAATGAAGAGTGCATTTCTTCATTAGACATCGACTTGTGACGAATGAGAATCCCTAGGGAACAAATTAGAAGTCACAAAAAAAAGTTCTGGTGTTGCTACGCTTCATTTTATCCTGTCTCTCTCTAAAAACTCTTAAAACTACACATCCTGCAGGTAATCTGTCATCGTAATCATTAATTCAGTTATTAAATATTAACGTATTACTTTATCTACTGTGAGAATGAAATGTGGACATTCAGAGGTTTGACTTTCCCCTGAAATATTATCATAATAAAAGGTATTATATAATATATGACGGTTAGTATATCATTCGTCAAGTTTTTAAAGTGTACTTTATCTACCACCGCAGTATATGGCAATGACCCATTGTTTGATTGCTGTTGGTTTAAGCGCGGCCAAGCAAATCAGAGTGTAATTCTGCATGTGCTCTCGGTCTATAATGACCAGTGTAATTATTGCTAATGGTGTGGAAACCTCTCAGTAAACACACTTCATGTGTTGGACCTCAATGCCGGGAGCAAAGTTCAGCCATGTGTCAAACGGACATTAAAAAAAGCATCAGCTACCGGAAAGCACTAAAAGCAAAGGAAAGTATGGACAGAAGTTTCTTTTTATTTGCTTCCTCTGTACGACATGTTTGAACAGAAATGCAGCTTTTTACTTATCTGTATCTGTAGTACGGAAGCCCTGAATGGCCACGGTTCAATCGCATGTCCTCTGTTTTCCTGTGAAATAACTTGTATTCGTTTTCTCAAGATCTAGAGTTATTTATGTCATCAGGCGCTTTCACACCAAGTACTTTGCCGTACTTAGTTCCCAGAACTTAGTTCATGAGAACTCTTTAGTTCTCATGAACTAAGCACACGTAGTCGCGTTCACACCGGAATAACTTCCTGGGGAAGGATTACGCAAATGAAGCCGCTGACGTCACTTCTTCTTCTTCTGCTTTGGGTTTACTGGCAGGCCGCAAACCACTTCACGGCGTATACTGCCACCCGGGGTCCCCAGTCGGAAGTCCCCGGAGTTGGGGACTGGCTTCCTTCAGAGTAAATCGCCAGAACGCCGACACCTCCTCATCTCTACCGCTCCCATGTTTTCTTTTTTTTTGCCATAAGTTAGTCTCTCTCCCTTGGTGCGCTTGGCTAATGCTAATAATGCTAATGCCAGCAAATACAATGGCGGCTTCACAAAACCTTTCGGAGTTTTATGGGGCGTGGTTTGCAATTCGCCCAGCCAATCAGAAATGGGAACCTTTTTCTCCCAGGAAAGTATCTTTTTGGTGTGAATGCAAAATCCCAGGGACTATCGGAACTATGGGAAAAGTACTCCGGTGTGAAAGAACAAATGTCCTGAGAGCTCTAGTAGAGAAACTTTCTCGGGATAATGACATACCTTCAGAGCCACGAGTAAACAATGATTTATAAATCAAACTAATTTGTAATGTTCGTGGTGATAAGATTAATAACTTGCATGGGCAAAGGGTGGTTATAGATTGTTCGAAACATGACCTTTAAGGGCCACCGTACTTAAGGTCAAGGTGGATTTCATTTGAAATCAGGATGATTTTATAAGTTTTCTTGAGATCGGGAGTTATAAATGTTTTCATCTCCAATTAACAATCGCTTGAGAGTCTTTTTCTCTGGATCCTGACATGACATGTACACGTGTGGCGCAGTGGATAGAGCCTTGGTCTGGGGATCAGGTTCAAACCCCACTGCAGTCAGAATGTCGTTGTGTCCCTGGGCAAGACACCCGTATGTAAGTCGCTTTGAATAAAAGTGTCTAACATGTACTGTAGTGTTATGGGTCTTGGCCAATATGCCGTCATTTTGGGGAAACAACATTTGTAATTGGAGAGAGGATGACAGCTTGTGATCTCAATTGTTACTTGTTATCATAGGAAAACAGTGGTAATGAAAATACTTTTAACCATGGCTTTGGTTCAAGGTGAAGAACAACCTTGTCCTCCAATTAATTAAAAAAACATTGTATCCATTTTGTGCAGCAGACCGAGTCAATGTGCTCTAATTAAGGTTCATTAATGTGCTGTTCCCTTGGTCATCGGCCAACCGAGGAAGATTGTGTGGTTAATTTAGAAAATGATAAATAGGCAAAAGGCAGACCTCCCTGTAGACGACATGTTCCTCATCACATCTGCGTCTTTCTTTCTTCAGATGGAGTGGCCGGCCCCGCAGGATAAGAAGAGGGAGTGTGTGGCCAAGGGGAAGAACAACCAGGTAACACGCATCCTCTGGGGACTACCTGCTTTTCTCCAGGCCACGTGAACAGCAGTTTACACGCCAGTAGCTTACACACTTCACTTTGCTCCATTACATTTTGTCAAGTCAGTCTAAGGGCTTTCTAACTGGAAGGCTTCCAGTCATTACATTAGCTCACAGCGTCTTCCAGGCAGCATCAGCAGCTTTTGAGGTGGGCCGATCCGGGAAGTGGTTTGTCTCGAGAGGGGAAAGTCCCGCAGCAGCGAGAGTCTGACACACAGCACACGAGAGCGGCTTCTCATCTGACTCTCAGCAGGAAAACTATTCCTTTTGAAATATTCATTAGCTTCTCGTCATGAAAAGAAGACTTCATCAGATAAAACATTTCTGTGGATCTACTTTTTCCAAATATGAAATGATGATATTCAACAGCTCTCTGTAGTTCAGTATGAACTCTAAGCTCTCACCATCACTTGTGATCAGAGTTGGGAGGGTTACTTTAAAATGTAATCTAATAATAATAATAATTCCTTACATTTATTATAGCGCTTTTTCCATTACTCAAAGCGCTTGAAATAGAGAACATTTAATCAGTAATCTCACTATTGTTTTATTCTCTGTCAAAGCGTCTTTGAGTTTTTAGAAAAGCGCTATATAAGTGTTGTGTATTATTATTATTATTATTATTATTATTATTATTATTATTATTATTATTATATATTATTATTATTATTATTAATCCAACCTGAATACTTCCCATTACTTTGGGTTTATTGCAATATCAAATGCAATGTGAACAAATACAAGAGAAAATAAATATCAATAGGAGGTTTTTTTGTATCCATTATGTAAGAAAACAGAACAATAAAAGAAGACACCAAGATATTTAGGATCAAAAATGATTTTATGTTTCGGAAAAGCTGCCTTTCATGAAGCATATTCAGCCGATACACCGACAATGAAACACATGAGCACAGTTTAAAAAGGCAGAAATCAAATCTGAGCTGACAGAAAGTGCTTCGATTTACTTTCATACACACAGGTAAGCACACACACACTATTCTTTGAACATATAGGTTCACCTGCTAAATGAAAAACAGAAAAAATGAACCAAAGAAAGTGAAAACCATGAAGCAGATTAAGGCAGTAGAAGTATACACTTAAAGCAGGGGTGTCAAACTCAAGGCCCGGGGGCCAAATCCGGCCCGCGACTTCATTTCATGCGGCCCCACAAGCGCTTGCAAAGAATATACAATGTTTATTATACGGTTACATGATGATTTACAGAAGCACGTTGCCCATAAACTACATGTCCCAGAATGCATCTCAATTTAGACTTTTTTCTCAGAATTTGACTTTTTATTTTAAATGTCACTTCTGTTTTTTGATTTTTTTTTCCAATTTTTCTTTTTAAATCATTTTGTGACATTCTCACTGAAGAGAATTGCAATTATTTGCACCAGGCTTCTACTTTCAGACGTAGTTAATCATGAAGTTATTACCCTATCAGATAATAATCCAATGCAGAGGCAATAATGTAAAATAATACATATATTTATATATAAGTGACAACCGGCCCTTTGAGTGCAGCCATAATGCTGATGTGGCCCGCGATTAAATTGAGTTTGACCCCCCTGACTTAAAGTCTACAGAACAGTCCAGCTTACAGAGAAGAGATAACATCTGAACACATGCTCTCTTCGTTGTATACGAACATTATTATCCTGCTATTTCCCCCCAAGTTTTAGAAATGTACCAGTAATCTGATTACACCGTTTGTTTTGTAACTGAAAGGGAAAACACTCTCTTTCCTCTCCGCCCCGGCTCCGCACTGCTTACAGGGCATAAAGTACATCTGCAAGGAGTCTCGTTTAATATTTTATAGAAACACACAGACGTTTAAGAGATGAAGCTGAAAACCTCTCCCGTTGCACAACAGTTACCTTTGATGCAGTTTCAAACAGAAGGGGAAATAGTTCAGTGGAGGGCAGTACCTCGTAGGAGGACTTCTTTAACTCAAATTGAATTAAAACATGTCGTAACCTCTCGTGTTGACGCGTGTACGGTTGTTAAAATGCAGCGTGGTGCCCCGTGATCAGGACACTTGGGTGCATTTCATCACAAATGCTAGCAAAGTGCATTTAAAGCTACTTGAGTTAAGTGAGTGTTCACAAATGTCCTATTTATAACTGAATGAATAAGCATATGGTGTTTACACTGCCCGTCGAGATACTCAATGATTAGCCTTTTTATGTAATAGTCGCCTGATGCATCTCGTCCCGATCATCCTCGCTGATTACAGACTCTATAGAGATGTATTAAAACAAAATCATATTGCTCTTATAACAGCCGTGAGAGGCAGATATTGTTTTGCTGGACGCACTGAATTATTTATGCCTGTAGCATCATGTGTGAGCATCTGTTTCCAATCCCATTCACAGAGCTTTATTGTTCATCACCGCGCAGACATTAAAGGGCACTGCCCAGGAAACGCTGCATATTTTACACATTAATTACCCACAAATCCTTTGAATGGAGACATCCTGTCACCTGTTTTGTCGCAGTGTAAAGGTTATTTAGATCATGTGGTTACATCATCTATTAAGTGACGTCCTCTCCTTCTGAGACATTATTGCTTTCCTCTGTGGAGGACATGACACTCAAGCCCTGATTTTAAACGCCATGCGGGCACTTTATCTGAGTACTAAAGTAGTGTGGTCCATCCTGATGTCTCCACTGATGTAACACACACAAGGAAACACATGTTACTGTAGTGCTGTACGGGACTTAAATGATCAAATGTATAAATATATATTGTTTATGTTCTTCATTGGATGTTTTTTATTAATGTTGAGTCTTAACTAGATTATATTAAGTATTTATGGAGGGAGTTAACATTTTATTTTCCATATTTCAGGAAACAGAAAGTGAGGCAGAACTTTTTTATAAAAGATATTGAGAGGGAGTCAGACATGCTGTCAGGAGATGATTTGGAAGAGATGATAAAGGAACCTAATGTATTTGAAATGGTGCCTTTTAAAGTACTTTGTCATGGAAGAAATAGACCCGCTAGATGCAATAAAACATAAGAAATGTGTTTCTTACATCCCAATCCTGAAAAAGAAAAAGTCTTGTGGGTCTTGGTAGATTATAACAATGAACACTTACTCAAAATAAATGACTGTTCTTGGAGGCTGCCAAATGTTCAGTGTCCCTAATATTTCTGCACCATTTGTTCATCCACATACATAAGAATGGCGCTGCCAAGAGAAAGTTAATCATGAGTAACGCGGTAGTCTCAAGGTTATGAAGATTCAAAAGCATTGAAGCATTACAGTTAAGCTGAGTCTCAGAGGTGTGTGTGAGCAGACAGAGTCTCCATGGTGCAATGGGCTTCACCTCCACAGAGGACACACAGCAGCTTTCTAACAATCCCTCCTCCTCTCCACAGACCGAGTGTTTCAACTACATCCGCTTCCTGCAGAGCTACAACCACACACACCTCTACACCTGCGGCACCTACGCCTTCCAGCCCAAGTGCACCTATGTGGTAAGTATGTGTGTGTGTGTGTGTGTGTGTTGTGTGTGTGTGTGTGTGTGTGTGTGCGTGCGTGCGTGCGTGTGTGCGTGCGTGTTTCCCTGGACAGAGTTATTTTGGTTGTGCACTGCTGACAGGTGTCAACTTTTATCTGACCACAGGCTAAGAGAACTGTGTGATAAGATGAAGAAAATGTAATAGAAAAAAGTGTCCCATGCTGGCTTATCTGAATGTGTGAATGCTACTGCGTGTGTGTGTGTGTGTGTGTGTGTGTGTGTGTGTGTGTGTGTGTGTGTGTGTGTGTGTGTGTGTGTGTGTGTGTGTGTGTGTGTGTGTGTGTGTGTGTGTGTGTGTGTGTGTGTGTGTGTGTGTGTGTGTGTGTGTGTGTGTGTGCAAACATGTGACGCTGATGCGACAGGACAACATGACGTGGGGTGAAGCCGTGGTCATTTTAACGGACACACAGGGCTTGCAGCTGTGCCATGTGGGTCATAACGCACACTGACCAAGAAAAACAAATGCCTGATTTTGTGCGTGTGTGTGTGTGTGTGTGTGTGTAGAACGCAGACTCTTTTACCCTGAATCCCGCTGACCTGGAGGATGGAAAGGGTAAATGCCCGTATGACCCTGCCAAAGGGCACACTGGCCTTATAGTGGGTGAGTAATAAGCGCATACTTTAAATACCAGACTACTGTTTTTACGTATAAAGGGGACATATACTGCAAATGTTCAGGTACTTGTAAATGAGGCTTCCAAATTACTGTGTGCACATGCTTTAATGTTAAAAATAACAGTATTTTCCTCACACTATCTTTCTGAATATACCTGAATTCATCCTCTGTCTTAAACGCTCTGTCCACGCGCCACATGTCTCTTTGAGCCTCCCTCCTGAACATGCTGAACCTGGTCTTGGCTTAATACTGCATAGCCATTGGTTGATATGCTCAGATGACGGGGGGCGGCATCATGTAATGAGCCTGACATAGAAAGGGAAGCCAATTGTGAATGGCTTGATAAATCCCATGTTTTCTTTTCCGAGCACCCCCAGACACTGCCTTGGTTGCCTTGTGTTGGGTTATAAGGCACTGCAGATATCAACGTGTAGCGCACAATCACTACAAAAGTGGGATTTTGTATTATGGATCCTTTTTAAGTGTTGCCGAACAAGTGTAACAATCATTTAAGTGCCATGTTTACCCAACAAGCATGATCCATCCTTAGCTGGAAATGCATTCACATCAATATATCAACCCCAAACACACCGTCAGCGCTTGTCGTTCCATCTCAGCATTGTGAACACTAAAGTGAACCGCGCCATGTTTTTACAGCTCTAACGGAGACATTACATGTCCATCAAATCTCCACAAACTGCTCCGGCAGCATTTCCCATCTGTTTTGCAGCCATACGACTGCACCGAGAGTCCAGGAGTCCAATGTAACGTGGCATGCTGCATTCCCTGCACTGAACAGCCCGGCTGAACCAATGTCCTCTCAGGCCTGTACAAGAACAGAATTAAACTAACGCTTGCATTCTGCTACAGATAAGGAGCTGTACTCGGCAACGCTCAACAACTTCCTGGGGACGGAGCCAGTGATTCTGAGGAACCTGGGCGTGCAGCACTACAGCATGAAGAGCGAATACTTGCCCGCCTGGCTCAATGGTGAGTTAACGTGGACATTAGAAAGACAAAGACAAAGAAAGCGGCCAACACAATTAGAGAGGGGAAGGAAGGGATGGAACAAAATGGTTGTTTGCTTAGCACCACCCCCCTCTTACCAATGAGTCAAAGCTTTATTCTAGCGTGGATTACAGCGATGACGATGGCACGCTTACTGCTCATAATTCCTTTTGAAACAATGGATCTAATCACATAGAAGTTGACAACAGCAAGCTTTTCATATTTAGCAGTTTATCAGCTTTTATCAGCTTATTTGAACAGCCTCCAGCTCATTTGTAATCTTTCCAGCTGGCTCTTGTTAAAACGAATGTAGTCGGGTCCTAAATGTAATGCTAAAAGCCACATTTCCAATACGAAACGTCTGTATCCACACCAGATAATTGTGCATGGCGACGCATGGAAACTGAGAAGCAGAAAGCGCATTATTAAAAATAGAACAATTATTTCAAACTTGTTTTGTTCTAATTCAACCATTTTTGAATGCTCACTGTAAAAAAACGTACTTGGAAAGGCAGAAAGCTCTGCCCTTTTATTTGTGCCTTCAAGGTTTATGTTAAAAAAGGCAAAAATACTTAAAGACGGGCTGAGCGATGACATTGACAACTCTTCATCAAGTAACACGTAGCTATGTAACAATACCGAAGCTCTATAGCTAATGGTGATGAATACAAATGGTATGAAATGGATTAAACTTCCTGAAGTATTTATATTGAATTTACTTAACTTTAGATATTGAGCAATCTGACAGTAAGGAGGCTAGGGCATACACAAACATGTGTTGATGTTAGCTTAATAGTTTTGCCAGTTTGTGTAAATCCAAAAATGAAGTACATGTGTTCCTGGTTTGTTATTAAAATGCCATTTCATTGTAGGAATGTCAAGACGATATATGTGGCTTCATAAAAAACGGGTCAAGTATTTACTTACTACTAGTTATGGGGCCTAACATTGATAATAAATTGTGTTCATGTTACCTTCTCTCATTAGAATGAATACTGTAGTAACCATACATGCTAACATTTGTAGCTTACTTTAACGCTAGAACCGCCAGAGGTTGCTGTATACCTAAAACCGCCAACGGGTCAAATTTACCCGCTATTGATTTTCAAGGTACAATGTTCTTTTATTTACCATACAGAACAGTGAGTTTTTATCGCACAGGGATGAACCTTATACCAATAGAATCTGTGGACTCTCAGCTTTTCATAGGATATAGTTTGTGCAGATAGCATGAAGTATAAAAATATCGCTACCAGTGCTGATTTAAACGATTGGTGTTAGACTTGTGTTTTGTTTAGGTACAAATCTATCCATCTATCTATCTATAACTATCTATCTGTCTATCTCTCTCTATATATATCTATCTATAACTATCTATCTGTCTATCTCTATCTCTATCTATCTATCTCTCTCTCTCTCTCAATCTATCTCTCTCTATATATATCTATCTATCTCTATCTATCTATCTCTCTCTCTCTCTCAATCTATCTCTCTATATATAAATATCTATCTATCTCTCTATGTATAAGGGACCGCAGTAGACAAAAGGCGTTTCTATAGCAACACGTCATGTTTACCCTGCATTTTCTATGAGGTAAATATTACCCGCTGGTGCTGATGGGTATACATGGCAATTTTTTGGGCGGTTTTTTCAATCTGACTTCATATTGACAAATGTGTGCAGATAGCATGAAGTATAAAATATCGCTACCAGTGCTGATTTAAACGAGTGGTGTTAGACTTGTGTTTTGTTTAGGTACAAATCTCTCTATCTATCTATCTATCTATCTATCTATCTATCTATATGTCTCTCTCTCTATTTATATATCTATCTATCTGTCTCTCTCTCTATCTATATATCTATCTATCTGTCTCTCTCTCTCTATCTATCTATAACTATTTATCTGTCTCTCTCTATCTATCTATCTATAACTATCTATAACTACACTGTACAAAAATATAAACGAAACACTTTTGTTTTTGCTCCCATTTTTCATGAGATGAACTCAAAGATCTAAAACATTTTCTATATACACAAAATAACCATTTCTCTCAAATATTGTTCACAAATCTGAAAAAATCTGTGATAGTGAGCACTTCTCCTTTGCCGAGATAATCCATCCCACCTCACAGGTGTGGCATATCAAGATGCTGATTCGACAGCATGATTATTGCACAGGTGTGCCTTAGGCTGGCCACAATAAAAGGCCACTCTGAAACGGAGTAGCCCTGCGCTCTTCCCCAACCTAACCCTACCCCTACCCCTCACACCAGATACTGACTGGTTTTCGGACCCCCCCAGACCCCCCCAATAAAGCAAAACTGCACGTTTCAGAGTGGCCTTTTATGGTGGCCAGCCAAAGGCACACCTGTGCAATAATCATGCTGTCTAATCAGCATCTTGATATGCCACACCTGTGAGGTGGGATGGATTATCTCGGCAAAGGAGAAGTGCTCAATATCACAGATTTTTTCAGATTTGTGAACAATATTTGAGAGAAAGGGTTATTTTGTGTATATAGAAAATGTTTTAGATCTTTGAGTTCATCTCATGAAAAATGGGAGCAAAAACAAAAGTGTTGCGTTTATATTTGTGTTCAGTGTATCTATCTATCTCTCTCTATCTATCTATCTCTCTCTCTCTCTATCTATCTATCTATCTATCTATCTCTATCTATCTATCTCTCTGTCTCTCTCTCAATCTATCTCTCTATCTATAAGGAACCGCAGTAGACAAAAGGCGTTGCTATAGCAACACGTCATGCTGCCTTTTCTAGGAGGTAAAATATTACCCGCTGGCGCTGATGGGTATAAATGGCAATTTCTTTTGCCAATTTTTTCAATCTGACTTCATATAGACAATTTTTAACAACAGAGGGTGCTACATAACACACTTTCAGGAAAAGTCACGCACCGGGAGACTTTGATATTTTATTTTAAAAAGTGACATACAATCAAAAAACAGCTGCGGGTAAAATGCACCCGTTGGCGGTTCTAGTGTTAAGGAATATGAACACATAGCTTAAAAAAGTAAACTATCGTGTCTATTCAAAACTTATAGAAGAAAATTAAATGTTTGTGAAGAAAATCTATTCATCCATGCAAGTATAGTAATTATGAATACAAATATTCCTCATCAGTTCAGCTTCAAGACTTTATTTCCATGGCGACACATTCATAAAATGAATTGCATTTGAGTGGGATAACGGCGGCTTATTTTTAACAGTTTCATTAAAAGAAAGAGCCAGAAACATGCAAAAGAACAAGAGAAAAAGAGAAATGAGTTGCAGGAAATTAAGCGTAGGACTCGGCTAAAGCGAAGGATCGTTATCTATTTCGGGGAGCAGGAGTGAGATACCTTGAGAGAAATGAGGGGCAGAGAAGAGGATGAAGTCACAGCAGGAAAAGTGGCTGATGAAAGAACAGACATTAGGATTGGTGATGAAAAGATAGTGAGGGGAATGAAGAAAGGAGGCGGAAGGGAGGGAGGAACATACAGATGAGGCTGAGGGTGGATCGATGTGTCCGTTTATTATTCATGGAGCTTTTATTAAAAACTAGACCTATGAGGCTATCCTCACCTTAATTTAAGCAGCTCCTAACCAGCATAAAAGCATTTAATTGGCCTGGGTTTCAGTGGAGAGTTCTAATATCCCACGGTGGCTTAAAATACAGCATTAAGGCTTTTATACAGAAAAAGAACAGTTCATCTTGGGAAATGTTGAGTCTTTGTAACTCAAACAAAACACCTTACAATGAATCAAAAGCCCCTTGCAGCTGGAAACCTAGAACATCTCTCTATCAGGCTATTTCAGAAAACATATCTTTCAAAATCTAATGAGAAGGATGTATCTTTGTAGAGAAAATAGCTGAATCTAAAGCCCCCTGCCGCTCGAGTCCGGAAGAATACTTGTATCTGTCTTTTTTCTTCTATAAAAGCATATCACTCCAAATGTAATGAAGGCCTGGATATCGTAAAAGAATCTGAGGCGAAGTGAGAAACACAAAATGGACCGATAATAGGGAGCAGTGGAGAGACTGAGACTGAGAGTGAGAAATGACTGGAGGAGAGATGATGCGAAGGAGAGAGTGATGACAGAAAATAGACAGACGGGGGAGAAGGGGCGGCAGGGAATGAGTGTGTGTGCGTGTGTGCGTGTGTGTGTGTGTGTGTGTGTGTTGTGTGTGTGTGTGTGTGTGTGTTGTGTGTGTGTGTGTGTGTGTGTGTGTGTGTGTGTGTGTGTGTGTGTGTGTGTGTGTGTGTGTGTGTGTGTGTGTGTGTGTGTGTGTGTGTGTGTGTGTGTGTGTGTGTGTGTGTGTGTGTGTGTAAAAGGCAGGTTTGTGTGTGTGTGAGATGTGATTCAGTACAAATGCACCTGCAGGCTGAGACTATCTATTCGTTCACATGTGATGTATGGCTTTACTGTAAGAAAGTACACTTTCTCAAATTACGCTTCTTTGTGTGTGTGCGTGTGCGTGTGCAGAGCCGGACTTCGTGGGTTCGGCCCTGGTGAGGGAGAGCAGCGGCAGTAAAGATGGAGACGACGACAAAATCTACTTCTTCTTCAGTGAGCGGGCGTTGGAGCTGGACTGCGACACCGAGCTCAACGTGGCCCGAGTGGCTCGCGTCTGCAAGGTAATAACAGCCATCAGAAGTGATTCGATTAGGAATCGATTATAAAAATCATATCTGTCTGTCGCCCTTTTTCCCACTGGGTGAAAGAAACCCACACATCTGGCCTTTGTCTTCAGTGGGGTTTATCAGCTCCAATGAGTGATGGATATATGGCACCATGTTGGCCTCTTGTCTGGCCTGTTACACAGGTTGAAATTAATATTATTTCAAGTAATAAAAAAAGGGACAGGGATTTTGACATTTATTCAATTTATTAAAGTCGAAAACCTACAATTAATGTTTTCTCCTCAAAGCCACCAGACTCCTTTAAAAGTAATCAGTAATGTCCAGTGTAGAAATGGCATTTTTCTGACCTGAACTCCTCCAACAATCCAACATATATAATAAAATACAAAATAAAAAAGTAGTGCAATACATGTAAATAGAATATGATATGTACAAGAACAGAATATCTCACCATTGTTTAAAATTCTTTATTCAAACTCGACAGAAACAAAAATAAACACATCAAAACCATTTCAACTGCAAGTTTTGACTGCAAAACTGTTGTATGCACGCTTGGCTGGAAATCAGTGAGTTGCTGTTTTCTGCAGCCGATTTGACAGCTGTTTCCCAGCCCTTAATCATACCACGAGACAGCATCGCTAACAGTTACTGCCTTACACACTTCACCAGATGAGACGCCCATATAAAGAGGCAACTGGAGTTGTTTAACAGCTTCTTATGTTGAGTGAATATAAAATAGCTGCTACATGAAAAGCAAATTGACCACTGTGGTGCATTTGAAGCCCATATCCAATATATATGGATTTGTATTCCTGACTTTTATATTACATTACATTTTAGACACTTGTATCCAAAGCGACTTATGTACTCAATACTGTGGACAACCCCCACAGGAGCAATTTGGATTGAAGTGTCTCAGGGACACAACGACATGCTGACTGCAGTGGGGTTTGAACCTGTGACCCCCAGATCCAAACACTATCCACTGCGCCACAGCCTCCCTCCCTTTTCGCATAAGGAACAAACTAGTGTTGGCCGCATTTTCCACCATGATAGTTTAAAGACCCACAAAGATAAACCAAATATTTGTTTTTTAACAAAATGCGGGAACGTGGCATCGAATTCTTCATTAGGCGTGTTCTGGTTATTCTGACCCAAAATATGGAAACTTAAAAGTTACTTTCTCGCATAAAAAACATAATACAACTCAATTCAGTGACATTAAAAGCTGTCAGCCTGACTCAAAAGATCTGATACACTTAATAAAATAACCTTTCTTCTAACTAAGAAACGACTATGCTGTAAAATGCAGACTTTCCATTATTTTCAGTATAAAGCACAAATAAAAGGCTCCACGGTAAATAGCCTCGCCCCACTGAATCAGCTAAACACCAGTTTGCTAAAAATGTTTTATGTGAGGACGATTACACTGACACAGAGCAATTTGATAATTCATTTTCATTTGTTTAACGAATGGCCTCATTAGGATAACTGATTCGTTTTGATCCACCACGGTGGGTATGTCCAGAGGAGCTTCTAGCTGCAGGGAGAATGAGATGTTAAGCAGCAGCCCTTTTGATTGTGTATGATTGCAGTGAACTTTAAGTTAACGCAGCACAGTCGTGTTTCAGTAACGTGTGCAGAGAGAGCTCAGTAACCTTTAAACCGGGTGAAATCGAGACAGACTGTTAACCGTCTGTGGAGATGAGCGTAATTAAATGCACTGTTTTAGGTAAAGTGCCCTTTAATGTCTGCGCTGCTGCGATGAACAATCAAGCTCTTTGACTGAAACGAGAAACAGATGCTCACACATGATGTGTACTAGTGCCGTGAATGATTTCCCCCCGCTGTCGCTGCTGCAGCATAATGTCTGTATCTCACTGCTGTATTGAGAGCATTTTTAAAATTCCTTTTGTTACATTACATTGCATTTAGCTGACGCTTTTATCCAAAGCGACTTACAATACGTACATTCGACCAGGAAGACACAACCTTGAAGGAAACAGAATCATATAAGGACCTCAGGTTTCATAGAGCCAAGCATTTCAAGTACTACTCAACTGGCTTTAGGTAAGCCAGCCCTTTGTTAGTATACAAGTGCTTTGTTAGTAATTCTTTGTTAGTAATTCTTTGTTAGTAATTCTTTGTTAGTAATTCTTTGTTAGTAGTTCTTTGTTAGTAATTCTATCGCTCGAAGTGGAGTCGAAAGAGATGAGTTTTCAGTCTGCGCCGGAAGGTGTGCAGGCTTTCTGCCGTCCTCATGTCGATACAATGCCCCTGCACCCACAGAGGCTGAGAGGAATGAGTGTATCTGGCAGACAGGCCTCTTTTGAGCCGGCAGTAACCCTTATAAAGGGACTACCCATCAAAACTCAATGTTTCCCGTATAATCGAATATCATTATTATTATTATTGTCATCCTGCTCTTCAATGGCGCCCTTGAACATATTGGGGTCGAAATGCTCCTTTAGAGGTGTTTTGCAACATGGTAAATGCTCAGTCAGCTGATTCAGATGTAACAGGTTCATCATTATGTAGATACAGAATGCACAGAGGTGAGGTTTAGCATCCACAAGGTGAAGGGGAGGCTAATGAAATTCAACAGAAGCAGCATAACAAAGCGAGAAAGTGAGCGGTGTGCTGTCAGCTCTAGGAGAAAAGGTACTTGTTCACAGGGTCAACTCGCATTGGACGCTTAATTGGCATGGCACCTGATTGGACGAAACATTCAATCTTGAGCTGCCTGACCACAGATTTCAAAACAACTGACATGGTGGCTCAGTAAACGGCCTGCAAGGATAAAGTCAGTTTGGAAATAAACGTGTCTTCTACATCACCATGTGTCCCCTCTTCTTCATGTCTCTTCTACATCAACATGTGTCCCCTCTTCTCCATGTCTCTTCTACATCAACATGTGTCCCCTCTTCTTCATGTCTCTTCTACATCAACATGTGTCCCCTCTTCTCCATGTCTCTTCTACATCAACATGTGTCCCCTCTTCTTCATGTCTCTTCTACATCAACATGTGTCCCCTCTTCTCCATGTCTCTTCTACATCAACATGTGTCCCTCTTCTTCATGTCTCTTCTACATCAACATGTGTCCCCTCTTCTCCATGTCTCTTCTACATCAACATGTGTCCCCTCTTCTTCATGTCTCTTCTACATCAACATGTGTCCCCTCTTCTTCATGTCTCTTCTACATCAACATGTGTCCCCTCTTCTTCATGTCTCTTCTACATCAACATGTGTCCCCTCTTCTTCATGTCTCTTCTACATCAACATGTGTCCCCTCTTCTTCATGTCTCTTCTACATCAACATGTGTCCCCTCTTCTCCATGTCTCTTCTACATCAACATGTGTCCCCTCTTCTTCATGTCTCTTCTACATCAACATGTGTCCCCTCTTCTTCATGTCTCTTCTACATCAACATGTGTCCCCTCTTCTTCATGTCTCTTCTACATCAACATGTGTCCCCTCTTCTTCATGTCTCTTCTACATCAACATGTGTCCCCTCTTCTTCATGTCTCTTCTACATCAACATGTGTCCCCTCTTCTCCATGTCTCTTCTACATCAACATGTGTCCCCTCTTCTTCATGTCTCTTCTACATCAACATGTGTCCCCTCTTCTTCATGTCTCTTCTACATCAACATGTGTCCCCTCTTCTTCATGTCTCTTCTACATCAACATGTGTCCCCTCTTCTTCATGTCTCTTCTACATCAACATGTGTCCCCTCTTCTTCATGTCTCTTCTACATCAACATGTGTCCCCTCTTATTCACGTCTCTTCTACATCAACATGTGTCCCCTCTTCTTCATGTCTCTTCTACATCAACATGTGTCCCCTCTTCTTCATGTCTCTTCTACATCAACATGTGTCCCCTCTTCTTCATGTCTCTTCTACATCAACATGTGTCCCCTCTTATTCAGTCTCTTCTACATCAACATGTGTCCCCTCTGTGGAAAGAGACTCTGAAAGTTTCAGGAACAAAGATTCTCTCTCTTTTTGATCCATTTCTATAAAAACCTGTCTGAAAATGAACTGATCAGATTTTATGATGTCATAACGATGTGTTGTCTTGAGTAACCATTAGCCAATCAGCAACCAAGAGAGTTCTTTGTAACCAAATGTCTCTCAGAGGGGCGTGGGGAGGGGCTCCTTATTTTCATCTAAAGTAACAGACAGAGAATCAGCACTTTGGAAACAGGGCTGAAACAGAGGGGATTCTGGGTAATGCTGCCATGATCTGTTTGGTGTTTGGAGCCAAACACTTCAGAGACATGTTTTGTGTATATCTGAGAGCTATAATATATTGATGTAAAACAGTTGAATAGGGGACCTTTAAAGGACCTGTTTCAGCCGTTGATGAGATGTGATCCTGTCCTCTCTCAGGGGGATCTGGGTGGTACCAGGACTCTGCAGAAGAAGTGGACCACCTTCCAGAAAGCCCGTCTGGAGTGCTCTCTCCCCGAGCGCCATGTCTCCTTCAACAACCTGAGGGCGGTGTTCACGCTGCCCGGCCAGGACTGGAGGGGCACCACCTTCTACGGCATCTTCCACGCCCAGTGGTGAGTCAGAGCCGAGAAATACAGGCTGAAGAAAGAGCTCCATTTCAGTCTCATCCTCTGAAAACTCTCAGTTAATTACTACATGTACCGTCTGCTGTCAGAGCGAGACATATCACTTTCCCAACATGTCAGATACTCTGCTTTTTATTTAAATCCTGGGTCAGCCAGCAGTCACTCTGATATGATGGCTCTAATTATGCACTAGGGATAAGGTGTTTACTGTGTAATTGGGCTTTTAGTGTAATAGCCCTACGAGTGGATACAGCTCAAGTGGGCTTGAACATGTTTGATGGGCTTTATTAGTGATTTAACGTCACATTGACTTCATGTTTTGGCTGAATATAGTGAACCCTTTTGCGAAATAGAATCAGGCTAATTTAATTAGTTCAATAAACCGATGTTTGACACATTGGTAGAATCCCATTATACGTAATACCTTACTATTACAACATTTTATTCCTAATATAATAACGCATTCCTTGTTTCTCATAAATGTCCATCAACAGGTGTCCATTTTCAGCTCAATACATTCGGTCTTAATAAACATACCGAAAAGGTTGTTATGTTGGTTTATAATTTGCTACAGTAGTAGTGTTACTAAAGAACGAGAAATGTAGTAAACGCTTTCGTAAAAAAAATATGGAAGAGCCGTTACTTAGGCCCCGTCTACGCGGAGACGAAAACGAACCGAGTTCGATATCAAAAAAGTCTTCCGTCCACACCTTTCCGTGTCGGCCTCGTGTGGACGAACCGGCTATACGATAGAGAACGTTAGCGGATTCAACTGATATCGCCTCCGTGAGGACGGGCGGGGCTTTAGGCACGGATTTAGGTGTAAATGGCAATAATAAGTACAAAATAAATCAAAGTCGGTCACATGTGCGAAAGTCTGGTGTTTTCCAATCCACCCAAACACAATGATCTCATCCCAATGCGGTCTTTGTCACTCTGGTTTACAATTACAAATATTACATCAAATAAAAGCATATATAGTATATTTAGGAACTGTGTATGAAAACAGCCCAATGTTTAGCATCATATCATCACATGTCTTGAACATTTTGTGATAGGGATCAGAAAAAAACTTTAAACGTTTATAGCTTGATAAAACTTCACTTTAAGACCAAATCAACCTTTCTGACATGTTTCTTCTTAAGAGAATCTTTTGATGTCGTCTGTTTAAAGCTTGATAAAACATTAAGCACCACATCAATTTTTATTCTGAAGGGAAAACTTACTTAAAGGGATAATTAAAGTACAATCTGGAGATTAAAATGCTGATGACAAAGAACCTTGTGACGGTGGGATTATTAGTGGACTAAAGACTGGACCACTACACAACTGTTATGTGTTAATGAGTTACTTATCACCAAAGCAGTGGGAGGCAGAGCAGGAGGTTTGCTTTGGGTGGAAAGTTGGAGTTGTTCTGTGAGCAAAGCCCTTTGATGTGAGTCTTTTGAGTTCCTCAATAAGATATCATATCATCAAGTGAACGCGCTTTGAACTTCAAGCTTTGTTTCTCCATTCAGAGCTCATTCTGCTGCTGACAGAAAGAAGCCTTTTCCTCTGTGTGACTTCAAAGCCCCATGGCTTTGATGGAGATAACATTAAGATAATTGGACATTATGCAAATGATGACTCGGAGTTCATGCCACAATCAGACTGACGGAGGGGGCTTTTTAACAAGCCAAGACATCAGTGCTGTCCTTTGGTCTCACCTTTTAAAGCCTGTAGCACTGATGCACCTTAACAGCTCTGCTCCAGATGGAAATAGCACTTCCCTTAAAGAAGCCCTATTATACTTTTTGAGGTTTTCCTTTTCCTGTCAGTGTGTTGTATATGTTTTTGTGCATGTAAATGGTTTGCAAAGGCTAAAATCATGAAGTTCCATCCAAAACAGTTCCACCAATGTCCTCCTTTGTTGACTTACGGATCATAGTAACTGCACTATGAGAGAGCTACACTACAGAGCCGGCCAGCTAACCAATCAGAGCAGACTGGGCTCTGGTTTCAGACAGAGGGTGGAAAGAGGTGCTGCAGCACAGGCAGTATGAGAGAAATAAAGAGCTTTATGAACATTAAAGCATGGAGACATGTCCCAGGAGAGGAACAAAATACATATTTACATAATAAGGCCCCTTTAAAGGGCAAATCTCAACATATACATTTTACAGTGGAAGTGACTCCTTCTCTCAGTCTAAAAATAGATGTGAATTAAATTGAAATATATTTGTGAGATGAAGATCCCATTCCCCCGACCTTACCAAAAGTGTTAAAGTAAATTCTATTCCTGTGTGGCGGCGTCACAGCAACAGCTGATTAATGTCAGTGGTCTATCAAGTTAATGCATTTCAGGTACATCAATTTGCAGCTTGATGCACCGTGGAAAGGGTGGAGAGGTGGCAACACATCTAATCATTTTCAGTCACTCAATAAGACACAGGCGGATGTTCACCTCGATAGCTTTTATTGTAAACATGCCAATGACTTCATGCTTTTAACATGCAACTGATATTACTTTCTGGTTGTTATATCTCATATTCTCTCATGTTATTGTGCCACATTCAGAAGCTAGAAGTCGCATTTCTCTACAAGCGGATGACAGGTGATCCGTCTTTCCGTTTCTCCCGCCACACGTCACTAATTCCCCTCTTTGCCGCCATGTTTCAGGGGTGACGTGGACGTGTCGGCGGTGTGCCAGTACCAGATCAGCGATGTGAAGAAGGTTTTTGAAGGATCCTACAAAGAGTACAGGGAGCCGTCTCAGAGGTGGGGGCGCTACACCGGGGCGGTTCCTGTCCCACGGCCTGGAGCGGTAAGAAATAATATATTTATTTTCTAAAATAATAATGTAATTAAATATCGTACAAAACATGCAATATAAACCAATACATATATGAAAATAAAAATGTTAATTCAAGTCTAATTACATTTTCCCAGAACGTTAAAAAATAAAATAGCAGGTAATTTCAAGAGAATATGAAAAAATAAAGAGATTACATTGGAATAATATAAATATAATTAAACCATCAAAACATTTCCATTGATATTTTAATATACGTAAATTCCTTATTTCCAGCTGTTTATTTCAACTTTATATGATGTTATATCCTGGCAACTTTAGGAAGCATGAAAGGAAAGTCATTTCTGACACATGTAGGGTTTTGTGCATCTGAAACACGTAAGCGGAGATAAGTGTGCAGCGAAGGAATAAAGAAAGGGGGAGGGAGGGAGGGAAGTGGAAATGAATGGCATGGGGTGCTGTAGCGATGGAAGTGGAAAAGACCTGGCAGGACACGAAAGCTAAGAACGTAATGATCCAGGACGAAAGGAAAGGAAAGGAGGAAGGGGTGTGATGGCAGGCGGAGGTGAAAGCCAGAGTGAAAGATGGAGAAGAGGCGTGAAAAAAGGAGGGAATCAAATCAAAGCCAACTAGCCATGCCAACGTGTGAAGAAGCTTCCTCCTCTAACTTGTTTCTCCTTCTTGGCCCTCCTTCTTCCTCTCCTTCCTCCTTCCTCCCTCCCTCCCTCCGTGCTGCAGTGTATAACTAACTCCGACAGAGAGAACGGCTACAACAGCTCCATGCAGCTGCCTGACGCCACGCTGAACTTCGCCAAGAAGCACCCGCTGATGGAGGACAAAGCTCTGGCTCGCCCCCTGCTGCTCACCAAGGGGGTCAACTTCACCCGGCTGGTGGTGGACCGGGTCAGCAGCCTGGACCAGCGGGCCTACAACATGCTGTTCATCGGCACAGGTACGCACAGCGGAGGATTCAAGATTCATTCAAGGCTTTTATTGTCATTCGTACATAGCTAGTTATGTCGATGAAAATCTAAGGTCACAGGCTCCTCCAACAGTGCAACACAATACAACTGATAAAATAGTGCCAAGAAGTAGTGCCATAAGAGTCTATATACAAGGGATACATCATTTGTAAGTCTGCCATGTTATGGATGTTCTTAGTTCAGGTGTTTAAGAACATCCATAACATTCACCAGTTTGCAACTTAAAAATGATTTATCTTAAGTTTTGCTAAGGATTTTTTGTGCAGAATTTCTTCTTCGATGTACATCTCTTTTAATAATGTTAACTGGTTCGAAAAAGAAAGCATTAATTTCCAGTCTAAATGTCGCCAGCATGTTCACTGGTACATCTGATGTGAATTATCTCTTACTTTACCAAAAGGACAAACTTTTTGACTGACAGAAGCAGAATATCTAATATACTCGTAGTGTATACAGTACAAATACTATCGTGCACAAACATGACCTTTACACAGAAAAGGGATGGCAATGTTTTTTTATATGTTACTTCAGTTGAAGTACAAAGGTTGGAGCTAAATGTATCGATGGCTCTTTTCAAAATGTCATATCATTTTCAAATTGTATAAAATATAACATAACATTAATTGAAAAAGTAATATACAGGATCAGTTAAAAAAAGAAAGTTACATTTTTACAAAACAAAGTAAACCTTGGACTGTAACAAAAGTAAAGTACAGGTATACTTTTGGCAGATGAAGCTGAAATGACAGGCACTGGGCTCAGTCGATAGTGTTCCTGTAAATCATTTTAAGTTTCTCCTTTGAACTGACGTGCTCTTTACCTGTCATGTTCCCTGCTTTAACACACGCTGACACCTCAGATATGTACAGTGCTCACACTTAAACTCTCTGCGGGGCTTCAACTTCAACAGCAATCTGAGTCACTTTCATCATTTGGAGTTCAGCTGACAATTGTTTTCAGAGCTTTCATACTAATAACTGACAATTCAGGTGCCTTCAGGGCTTTGACTTTAAAATGTTAAATGCTTCCAGCGCCTTACTTCAGCTGAGGCCTTAATTTATTTAAGTGCATCAGATTAAAATGTCCAATCCACTAGAGCAGTGGTTCCCAACCTGGGGTGGCGCCAAAGATCGCAGGGGGGGCGCCAGGCCTCAGATGATTTGAGGCCAAATATCATATTTAGAATTTTTTTTTACATATAATTGTAACGCAATACATGATTGTCACTAAAAGCCTCGTCTCTACATTACAATAAAATATAAAAAAGTATTGATTAATTAATTTCAATACAAATTCAAGTTAGTATTACAGGCATAAAAATACAGAAATGTATAATTATTTCTTTAATAGAAATGTGTCCAAACCAGGCTTTTCTGGATAAGCGCATTTTTAAAACATAGTCATAGTCCATGCCGGTTTCAGATGGATTATTCGTCACAGTCGCTCCGATCAGATCGGTCTCCTCCATTTTGTAGATTATTTACGACTTTTGAATCCAAAATCCGGCTTACTTTGAGCATGTGTTGAACAGTTTAATCCCTTTGTGAATTGTTTCCACTTCCGCGCCGTCCTTTAATTTCTTCATACAGCGGGAATCCAAATGAATTAATCCCGAGTCCAATAACCATCAAAGTCGCTCCAATAGTGCTCCTTGATTACGCTTTCATCCTCCTTTAACAACACACTTCACATTCACCCGTTTGTGACAGTGTGCGTGTGTGTGCGTGTGTACGTGCGTGCGTGCGTGTGTGTGTGTGTGTGTGGGACAGGTACTGGCATTAGGTACGGTGGAACAAAGCCACATGCCATCTGGCCGCACTTCAGCTGGGTTTCAATTAACGACTTGATTTGCATGCTGAGATCCGTCTTCATGCATCAAAGGAAACGTCCACGTATGCACAATTTAATTAATATCTGCAGTCAGTAGCCACCAGGCCCATATGCAGGTGTCCTGTGTCCTGGCACAGATCTGAAATCAGCCGTAATCCTGAATAACACGCATCTCGCAGTGGATTTGAATGCACCTCGCCTCGTGAATGCAGAGAGGCTCGTCTGCTTAGCATTCAGATCACGGCAGCTTCAACACTGACAGCGCCACAACAGCGGACTCCTCTGCTGGCAGGCGGGGAGGCCAACCCCGGACACACACACACACACACACACACACACATTTGTGACACGCTCTCACAAATTGATATACACAAACGCACCGAGATACACACACGCTCACACTTCCTGAGCCAAGTGCAGTCATCCCCGCGTGTCGTGCTTCGCGACACAAACTCAACGGGGCCCCTTGGCGGACGGGCGCTCCTGGTGCCAATTGGGCTGCGGGCTTGATTAGCTATTAGCTGCAGAAAAGCGACAGCTGAATTGAAAAGGGAGCCAGGGAGAAGGAGCTCGTCAAAACGGTTTTCAGAGAAACCAACTCTCAGGATTGAGGGATTAAACGACACCGGTCCCTGACTCCACGAGAGGAGAATGTTATGATCTGTGTGTGTGTGTGTGTGTGTGTGTGTGTGTGTGTGTGTGTGTGTGTGTGTGTGTGTGTGTGTGTGTGTGTGTGTGTGTGTGTGTGTGTGTGTGTGTGTGTGTGTGTGTGTGTGTGTGTGTGTGTGTGTGTGTGTGTGTGTGTGTGTGTGTGTGTGTGTGTGTGTGTGTGTAGGTGGCTGTGTTTGAAGCTATTTCCCTCCCATAGGCTACTAGGTTCACTTTTCATCTTATCTGTGACAGTCTTTTAATCGAGAGGGCCGCACAAGAAAGCACATGTCACGTAACACTATTCCAACCTCACTCACACACCCACGCGCACACACACACACACACACACACGCACACACTAACATCAAGGTCACCCCAGCAGCTGTGCCTAAAACGCCTTTCCTCACAGGGGATATAGACTTGTTCACAATGCCCTACATGAAAGGAGCTCAGGATCTCCTCTTCCTCCTCCTCCAGCATCAGCTCCCCACACTACAACAAAGTTTCAAAATAAATGTCTCAAGGCCAAGAACAGCATCCCGCTTCTTTTAAATTCACCTTCAGATGCTCTCTGGCTGGGACGGACTCGGCGCTGGCAGCCAAAGTTGTTTTTCTTTCCCATTTTCTGTCTTTCTCAGTTGCTGAGAAGCATGACATCGGAGTCCGTCGGGCCTTAAAGTTTCACACATTGAAATTGATGAAAGTTGCCGACAACCAGATAACACTGCAGCTGTGTGCATTTGTTATCATGTATGTTAGTGTTTCTATATTGGGGTCTGCCCACGTGTGATTTGGAGTACTTTAGTGGACACGACTGTTAGTAAAGCGCTCAAAGTCCTACAATAATAATAATACTCAAACGACTTCAGACTCCGATGACGCAGAGTTGTATATTCCTTAGTTGAACAAGTATTTTAAAGTAATAATAATAATAATAATAATAATAATAATAATAATAATAATAATAATAATAATAATAATAATAATAATAATTAATAATAATAAATAATAATTAATAATTAATAATAATAAATAATAATAAATGAATAATAATAAATAAATAAATAATAATAATAATAAATAATAATAATAATAATAATAAATAAATGATAATAATAAATAATAATAAATAAATAATAATAATAAATAAATAATAATAATAAATAATAATAATAATAATAATAATAATAAAAGTGGGTATATTATTGAAAAAAGTTTGAGAACCACTGATGTAACCACAAGGATACTTCTCCTGTGGAGAGAGGAACTACATGTCAATATTATATCAGATGTGACACGTAATTATCAGTCTGATGTTTTTCAGCTTGTGTTTCAATATTTTAATCCATCATTATGGCATCAAAGACATGTAGACATTATAATATCTCACCATTAACATTTAAATGAACAAGGCGGTCACAGGTGTGTGTTTCATTAATATTGAAGTAAAATACGGTGCAGTCGCAGGTGTTGTTTGTTTGCAGGGCATTCGTATTTAAATTGAGTGGTATGCAGCCACAGGTGCAGATGCGAATGTGTTCATTCAGATATGTATTATTCAAATGAACCGGTGTGCATCACAGGTGTGTGTACGTATATGTTAACATCATATAAAGGAGGTTTAAATGAGCTGTCAAAGGTGTGTTTTCGAGACTTAACCAAGAGCGCTTCAGCCATCTATTTGATTAGAGGGTTTTTCTTTGCCATGAAAAAGTCGCCTTGAGGTTAAAAAGAAAGTCTTCAGTGATGTTGAATTGAAAGTTTGAAAGTGTTGTGAGCTTGTTAGAAAAATCTCACTCGTCCCCGGCTCGAGCTTCAACCTCAGGATCCATGTGTTTCTGATCCTCTCCAGAAAGGAAGCAGTCATCACATACAGAGCATCAACTAGTTCCTGAGCAGCGTCCTTCACATGCTGATATCGAAGAGAGGGAGTCACACAGTCACAAGATGGAGGAATAGAAAGCAGTATTCAATGTTTACTTCAGATTAGCTCCACGTCAGAAATGAGCATGCTTGATGTCTGTCTCCATAGAGGCTGAATCATCATGTTAATCACATAGCTATCACCTGCCTCAAACAGTCCTGATGCTCTTCTAGGTCATCACACATCCTGCCATGTTCACAGCTACAGTTGGGATACCTTTGTTATCATGTTACTCTCATGTTGGAAGAGGACATTCAGTATTTTCCCAACACAACAAAGCTAAATCTTGTTTCCTGCTTCTCTCTTGGCTGCAGCGGAGGGCTGGCTGCAGAGGGTGGTGGTCCTGGGCAACGAGGCGCACGTCATCGAGGAGATCCAGCTGTTCGAAACCCCGCAGCCCGTGGACAGCCTCACCATCTCACACTCAAAGGTAAGAGCACGGGGAATTGGTGACGTGAGGTTATTCAGCGGGAATTCAGAATCAGAAATGTGATAATCTAGAGTTATATTTAAACGGGTTTTAATTTCCATTGCAATTCAGAATCAGACGTCCTTTATTGGTCTCACAGAAGGGACGCTTAAAGTGTTACAACAGCTAAGGGACAGTGCAGATAAAATAAAACATTAAATAAGTAGGTAAATGTATTAATAAACACGCAAACACATGTGTAATAAAATCAACCATGGTCACAATAAGTAGAAGCAAATGTTCAGTTTTAACCGCTAAGGATCAGTGCAGCATAAAGCCATCTGAGATAAAGAGCAAAGCAGACGTTAATGAAATAAATTCAAAAGTACACTACCATACTAAATAAGTAGAAGCCTTGTAAAAGTACGTGAACCAGCAGCCTGTACAAATAAACAGTAAAGATATCTATTTTAAAAGACTCAAGTTAATGTTTCATAAAGGATGTGTTTTATTAATAACTCTCGCTGGCACACACACTATCTAAACAGTAAGGGATCATTATAAGTAATTCACGAGCAGTCAGTGATGAAAATAATAAGTATGAAATCATTCCCATTTGTACACATGCACCAAACGGTTAATGCTAAAGCCCAGTGGCGGTTCTAGACCAATTTGACTGGGGGGTCAGTGTTAGGGGGGGCACTGTCCCCCCCCCTGGCCCCACTCCTAGAACCACCCCTGCTAAAGCCTGTGCATGAGTAAGGATGTAAAATGCCTTTGTGGCTCTGGAGGAGCTGCCTTAAGTCTGAGAATCCTTCATCATTTGAAGGTTTGAGCTTCCAGCTGTTCTAGCTCAGTATGGCCTAAAGCCATCTGCTTGATGTACTGTTTTATGTATGACAAGAAACGTAATGCTCTTTCAGGGGGAAAGCACCTCAAAGTGTCTTTGTTGTTTTTGCACTTCCTCTGATCGACTTGAAGGAAGAGTTTTGGTTTTCCTTTAGCTTTCCTTCTTTCTCTGTTGCATAGCTTCTTCATTGATATTCATTGATCACAGTATGACTTCTGCTTTATAACGTAATGTACTATACCTTACAGAATATAATCTCAACCTCTATTCCTACACATGTTAGAATACTCAGCACCACCTGGGTAGACGCGAAGGAGCATTGTGACGTCTCCGTTTTCCTAACTCTTTGCAACAACAATCGAGCGGGGCACTGGGTGCTGCTATATTCCATCAAACAAGATCTGAGGCAAACACACATTTATGATCTTTAAATGCTTTGTTCAGCAAGATAATCTCCACATATCCACTTGTGGACTTTCTAATAGTTATAATAGTTAATATGAAAATATAAATGCAATCACCAGAAGTAAGGCTATAAACAAACTGTATCGCGGTCACATGACTTCACAGCCGCTAAGCTAAAGGCGGCTAGTTTTCGATGTGATGTTTATCAGTCTTATTTGGTCACTTGTTCGCAACCACAGTTTTTAAGACACACAAAAGCATCAGCTACTCGTTAGTGTGGGCATTTACTGACGTTGTTTATGTCGTTGCACGGAACGTAAATGTCTTGCTAGCTTGTGTTCAGCACAGAGCACTTTCTAACCCTCTATAGTCGAATCTAAAAGACATCTACATTATCTATTCTCTGCTGGTCCGTTGCAACCCTTTTTGCCAGGCACTTACAATCTGCGATCTACTGACACTGGCCTGCTGCCACTCAGCAAATGGTGTTATCACTTTTTAAACACTGCTATTCTCCAGATTGAGCGTCGCCTCATGAATACAAAACCCTCTTCACAATAACAGTAATTACAGTCCTTCAGCTCCGCGGGGAGTTGAACCTCTGCCCCGGTTGTTTTCTCAGAGTCCCTGTCCTGTCACCGGAGCCTGTGTGTTGACACGGGCCGTGTCCACCGATCGATGCTTGTTTTTTGACGGGGCGTCCCCTGCCCCAAAGCCCACTGCGTATCTCATTAAAGCTCGCTAAGCCGCGACCAGACAGCTTTTGCAAAAAGAGCACAATCCAGATTGGATTTGAAGAGGGTCAGGGGGGTGAATGTTATTGTAATTGAGAGTGATTATCCCATTATCTCCTATAACTGAGTCCCTCTCTGTTTATCTTTCTCTCTTTTTCCATCTCTCTCTGGTTTCTGTCTCTGGGCGATGGCCGGATCTGTTCTTCGTCTCCTCCTCTCTGCGTTCTGTGTGTAGAAGTACTTGTACATCGGCTCTCGATCGGAGGTTCTCCAGCTGCCCTTGGCCAACTGCAGCCGCTATCAGTCGCAGCCAGACTGCCTGCTGGCCCGAGACCCCTACTGCGCCTGGGACAGCGAGGGCCGCGCCTGCGTCCGCATCGACCTCCACCGCGGGTGAGCCCAGACCCCATGCATTCATACTCTAACCCACATATAAATAACATTATAGGCTTCGTATTGATATTTCTTAAAAGCCCCCGAAGCAGTATTCAGATATTGTGTTTACTTTACTTTACTGACACCGTACTAATGGAAGTTATTCAGCTGGAAATAAACAGCTTATTACCTGCTTCTATTGCAGAATTTCCCCCTGAAGCTTTCTGAGTAACATCCTCCTGAATTACATGCTGTGAATTCCATTATTGAACAAATGTAACTATATCATCGAGCTGTGGTCAATGGCTGTGATGTAACAAAAGGCTAATACTGTATTCCGACATTCGAGGCTCATAATAGCTTATATTATCTTCCAAAAGCTTGTTTTGCTGTGTTCTCTGTACATTCTGATTGTTCTGTAGCGCTCAGTGGGAACATTACTAATCTTCTGTTCTGCTTTGTGCCCTTTCCTCTCCAGCTCCACCTCCTCCCTGTCTCAGGACCTCATGCTGGAAAGGTTCAGCCGGGGGAAACCCAAGTTTGATAAGCCTGTCTCCATCCCGAGCCCCGGTGAGTAGGGGCTCCACCTCAACAGTGGCACCTTGTGGGAATAGACTGCCAGTGCAGGAGCAGCTGAACTGAATGAATACATTTGGATTAAGTTAAATAAATTGAATCAACCAGAAGGGAGCTGCAGTAAAATGTCAATGATATGGACGACCCTTAACCACCTCTTACACCCTCTCTCCTTCTCCTTCTGCAGAGCACTCCCGCCTGAAGAACATCACAGTGGTGGTGGGCTCGGACATGGTGCTGCCGTGCCAGCTGGTCTCCAACCTGGCTCAGCCCTTCTGGCTCCTGAACGACCGGGAGCTCCAGCTCGGTGACCCTGAAGCAGGAGGGCCCCACTTCGACCGCACTCTGAAGGCCCTCGTGGTCCCCGCGGCGGGGCAGATGCAGGCGGGACGCTACATCTGCTACTCTGAGGAGCAGGGGGTGAAGTTTCAGACGGAGCGCTACCAGGTGGCCGTGGTGGCCAGCCCGCCTGTGTTCATGGAGGCCCGCGCTCCAGACAGCAGCATGGGGCTCTTCTGGGTGCTGGTCATCACCCTCGGAGCGGCGTGCCTGCTGCTCCTCGTCGCGGCTCTGTACCTGCGCAGGAGGCTGAAGCTCGCTCTGGGGAAAGGAGCCGACATGAAGCCCCTTGAGAGCACCTTGGTTTACCCCATCACCCTCCCGAAAGAGCCGCCGACGTTCGTGCCCAGCAAGATGCCCACCGACGAGGACCGCTTCTGGGAGACGGGCGCCAACTACTACTACTCGGACGGCTCGCTGAAGATCGTTCCCGGCCACGCCCTAGGGCCCAGCAGCGTGAGCAGCACGGCGTCACCGAGCGCCATCCCCGGCCAGCCCATCCACTCCCCGAGCCGTCTCAGCCTCACCAACATTCGAGGTTCTGGGTAGCAATGGCTACATCCGCCTCAACCTGAGCACAGCAGGGGAGGAGAGGGCTAGCGGGGCTGGCGCTGGGGGCGGCGGGCTGGGGGGTCTGGGCCTGAGCGGGAATGATTACTCGAGCCCCTTCAAGGAGGAGCTGAGGCGCACGCTGCAGCAGAGGAGCGTTCTGCCCGACGCCAACCCCGAGGAGTCCTCCGTCTAGACGTGTCCCTCCTCCGTTTCCCCGAGTTGGAAAAACAAAACAACCAACCTACCTCCCTCCTCCTGAGGACGCCTGCTCTCTCTCTCTTTCGCTCCGCCAATGCCTGTTTGGCTCACTGTTGACATTTATAGCACACAGCATGTTCAAAATACACACTCATACGCCAACATGCACTCCTATAATTATTGTGTTCCGGGCAGTCATGGTCGTGGCTTTTTCCTGCTTCCACTGTGCCGTCGCCACCTGTGTAAATTGTGTATTTAAAAAAAAAGGCTGAACACAGAGGAGCCCACCTCGAGCATGGACAATCTAACAATGGCGTTACATGTGTTCTGAAGGGTTTCATTGCCGTTGAGTGGACCAAGAGGCTCTGTGCTGAAACCGGTTGATGGATGGCGAGTGCAACTGATTCTGTGTCCTTCTGGTCCTTTGAGACTTTCTTTCAGCTTACTGTGCTTAAGAACTGGAAGCGTGTCTTCCCTTTTTGTATTAGTGAGCCGAGAGTGTGAGAGCGGTATAAAAAAGACTAATTAATCTCGAAGCAAGACGACAATCACGTCCCCCATAGCAGGCGCTCTGCGAGGGACAGAGAGGAGAGAGAGCCAGAGACAGAGAGAGAGGAACATGAAGTGAATTGGAGAGAAAGACACAACGGGGGTTTGAATGAAGGACAGTCTCTCAAGACTTTCTCTGCTCAATTTCTAATTTTTTTTCTCCCAAGTTGTATTTAGAAAGTCCTTGATCCCTTCCACTTTCATTCGTCGTGATGGTTGGTTTGAATTAAGACATTTCTTGTTGTTCCTTTTTATACGTCGTACACGACTACAGCCGTGTTCAAACGGTTATTAGGAGACTAATGGATCCCCTCTGTGAATGACAATGTGAGGGCACGTTCCTCGCTCAGCGGTGACCTTCAAGTCCAATACACTACAAGTGCACTCCGTACGACATTTATTAGAGTCAGAGTGTGTAACAGATATGTGTTTTGGCTGAGCCCTTTTATAGGACGATTCTTTATCTCCGCAGAGAGAAAAGGTTATTTGCTTTCAGCTCTTAGCGGCGGAACATAACTGCACACTTAATTCCAAATTGAAGCTGACGTGAAGACATTAGGCATGGAGAATGTAGTTGAACCCTCACTGTTGTGACCGCTGTGGATGTCTCTATAAGTGCTTTATATCTTAGTGTATGGTGAGGGCGATAATGTGCACTGCCAAGAAGGAAAATACCCCTCCCACACACACACACACACTTTTTAGTCCTTTGAATGCCAACCATCCTGGACCACAGTGTGTTTGTGATGCATCCTTAAAGCCCCATGAAACCCCTTCCCCCTCATACCGATGCCCAGAGACTGACCCGGGCTACTGTGGACTAAAACACACCGACATAAACAGAACACACACACACACAGTGAGGATGGAAGGGTGGACAGACAGACTGACTGATTGCTGCCGTGCTGCCAAACTGCTGGCTCCAGGCAGGAAAGCGGCCGCGAACCAGAGAAAGGTATTGTTTCACTTAATTAAATTCATGCAAACAGATTTAAGCAAAGTCCTAACCTTTAACGATTTCCTATGTTGCCTTTCGGCTGCTCGGTGTAGTGTTAAGAACCATTTTGTTTACCTGTGTAGACCCCGGTGTTTCTTGGCCTCCGGTATTGCTGCTTTCTCGAGAATTGCTAATCCAAACAACTTCACACTCGACACTACACTTCCTTGGGGCCAAGTGTGAAAGTGATGGTACGAACATTTATCGACAAAGTCAAACAGAAAATAACAAGACAAACAGGTTGATAGCTCGGCCTTTAGCATTGGCGCTTGAAGCTTACTCATACCGTTCATCATCCAAACAACTTCCCACTTGACACTGCTTCCTCTGCGCTATATACTTGCCAAGTGTAAAGTACATTCGACGAATGGTTGTTGAGAAAGTTACTGAAATGGTCTTATAAATGTCCAGCCCCTCTTTCTTTGTCTGTTCTTGAACGTTCCGAATAATGGTCCCCTCTCAATACACTACACTGTGAACATAACGTACTTCAGTGCATATGGCTCGTAGATTTAATGAGCTTGTACTCAACACTGTGATGTTCCTCCTTAACTCATTCGGTAAAAAAGCGTAACTAAATACAAAAACCGAAATGTATAAACACTTCAGTTTACTGCTCTCTGTAAATAAATTGTCCGGCATAAAACCCCATTAGAGTCTGCAATCCATTGTTACATTTTGGTTCTCGCACGGATTAGGAGATTACATGTAAATGAGTGAGCTATAAAGACAAAGGCAGGTTTCTTTGCCAACTAAACATAACGAGGCTAGCTATTCATCCCTGTTGTCAAATAATATGCTAAGCTAACCGTCTTATAGCTCCAGATTTAGCAGACATGCATCTGATTTGGCTGAAATCTAACTCCTGACAAGAAATCTAATATCTGTATTTCCTGTAGACTAATATTATGCACACGACTCATCTTGCTGTAGATATAAAGTCGTGTTATTACAGTACATTTCCTTATGGAATTAAACACTGCTATGGCTACCAAAGCCTATTTTAAAATCACAATGAAATGACTTTATCTGAATGCCAACATCATTAGCTTTATTCTCACTGAGCTGATAGCATGGCGTTAGACTCCAGTCATTTTAAACCCTATTTTCTGCCCCATTTGACCAGTCTCCTTCTCGTCATAAACTGTCCTTGCTGCACACTTTTCTTTAAGTCTCCAGGGGACAGGTGCATCAGAAAAACTACTTTCATGGCAGAAGATAAGAAAAAGGACCTGCACTGCCTGAAGCCTGAATCTTGCGACTGGAAGATTTCATAAACGAGAAAATGTTTCAATCTGACAAGGATCAAAAGAAGTTGACCTTAGAAGGACCTTTGTCGGACTTAAATGTCCGTTTAATCAAAATGTTCTCCTTGCAAGATTCAGACAGTGTGCGGGACCTTTTCATCCCTGCTCAAAACTGACAAATAAATATATTCTGTTAATGTTTCTGTAGCTAGAGATTATATCTGTTGTTTTTAAGTCCGGTCCAATGAGTCAGAGTGGTGGGATGAAGTGTTAACACTGTTTCATACTGAATGACCTAACTCCAATCCGCACACAATGTCATGGTTTCATGAGGATGAAATAATATAGCCTACTTGTTCTACATTCAAGGAGACTTTGAAGTACACCCGTTTCCCCTCTCTAACCTAATCTCTCTTCGTCCATCAGGGGTGGCTTTCGTTTTTTTGGACGTGTCTGTCGGGACCAGAGGAGAACTGCATGAAGGAAGGGGAGGACGAGAAGACCTTGTTGTCGTCGTCCCCCCACCCACCCACTGTGTACAGAGTACCGAGAGATGTAGAATATCAAAAAGAAAGTGAGGTCGAAGCGGTACTCAGCCATCGGCCCTCCATCATAGTGTTGCATGATCCTCTGCAAGTGGACCCGACATCTTTGATATGATCATCTGTGCATCCTTTTGATCTGCCATTTTTTGGACTTTTACACACACTAATATCGTGGAACAACAATGCTCTCTTTGAAAAAAACAACAACTAAAGATATGTCAGATGTTGTGGTTCCAGGGTTGTACAGGAATTCATGGCTGCATCTCAACAGGTTTGCTTTGTCTGCGCCTCCCCCTTTTGGATAAGCCAAAGTAGACTGCCGTTGCTTATTGTTCTTGTTGAAATAGTTTTGATTGAATTTGACTACAGATTGATATTTAAAGGGTCAGTGTGTAGGATTTAGTACCCCTCGTTTTTCAAAGCGTGAATTTACGGAGGCCTTCAGCTGCATTCGCGCCATCAAATTCAAGCTGTCCCTTCAAAATAAATGTTAAATCGCTTTTTAGAGACAGTGTTTGGTTTGTCCGTTTTGGGCTACTGTAGAGACACGGCGGTGCAAAACGGCTAACTCCGCATTGAGGACTTGATCCTTATCAAATTAAAACACAATTCCTACAAAAATATGTAACATTTCTGCCAATCGATTCCTCTTTATCCTACACACTGGATCTTTAAGTCTCAGAAATCCGTCCACTTTGCTAAACTGAGCTGACATCTACAACATCTCCGCATATTTTGTATGCAGCTAAATTATCCCTCAGGCGAAACAGTTTGAGCTGATGGACTTCCTGTTTGCTTCCTGTTTGTATATCAGTAGAGATCTGCTGGAACCAAATTCTTAACCCCTTATTTTACGAAAGGCCGGGTAATGTACCAAAACTTTAACCATTATTTAATTTGTCCATATCCTAAAACCAAAAATGTATCTGTTGATTTGAAGCAGCTCAGTGACAGAATGTGCCCACTTTATATTTCTACATCCCTTAAAGCAAAACAGCTAAAACATTTGAGCTCCTTACACTGGTACTTGTCTTAATATTTCCCTTTTACAATCAGGCATTTTATTTAATGTAACATGTTGCAAGAACTAAAAGGATTAAGAATTACAGGTCTCAATTTTGATAGAAAAATGCATGTGTAATGTACTTTATGTGCATTTCTTCAGTTCTTACACATTTGTTTGCTAATAACGTTTTCTGCTGTTTTCTCGCATTATCATTTGTATTATTCTATTATCGCCCCCAAGTTCATTTTGCCCCACTTTTGCTCGTCTGTTAATGATCTTTTATGTTTGTTTTTAAAATATGTTAAGTAACTTATTTCACTTGTACAAACGTGTTGATATTTATTATCATTGTACATATGTCCCTTATTTTTTATATGTGTATATATACACAAATAAAAATAGAGATATACTCCTGTTGTTTGATTGTGTCCTTACAATTTTTCACATAACGGTCAGTGTACCAAATACTGCTATTTATTTATTGTCATTATAATCAACAACAAACGAACAACTAGCAGCAACTGACTCCATAAGCACAGAAACGGAAATAATTGTTTTAAAGTCCTGTGTTTTCTACGGACAGAGAGAGCCATACAAAACATCAACAAACGCACAACCCCTTTTTCTAATATGAAAAAATATTATAATATCCACGTATTTTATTAAATTAAAGTTGGAGTTGAGTTCAAAACAACTTATTAAAAACAAAACAAGGGATATTTAAAGGTGGGGTAGGTACGTTTCAGAAACCGGCTCGAGATACACTTTTTGTTATATTCCATGGAATTCTCTTAATATCCCGATAGCAATGAATATCTGAAGTGCTTTGACAACAAATCCATAACAAAATGTCATCTGTAAAAGCCGTAATACTGTAGGCCTCCCTGCCTGTCAGCCTTCCTTCGGGGCACAAACTTATCTCGTGCCCTCATTGGTCATGTGCGCGTTCGTGTGTGTTGGAGGAGGGGCTCTGTGAGGAAGTGGCAGATTTTCTCCGGTTGTGTATTTTCAAATTCTAGCGATGTCGAGCCGGTTTCTCAAACGTACCTACCCCACCTTGGGTGTTACTCCTAAAATGATGACAATGATAGTCAGTTTAAATAATTTAAAATATACTTCTGTGACAATAAGTCCTATATATCACAGTAGGTTAATAGGGTAAACATTTTTAAAATAGATATCATCATGAAACTTTCACAGTTAATTACTACGTTTAATACATGTATAATATGTATAATACGTGTTCTATTAAATGTAGTTTAAATATGCAAATAAGGCATTATCTTAACAATTTGTGCTGATATTTGCATGCTTTTCCAGAACAGATATCTAAATCTTGCATAAAGCCAATTGATTGCTTCATTTTGATGACGTACAACAGTCAAAGGTATTGAATTCAAGATGTCTCTCTGAATAAATCCACAAATCAGAAAATGCTCAAAGCAATTTGAAAATAACTAAAACCTTTTGACATAATTTTAGCAAACATTTTTATGTAAATCAGTCTATGAATGATATATGAAAAAACACCCTTGGTAAAAACATTCAGAATATAGGGAATAATGTAACTGGAAAAGTGTGGTGTATGCCAGTGATAGTGAAGAGGAGATATCTGGCTCAGAGTATGAGAAAAAACTCCATGAAAATATGATATATTATGACACTACAGGGGAAAGGGATATAAATACACTGACAGATATTACCATGAAACGTCCCAAGTTGATTACAATATTACAAGGTTCTCTGAATTGTTACATAAATATGCAAATTATGCATAATCTAAAAAATAACTTCTGGTACATCTCAAAATAAATCTACAGTTGTAAATAAACTAAGTTAGTCATACAAACATCTAAATGTGTATTTTGGATGTATTCTTTTCACTAGTGCATGAAAAAAAAACATGTTGCCTGAAGTATCTCACCTGAAAGACAGTTAAAAAAGTGTAGAAACATCCTGACTCAAAACCCAAAATAAGAGGATTGCTTATGTCATATACAGATGTTTGTATTGTGTTGGACATTCTTTTTTCTCAAAATAATATATTTTGGATTGTGAACAACTCACATTGGACAGGAACTCCTACACAGAGTCTTTTTTCACCTATGGATGTCTGGAGTTGTTTCATTTCCCCAGCCAGTGCTGCACAAGAACTAGAACAGAGAAGCTTTCATCGACTTGCACAGCCCTGCCTGGTGTCAACAGAAGAAGACACACGTCTCATGTGGTCCACAGTCCCAGCTGCGGAGAGAGGCTCACTGTCGCATCTGATGTCAGTGTACTCAGCCGGGGAACACACTCCAAAACCTCACAGAAGATGGAAGTGTGTGTGTGTGTGTGTGTGTGTGTGTGTGTGTGTGTGTGTGCGTGGTGCGTGTGTGTGTGTGTGTGTGTCACGTGAGTGTGTCACGTGAGTGTGTGTGTGTCAGGTGAGTGTGTGTATGTCACTGTCTTCTGTGAGGGGGCTTTACTGATTTTTCCAACACTCGACCACAGTTCACCCACCTTCTGGGCCTTGTTGATTTTATAGTATGCTGTGTAAGTTATGTAAACCCACAGTAGGGTCTAGGGAATCAATATGTTTTCGATATTGTGATATGAAACTAAATCTTGTCTTAAATTGTGTTTATGGTATCATGGCATAAATGTTACTTTTCCTGGTTTTTAAGGCTGTTTATCTATTTATCTATCTATCTATTTATCTATCTATCTATTTATCTATCTATCTATCTATCTATCTATCTATCTATCTATTTATCTATCTATCTATCTATTTATCTATCTATCAATCATCTTCGTGCATGTGTTGCATGTGTGTACAAAAAAATAGTATGTATAAGTGCGGTGCCAAAGTAATGAATAGATTAAAAAGAAGAAAAAGTGATTTAAAAAAAAACTAAAATATATAAATAAATGAATACAAATAAATATAAATACATTCTTAATATAATCAAGAAAATAGCAGGAAACTTAAGTGCATGTATTGTTTTTCCTGATTTGACTCTTGATGTCACGTGATATCAAATCGGACATTTCTATTGGCCAATTCATACTAAACGAGTTCCGGTGCTTTTCATGACGTTAAAAATACGGAAGTTAGTTATCTCCCAACGATACAGTTCCTTACTTTATATAGACATTTTGTTTTACTAATACATGCCTTTGTTATTAATATTTTACATTTGTTGACAAGGATACAAAATACACGGCATTTTTTTTGAAGTTCTATAAGTGTTTGTTTTCAAGAGTCAAGAGACTTTACGCGGAGGGATCTTACGCAGCCACTGGCTCTCGTTAGGAGCGAGATTTGAACTGCTCTCGGATTTTATCATTTGTATTCTTAACCTCAAACATGTATTGAGATGTTTTTAATTTTTCTATAACACAGTTAGCAATACATGTGTTTTCCATTTTTGTATTGTTATAACTACACGCAGGAGACATCACTATTATTTGCCAGGTAAGCATTGTCACCTTATGATGTTAACTAAAATGTTGCTACTGTGGGCTAACGTCCCATATAAAGAGATGGGAAGCTAATCAACTATTAGCATTCGTGCTAATTTTCAGAGATAGTTGGCGATAAAAACGTTAGGTCACTTGTAGATATATACTGTATTCATTTAACCTGTGTAATACTTTATGATTTAGTTTATCATCCATTCAATACTCGCATTTATTATGAAGAACACGCTGGGTATTTTGAGCTAGCCAATGGTTGCTAAGTGTTAGCAGAGTTTGTTAATGTTAGCAGGATGCTAGCTCACTTTATAAGTATCATGCTGGGAAAAGTATTTGAAACATTACTATTTTTTAAACGTTATTGACGTTATTCACATACATGTTTAATTCACACACCTGTTAACTGTTCTGACCTACAAGCATGAGCCTGATTGTAACTAAATATTAAGAAAATCAGTGATGTAAAGTACATTTACTTTTACACAGTTTTGAGTTACTTGTACTTTACTTGAGTATTTCAATTGTCTGCTACTTAGTACTTCTACTCCACTACAGTTTGAGGTAAATCATGTACTTGTCCCCCACCACATATATTTAATGTCTTAGTTTCTTTGCACATTTGTATCAACAATGTGAAATGTATTCAACACTTAAATAATACTTTAGTTACACCTGGAGTAATGTTAACTAGCTACCCTACAATATACAAAGTAATTAAAACTAGCTGCACCTTTGCCATCCTTGATAAACAAGTTAATGCATCAATATTTATAATCAAAACATACTATATACATTATTCTGTAATAATTATTTTTGCTCCTCTGTAGAAGATACAGATGACTTTAGCCATGTTACAGTTCCCCCTTTCCACACACACACACACACACGGTTCCATCTTCTATGAGGTTTTGGAGTGTGTTCCTCGGCTGAGTACACTGACATACTTAAAGTATATTTTGATGGTGATACTTTTGTACTTTAACTTGAGTAACATTTTCATTGCAGGTATTTTACTACCAGAGTATTCCTACGCCCTGATAGTTCTACTTTTAAGTTCAGTTATTGTTGCTCCTCTATAGAAGGTCCAGATGACTTTAGCGACCTGTTAACCATGTTACATTTCCCCGTGTCAATACTAACGACCCAATGTGATTCTACGGCACATTTTCTCATGGTGTAATTAAGCTGTTTTCAAATTGTCTTTGCAGATGGCTACCCTGGAAAACAGAACTGATGGAGATCAGAAGGAGAGCATGTTGACCCCCTCGAAAGCGGACTCTCATCCAGTTTTAAATGACACCGCCGCCCCCATGATGTTCTGCAACCTCACGCCGTGTCAGTTTGGCATCTCTGTCCAGAGCTTTACTCCAGGGTCATCTTTACCCAACCACAAAGGTGAGAGCACTGGTCTTTATTTTAAGTTAATCTGCTTGTTTACATGCGTGTTTACGTTGTATATATCAGGCACACAACTGTAAGAAACCATACATTTATACATTTACTGTAGGTCTTTTTATAACCAGTTCAATCAGAGGCAAAGGAACTTCAATTTTGTATTTCCTGCATACGGCAACTTTTGATTTTCCACCGAAGTGTCATTCTTTCCCCTCTTCTATAGAGAAGTCTCGCCTGGCACAGTTGAAGGCTAGGCGGAGGTCCTCCGTTGGTGTCCGAGGCTCCCCGGAGACCAACTCCCTGATACGCTTCATGGCACATCACAGGATGAAGACTCCGCCAGGCTCCAGAACTCCAGAGGTGAGATCTTTGTCAGGGTGCAGATGAGAACATCTTGCACCCCTGCTGCCACATCATATCGGGGTGCGAGGCAATGTTCAGATGGCAGCCAGGCGTTTGATGGGCTCTCTGTCATCAAATACTGAAACCGACATCTGTGACCGTGTGGCGTCTGTACGGTTGTGTTCATCATCAGGTGCATACAAAGACTGGCCTCACTGCCATTACTACTAGTAGTTTTACACGAATAGCAGTATTGCACATCCACAGTAAATATTCATTCGAGTATGTGCACTCGGTTAAATCACTTTCTTTCAGGCCATTTCTCTCCAGCTTCAAACGGAGACTTCAGATGAGTTTATGAAAGATTAGCTTATTTTGATCTGGTACCAAATACACACATTAATTTGTCATTAGCACACGGTGAGATAAGTGTTTCCCCCGTGTTGACTGCCATCAGTTGAAAGCAGCAATGTATGAATTGTTTGAACTAGCAAATGCTTTTAAATAAAGCGGATCCGTTTGCTTGGAACCCGCTGCAATGCTGACTGCATCTCAGGAGCTGGTTCCTCGAAACAAGTTTAAAGTACTTCCTAATGACCGAGAAGCAGCGGCTCCGTCTGTAGATGCCTTTTATGATGATGCTCTGAGCGTGACCATATATGTTATTGTTGTTATTTGTGTTCTGTAACGGCTGCTGCCTATCTTCGCCAGGACTCCAAGGTTTCCTTACTTATAAAGTAACTGCCGAATAGAGAGCTCGTGAAAGTGATCCCTCACCCAATATTTAATAATCAAAGACGTGCACCCTTCAGGCCTGAGAGGTATTGGTCAGACACAGTGTACTATAACTATAACAGTAACATGTCTATATGGCATTAAAACAAATAAACATTAAATTGCAGTTTTAAAGACATTTCTACCCCATAATTCACTTCTTTCCCTAAAGCATATTGTTGGTAAACTAACAATAGACAGCATCTGATTCTACCTTTTTAATGGATTATTTCTGCTGTTCAAAGTTGCTTAACAGCAGCATGTGTTCTCAGTGATGATCATTTGAGACATACTACTTCTTACTTTAGCACAACATGTGTTAAGCTGAAGTCTATATGACAACATCATTAAGGAGAGTTCTACACTAGCTCAATAGGCGCGTTCACACCGCAGTACTATTCCCACTTTAGTTCCGATATAGTTCCGAAATGTCGCGTTCACACCATAGACTGTGTTTAAAGGGTTCACACCAAAAAGAGCCGGAATTAAAATTAGTTAGTCAGAACCTTTTTACCCCCTTTCCCGGTTCCTGTGTCTGATTGGCTGAGCGGATTGCAAACCACGCCCCGTAAAATTCTAAAAAAAGTTTGTGAAGCCGCCATTTTATTATCCTCGCGTTAGCATTATTAGCATTCGCCCAGCGCACAAATGCAGAGAGATACATTTATGTTGAAGTAAACTGCACACTGAATTCAGATTATGTATCTTTCTCTCAATATGGACCTAAACGCGAGGGAAGTCTAATCTGACAGGGCGGAGACACGCAGCTCTGCTCACCTGCAGCTCCTCCCGCTGCAGCAACACACACGCTTCAAGTCAGATCATCGCCCTGAGCTATTTTAATTACCTCTCAAACACCTGGCTGCTTGCTTGAAGATCTCCACGGAAGCCCCGTAAAATCGGATGTCAAGACAAAGGGTGCAAACTTTGCACATTGTCTGAACATCTGAAGCGTTGTGTAGCCGAGCCACCTTTTATTTTGTTTGTTTGTTAGACATCCTAGTCGTGGTGTTCCAGGCGGGATTTGAACTCAGCCCTCAGTTACTCCAGGGAGAATGTAGTTACATGTATGTAATCTAATGTAAATCACTTTGGAATAAGGCGTCTGCTAATTATACTTTTGGGAGAATAAACCCCACAGATCGCGGGGAGGGGTGCTCCCAGGGGGGGGGGTGCTCCCACAAATAGAATCAAATTCTGTGGGAACGGATAACTTGTATGCTTCATGGCCAGTGTGTGTAGCTTGTGATCGACGTCCTGCCTGTCGGTAATACCAGTCGTGTCACTTCAGGAGTGTCGGGTTTCATCACTGAGCGAATGTGTTTGTTTCTCCTCAGCCCGTCGGGAGTGGGCCTTCACTTCCCCAAATAAACGCCTCGCTGAGGCAGAAGATGGCCTCCTTCCAGAGCCTGATGGATGTGGAGGAGAGTGTGATCTGTGATCCCGTGCCAACGCAGGACAGCAGCACTGGAGGATGCATCAAGACAAGAGATGATCTGTCTGGTGAGGCCGCCTCGTTGCTGCAGGATTAATAGTTTCATTCCTCAACCCGGATCTCTGCCAGCAGGGTTTCATTATGATGTCTGGAGGCGGTGGATTAACGCGCGGCGCAGTATAAACTCTGTTACAGCAGACTTTCCTTCTGATTAGCGTCATACGCGTCACGTCTCTGAGCTGGTTGATGCCAAAGGGAAACGTTGTCTGCCGTGCTTCATCAACTTTTCTTCAAAGTTGGAATTCAAGCTGTTTTTGTTACGATATGTTTATTTGATATGTGCCGTTTTATCTTTAACCGAGGTGTCCCAAAGTCCCGTTTGTTTATTTCCCTGTGTGTCTGTCTCCCTGTCAGATGGGAACAGCCCCTCTGAAGGGAAGGAGAACCTCCGCCCAAAGACGCCGCCCAGCAAGAGGAGGCGCCTGGGCCCCCTGCAGGGCTGCCAGATGCAGTTTAGGGAGGCTCCGACCCCCCCCTTCGGTTTGGAGGTACTGACTCTTAACTTGACTGCTTTAAATCATTTACCTAAGAGGTTTTCCCTCTCCGTCTCCATTGAAGCTGCTGATTTATTTTTAACTGAATGCTAGTTTCCTGTAGAGACAAACTCGCTGACGTTTGTTTATTTATTTATCATCACATTGGTTTTGTCTTTTCTAAAGCTTCTATTCGTGAAGTGCAGTACGAGGTTTCTGTATCCCTCAAAGCACTGGAACAGCAGTTTGATACATTCCCATTTCCAGTATCCACAGAAATATTCACTCTGCAACGCACACACTCTGCAACACACACACACACACACTCTGCAACACACACACACACACACTCTGCAACACACACGCACACACTCTGCAACACACACACACACACACACTCTGCAACACACACACACACTCTGCAACACACACACACACACTCTGCAACACACACACACACACACACTCTGCAACACACACACACACACTCTGCAACACACACACACTCTGCAACACACACAATCTGCAACACACACGCACACACACTCTGCAACACACATACACACACTCTGCAACACACACACACTCTGCAACACACACACACTCTGCAACACACACACACACTCTGCAACACACACATCTGCAACACACACGCACACACACTCTGCAACACACATACACACACTCTGCAACACACACACACTCTGCAACACACACACACTCTGCAACACACACACACTCTGCAACACACACACACACTCTGCAACACACACACACACACACACTCTGCAACACACACACACACTCTGCAACACACACACACACACACACACACTCTGCAACACACACACACACACTCTGCAACACACACACACACACTCTGCAACACACACACACACACACTCTGTAACACACACACACACTCTGCAACACACACACACACTGCAACACACACACTTTGCAACACACACTCTGCAACACACACACACATTCTGCAACACACACGCATGCACACTGCAACACACACGCACACACACTCTGCAACACACACACTCTGCAACACACACTCTGCAACACACACACACACACACACTCTGCAACACACACGCACACTCTGCAACACACACACACACACACACTCTGCAACACACACACACTCTGCAACACACACACACACACTCTGCAACACACAGAGCAACACACAGCAACACACACACTGCAACACACGCACACTGCAACACACGCACTCTGCAACACACGCACTCTGCAACACACACACTCTGCAACACACACACTCTGCAACACACACACACTGTAACACACACACACACTCTGCAGCACACGCACACACACTCTGCAGCACACGCACACACACCCTTTAGAAGTGACTCCCTGAGAAATGAATGTAGACTTGTGGTTCTGCTCACATGCCTTCCCCGTGTGACGCCCACCTGACGAGCAGCACGACCTTACTCTTTTTAGTGGAGAGAAAGTAAATGCTAGAGACTTCAAGACTTTTCATACAAACATACATACAGGGGGCCAAATCAGGCCCTTGGTGGATTTAATTTCGGCCCGTAGGATAATTTCTAATTACTTTTAGATCTGGCCCTCCGGTATATTGCACGCACACCTTCCCTCCATCCTGAGGGTCTCCTCCGCTCAGAGCCTGAGCCCAAACATTGATGACCTTGCACCCGAGATGAGATGCTAAGTATCTGAACTAGCATCACAGAGCAGCACACTGAGTTTAATGGATGCTTCCTTCTGCACTTTCTCTCTCACGACAACAGGGCATGTTCGGTTTGTTCTTTGAGGGAAATAGTTTTGTTGAAGCTGTTGTTGGCCTGTGGGAAAATGTAATCATAAGAAAAGACTCTGGAAAAGCTGCAGATAGAGCCATGAGAAATGAATGCAACTGATTATTTAATGGTTTTATAGGCAATAATTTAAGCTTTGTTCCAGGGTTAATATGTGCAATAAGTTCATTTCAATACGTGCTGCATTGAACCAGTCCGGCCCTCGGCTAGTACCCATTTTCTTATTTTGGCCCACTGTGTGTTTGAGTGTGACACCCCAGCACTAGAGGATCGATGTCTGTCGGTGGACGAGTGGCAGGCCGCAGGCGAGCACTGGACTATCAGTGTTTCTCATTTAGTGCAGCATCTACATATACTCCTTTCACTCATCACATTACAGATTGGTGTTAACCTCAATCTAAATTAAGCTGTTGCCCTCGGATACAAACAAATGAACTGACGCCTTTCATCCTTTCTGTGGAGGCATGAAGGCGATGTGACACATCAGCTTTAAGGTATGATAAAAGGACACCAGGCAGTGTCATACCTCTGCTCTCGTCTGTAAGGAAACCTACCTGCCAATAAATGTTTAGCTGCCACAGACAATATTTGAAAATGGTGCCAATTGAATTCCTCATCATATCGAATGGGTTGTTTTTAATTCTCTGTCGAGCTCAGTCGCTCCTTGTAGTCGCTCTAACACAAACAGGCCGACAACAGACACGAGCACAACCAGATTCAAGCGTTTTGTATTTGCCAAAGGGAAGTGGCGTGGGTGATGTCTGGAAGGTTAACTGACCAAGCTCACAATGTCCTAAATGAAGCGTGTCGTGGCCTTTGCCCACAGTCTCAGGATAGCACACTTCCGTTGCAGCATGGTGGCACAAGCCGTAATCATACGCCTCCCCGCTGCAGCCACACAGCAGGTGACTCCTCCCCCACAAACTGCTGTCTTTCCCTCAAAGGCTCAGGACGTCTGGTCATGCAGGCAACGAGAGAGAAAACACCATGTTCAGAAATGTTACCGTGACCGTTTTAAGTGTTTCCGCTTGTCCTTATGTTCTTACTTCCATTTTCGAAGACTTGACAGGCCTCTGTTTACCGATCCACTTTACTACAGCTGTATCTAAAGGTGGGGTAGGTAAGTTTCAGAAACCGGCTCGAGTGCACTAAAATGTGAAAGTACACAGCCGAAAAGAATCCGCCCCTTCCTTCAGACTTCCTCACAGAGCTCCTCCTCCAACACACAGGAACGCGACGTCAGCAGACTGGTGAAAGTGGCCGCCTGTTGCTGGCGAGTCGTTGAAGTACTGCTGCGATGCACGCCCAATGACGGCACGCCCAACGACGGCACGAGATACATTTGTGCGTGCACGAGATGGAAGGCTGACAGACAGGGCGACTTTTTACAGCGCCACGGCTTCCACAGATGACATCTCGAGCCGGTTTCTGAAACGTACCTACCCCACCTTTAACGTGATGGCGCTAATGCTAACTAACCATTTCTGTGCCATTTCTGCCACGACAAACATTTTGAACAGGCTCTTTTCAGCCAGCATTCAAATCGAGCTTTTGTCACTTAGGTCAGTGCTGACAGCTGTCGCTAAAAACAATCCGTTTACAGGCGAGATCTTACGACATGTTTTTGTTTGTGGATCAGTTTTAAATATTATCGTATAGAGATGTAAAGGAAACCAAGAGCTGGATAATAAGAAGAATCTGGTTTTTATTACTTCTTAAACCCTTCCTCCACTCAACATGTTTTTATTATATTTATGTCCCCTAAAATGAATGAACTTGACGATTCTGACTTGTGTATCCACGTAGTCTGTCGCTAGAGAGTGTTTTAACATTTCTCTTAAGGTAGAGATGTCTGTGGACTTTTCATAAACTGAATGTCACAATTTTAAAACGTCCAATATGCCAATAAACCTGAAACCCAACGTGCATAGGGTACTTTTCTCTTTGGAAACGGGGCTGAAACAGAGGGGATTCTGGGTAATGCTGCAATGATCTGTTTGGTGTTTCAGCCAATCGGAGACAGGCTCTGTATATATCTGAGACCTGTAATATAGTGATGAACAACAGTATAGTAGGGGACCTTTAAGGAAGATTTATTAGCCTGTTCTGTGAAGCCCCTTGAACTACAGTGCAACAGAAGGGGGGCCTAATGTATTCTCTCTCAACAGGACCGGGTCTTTGAACTCCAAAGCCCCGGGCAGACACCACCTGGTGAAGCTTCTGCCGCTTCTCCAGCCCTCCCTTTCTCCCACTTCTCCCTCCCCTCTCTGCAGGCGGTGAAGCCCCCAGGTAAACACAGCTCTCAGTGGCAATGCTTGAGTAACGGCCCTTTAATCTCAGCTCAACTTGCCTTTAATCTCAGCTCTATGCACCGATAACAACCGGCAGTGTCTTCAGGGAAATATTCAGTTGTATTTTCAACAGGAAGTTCACAGAATTTGAGTTTCCTGTGTTGGAGTGTGTAGCTGTGGGGGAGAGGGTTTACATGTGGATATCTATTCAGTGTTGAGGCTATACTTAGTTGATAGAAAGCAATAAGGTCAATCAAAGTTAAGTGTTAAGTTTTGCATTTTTAAGTTAAGAAAAATGTCATTCAAAATGCGATAGAGCAGTGGTTCTCAACTGGTCCGGCCTCGGGACCCACTTTTTCCTTTATCAATAAATCGCGACCCGACATTTTGAACCACTCAAATCTATTCAACAACAAATCGTGCTGTAATATATATATATATATATATATATACACCTTTCAGCATACAATATTAATTAAAGTGAAGTACAGTGCCTATATCTCTTATAACCTTTCAAATAACTAAAGTATGCTTTTAAAAAAGGTTTAATGAGATGATGGAATCAAAGCTGAACTGTAGAACAGCCCACCTGCTGAAAACCCAACCCCACAAGCGGGGTCTGGAGTGATTCCCCCCAGGAGATTTTTAGAAATACTAACATAAACTACGCATTCTGGTACTCTGAGAAGAACATAGTTAGTTTAGTTTATTTACTTATTTCGAGCGTGTAAAACCAAAGAAAATAAATAATAAAATGAAACAAAAGAGGATACAGTACTATACAAATGAATGCAATAACTAAACGAGATATTTAAATAACACTTGAATAATCTGTAGTATCATTGTCTGATAACAATAAACAACAACACTAGCTAATTACACGTCCGAAAAGGGAGAGGTTTACACTTATTTAATCCGACCCCTTCTCCCTTTTTTTTTACATCTTAATATACGTTAACATACAATATAAATGAATACCTTAACCTTGAATAATTCATATAATCATTCATATAATATATACAGGCAAGTTAAGAGAATTGTCTCTATATATTTATAAATATATATATACACATATGTATACACAAATTCATAAACATAAATTCATAAAATAAATACATCTATTACTACCCGACATATTAATAATATGTTATGCCACTGTTTGTTTGTCACTTTGTTCTGACGGCTTGCGGCCCCTCACAGAGAGAAGAGCAAAGAGGAGATAGTCTGTGTGTGTAGAGTAGATAGCCCCCATTGTTCTGTGACCTGTCAGTCATCAGACCGGGGGTTATATTTCATTATGTGTTCGTTTGTATCTGAAGTCGTACCCATGGATGTATAAAGAATACTTCTACCACAAAGTTATTCTCCGTGGGGACTTCCGGCAGCTATCTTGATTCTGATTGGCCAGAAGACTCGAAAAAACATCAGCAAAGACGCGTTATTGAGGAGATGATCACTGGTGACAGAAGTTTTCAAAACCGTTATGGTCTCCGGTACTTCCAGTCCAACGCCGTTAGAAAATCGGGCCTTCAAAATAAAAGTTTGACTTTTTTTCAAGAGTTCAATTATTTTCTCTTCACTCATCTGCGACCCACCAGTTGAGCACCACTGCAATAGATGATGTCCTTTATTCCATGTCTTGCTATATGTCTCTAGCTACCAGGAGTTAATAGCAAGTGTCCTTCCCCTCTGCCTCCACCGGGAGAAAAGGTCATTGGCTGCAGTTAGTGTTTCTGTCTTTTCAGGAGAGGATGCGGCGAAGAAGAAGAAGAAGAGTGTGCGCTTTGGTTGTCCGCTCTCTCCGGAGTTCTTCGATAAGGCGCTGCCCCCCAGCACCCCACTACAGAAGGGGTCCACCCCAGCCCGAGCCCCCACACCTCGGGGGAGCTTACACCCGCGCTCGGTGCTGAAGACCCCGCAGACGATCGAATCCCAAACTCAGCGGGACCTCAGCAGCCCCACGGATTTCGGAGCCTCGCCGACATTCGCCGTACCTCGCAACCGCAGAGTGCCGTCGGTGGGAGAAGACCCTCAGGAGGAGGAGGGAGGAAAGGTAACGACGCTGCTAGAACTGTTTTAAAGGTCACCTATTATACAAAATCCTCTTCTTCATGTCTCTTCTACATCAACATGTGTCCCCTCTTCTTCATGTCTCTTCTACATCAACATGTGTCCCCTCTTCTTCATGTCTCTTGTACATCAATGTGTGTCCCCTCTTCTTCATGTCTCTTGTACATCAACATGTGTCCCCTCTTCTTCATGTCTCTTCTACATCAGCATGTGTCCCCTCTTCTTCATGTCTCTTCTCCATCAACATGTGTCCCCTCTTCGTCATGTCTCTTCTACATCAACGCGTGTCCCCTCTTCTTCATGTCTCTTCTACATCAACGCGTGTCTCCTCTTCTTCATGTCTCTTCTACATCAACGTGTGTCCCCTCTTCTTCATGTCTCTTCTACATCAACGCGTGTCCCCTCTTCTTCATGTCTCTTCTACATCAACGCGTGTCCCCTCTTCGTCATGTCTCTTCTACATCAACGCGTGTCCCCTCTTCTTCATGTCTCTTCTACATCAACGCGTGTCCCCTCTTCGTCATGTCTCTTCTACATCAACGCGTGTCCCCTCTTCTTCATGTCTCTTCTACATCAACTCGTGTCCCCTCTTCTTCATGTCTCTTCTACATCAACGCGTGTCCCCTCTTCTTCATGTCTCTTCTACATCAACGCGTGTCCCCTCTTCTTCATGTCTCTTCTACATCAACGTGTGTCCCCTCTTCTTCATGTCTCTTCTACATCAACATGTGTCCCCTCTTCTTCATGTCTCTTCTACATCAACATGTGTCCCCTCTTCCTCATGTCTCTTCTACATCAACATGTGTCCCCTCTTCTTCATGTCTCTTCTACATCAACATGTGTCCCCTCTTCCTCATGTCTCTTCTACATCAACATGTGTCCCCTCTTCCTCATGTCTCTTCTACATCAACGTGTGTCCCCTCTTCTTCATGTCTCTTCTACATCAACATGTGTCCCCTCTTCCTCATGTCTCTTCTACATCAACATGTGTCCCCTCTTCCTCATGTCTCTTCTACATCAACGTGTGTCCCCTCTTCTTCATGTCTCTTCTACATCAACATGTGTCCCCACTTCTTCATGTCTCTTCTACATCAACATGTGTCCCCTCTTCTTCATGTCTCTTCTACATCAACATCTACATCTTTTACACACACTGATCACATTTTATTTCTCCAATAAATGGATGTTTTCAAAGTAAATGGATAATCGTTTTTAAGAATCGTGATCTCAACTATTGACCCAAATAATCGAGATTATGATTTCTGCCATAATCGAGCAGCCCTAGTTTGTCTATGGTAATGTGAATAATGTTGCAACATGTATCATTCCTATTGGTCAAACTAATTGCAAAAAGAATCATTTCCAAATTGTGCGGCCCTTAAAACAGTTCTTTGTTTAAAAAAACGGAATATAATACCCGGGCTTTTTGTTCATGATGTTACCCAGAATGCAGGCTAGATATAAGATGACATGTTACATCCAGCATTTAACTCAATTGTTTTCTCTAGATCGTGTTCCCTTCATGGGAGGATATTGACGCTGAAGTAACGGAAGATACAGGTGGATTATTACCCTTTGTTTACTCTTGCTTATTGTCTGCGTCTGTATGATAACGGCTCTTTCCCTTTGTTGTCAGAGAGGACGTTGGACCTGCAGCCGCTAACGCTGGACACTGCTTTCCACGAGGAGTCTCTCTCTAACAGTCTGACGGGTAATACTGTCATGTTGTTCTTTCATTGTCACTAAACGTCATGTCTTTATCTCTACTTCTCCCCTCTCCTTACACGTTCCACTGTCAGACTGTCAGACTTAACAGGAAATGAATTGCACTTTTGTTTCATGGCGCTCAAACGGCTCCGGTTTCTCCTTCCGAGTGGCCTTTAGAAAGCTCAAAGCCAGGAGTGGAGAAAACGGGGAATATTGTGGATGTTAAAAGTAGGGATGCTCCGATCGCCGGAATCAGTATGGGCCGATCCGATCGAGTGGGGGGGGCCTATGGGGATGTGGGCGGGGCCTATGGGGATGTGGGCGGGGCCTATGGGGATTTAAAGTGATGTTTAAAACTCAGTTAATGGACTCATTCACTGGCGCTTCCACAAACAACAACAACATAATTATTACATTCAAATAAAGTTCATTTTTCAAGTTTACGTTAACTTCGGAGAATAACACGGAGAAATGAGCGGAAGCACTCTCTCTCCTCCCTCCTCTCTCTCTCCCTCCCTCTCGCTCTTTTCCTCTCTCTCTCTCTCCCTGTCTCTCTCTTTTCCTCTCTCTCTCCACCCTCTCTCTCCCTCCCTATTGTTCTTTTCCTCTCTCTCTCTCCTCTCTCTCTCTTTTCCTCTATCTCTCTCTTTCTCTGTCCCCCTCTCTCTTTTCCCCCCTCTCTCTCTTTTCCTCTCTCCCCCTCTCTCTCCCTCCCTCTCTCTCTCTTTTCCTCTCTCTCTCTCTCCCCCTCTCTCTCTTTTCCTCTCTCCCCCCCCTCTCTTTTCCTCTCTCCTCCCCCCCTCTCTCTCTCCTCTATCTTTTCCTCTCTCTCTCCCCCCCCCCTCTCTCTCTCTCTCTTTTCCTCTCCCCCCTCTCTCTCTAATTCATTTTTAGAGATCCCCGATCGATCGGCACAGAGTGAGTATCGGCCGATCGATCGGAGCATCCCAAGTTAAAACTGTTTGCGAGTATCAGAGACTGAACGTTAACTTGTGGTTATCGTTAACCATATTCAAAACCACATGATCAATATTCAAACTCCAGCAGACCCTTAAGGCGTTGAACTAATTCATCCAAGCCTTGATTTGTTTTTAAATGTCTTGGATCTTTTTACAGCATTAAAAAAGCATTAAAAAGTCTCTAAAATCTAATTTACCTCACGATGCAAGGACTCTTGACTCAACAGGTGTCGTTTCCACTATAATAGTGTCCCTTTTTAGAATAAATATAATCGTCTGTATTTCATAATGACCCTGTCTTAAAACGTATCGCCAACAGAATAAATCATTTATTTCAGATTTTAAATACACGCTTATTTCCTTCCCCATTCTGTTTCTTGTCCTCAGAGATTGAAGCTTCTCTCTGCACGCCCTCCCTGACGGATGCTGAGGACGAGCTTTCATCGCTGCCAGAGGAGGAGAAGCAACCCGAAGCAGAGCCCGAAGCTCTGACCAAGTCTAGAAACCGAAGAATAAAGGTCTAACATCGTTAAAGCTTTAGTGGGTTGCCCCTAGTTACCAGCAGAGCTCAATATAGCGGTGCAGGAACGAGTCCTAAAACCAGGAAGTGAGTTAGCATTTGACCACTTCCGGTTCCCTCGTCTCAGCCAATGGGTTTTCTCCATAGGGTTTTGGAAAACAGCTGGAAATAAGGTGTGTGGTTGAGACTCAATGACGAGACGGATCACGTTTTGTTCTACGACATTAAATACATCAGCAGTGACCCCGCTGGTGTCTGAACAACGATGGCTGTTACCAAGTGGCTGAATAGGACTACAGAAGTTGTTGAGGCCGTTTTACGTCATTACACCGAACACGTAAACACTCCGAAGTGTGTTTGCCCTGTTCTGCTTGAAGGGAAGTACCTGCCTCCGGCAAACTGTTCAAACAAACGCTTCGACATTTAGAATCTGTACGTTTGAATATCGATCTTAAGTTGACGTTGAAGTCGTGCGACCCTACTGTACTCGGCTGTAGCTCGTTTATAGCATAACGTTAGCATTTTGCTTCTGGCGATTAGATTTATGATTTAATAAAAATAAAAAATAAATGATAAAAGTAAGGTAGACATGTGGAGATTACCCGGCTGAACCAAAGGTGCATTTATCAAACAGGTTTTTGGACTATTGTAAAAACTAAGATCTGTGGAAAACAGACCTATGGAGAAATCCCAGGGTTCGAGGGAACCCATGCGCCGCTTACTTCCGGGTCGGCCTACAAACAGACATCATCCCTGCACCACTCTATATGGGTTCATATCATAGGTTTACAGACCCAATTAGTTTCACATTCAAGCAGTGACGGCCTCTTGATATCACCAGACGCTCACTGCCCTTGATATGTTGCTATGTGTGGTTCACTCGGGGTTTTCTAAATGTCCTCCCCAGCAGCCAGCAGCAGCCGGCAGCAAGGCACCCTGTCGCTCCACCAGGAGAAAGAGAAAGGTCTGCTAACACCACCCACTCATTTCAGCTTCTCACACTTGTAGAAAATCTCCTCTCACCACACCAGACTGCTGTGTAACCATTTCAGGGTCGTAACGTTCTCCCCATCTAATCTACTGTATAATTCCTCTGGATCAGAATTGAAGTGTTATCCGAGGAAATGTGCGCGTGAGAGAGCGTGTAATGTCTCCTAACACCAGCGCTGTGCTCCTGCAGCAGCCCGAGGAGATGGAGCCAGCGATGAGGCCGACGCGCTCTGCTGCCAAGTCAGCCGTGGGCAAGATGAAGGTGAGGCAGGGTTCTTGCAGTCATCATCAAAATGCTAATTCCAGGCCCTGGGAAAGTTTTGGAAAACAATATTTTTCCCAAAGTTTTGGAAAAGTCATGGAAATGTAACTAAAGTTGCATCAAATATAATTCATATTTATCTAATCGCCGAAATAGTAATACTATAATGATAATAAATACTGTATAGTAATGAAACGTAAAATGGCATTTAACTGACGAGGTGTTTGCTGGTGAGAGGTCTGTAGAAGCTAGTAAGCCTACTATTGGATTTGTTTCAGATAGGAAAATAAGGTCTGCATATGAAACATGTCGTGCCTGTTCCATGTTAAAATAAATTTCCAGTGGTCCCACTGAGAAAGGGTAATGTTTTTGGTCATTGAAAAAGTAGGTAAAGGTCATGGAAAATCATTGGTGAAAAAGTGTATGAACCCTGGTGAGTGGGCGGAGTCTGATTTCACGTCTCACCGCTCCTCCGAGGGGGCAGGCGTGTCTTCCACGGGAGCTCAGAGCTGCACAAGCTCACTTCAACTTTCTTTGAGTTGTGTGTATGTTTTCATGTGATGGAGCCTTGCTGCGTGCGTCTCTTCTGACAGCTCTGTAGATGTTCAAACTCCAAGTCAAGATTGTGTTTGGGTCTTAATGTATTCTTTTTATTCGGGTTTGCCAAAAGACTCGGTTCTGCCGTTTTATGCTGCAGAATGTGGGTAGGGATTAAATCAAAGCAGCGTGTGAACACCCTGAGATCTACTGTAGCACAAGGTGTCATTCTGCAGCCATCTCTGTAATCTGAGGGCCAATCAACACATTCATATCCTCTCAAAATAAATGTACACCTTTTTTTAAAGGTCTCCTATCATGCAAAATGCACTTTTATGTCTTTTTAATATTTAACTATGTGTGCCCGGTGTGTCAGGGAACTCACAAAACCCCCTCCCCCCCCGTACCCAGATCTCTAAAAACGGGGGAACAACAGAGCTGATCCAGATTTGCGTCCGATATGACGTAATATCTGAAATGTGGGCGGGCTTTAGACCCACGGCCCTATGGGAAACGTTGCTATCAGAATCAATGCGCAACGTTTTCGGAAGTAATATGGTTTTTGTTTGCATTAGCATCGCTAACACTCAGAGCTAACCTGTAACCACAGAGCATGTGTGTGAAGAAGCAGGAAATAAAAAAAGGAACTCACCTTGTGGTAAACCCGAGAGAGAAAGTATTTGAGCTCCATACTGTTTCAGACATAATCCTTGATGTGGTTTAGAACATGATATTGCATTTCATCACAGCAGCATTTAGCTGAGAATCTCTCGGTAGAATTCTGAGCAGGCATTAGCCCCCAGCCCCTTTTTTTTTGGCTAAGGACCCAGAATCAGCAGTTCTCGAACAGGGCTGAAACTGAGGGATGTCTAAAATGCATTTGGTATTTTGAGCAAAACACATCAAAGACATGTTTTTCATATATTTGTATATATCTGAGAGCCATAATATATGCCTAAAAATAGCATTTAAGGCCTTGGCTAGAATAAGTATACATTTTAAACACAATGATAGAAGACCATACCATACATTTGCCCCAATAAAAAAAATGTCTGGTACTTACTGAGATGACATGTCAGGCCCCCCCCCCTTCTCACAGTGCATCTTGTCTCCTCAGGTAGCGACTCGGCGGTGGAGCAAAGACGTGGACCGCTCCAGGTACGGCCGCCGCGTGCACGTCTGCAAAAACCCAAATCTGAGTCCCATCGCAGAAACGCCGTCCCCCCCCAGAGTGACTCCAACTGTTCAACAGGACCCCCCTCCACAGCTGCACAGGTATGCAGGCAATAACTCCGTTTTATGAACTGTGTATTTTGTTCATCCCAGTTTTATTCTGTTGAGTCAAAAAGACATATCCCCCCCCCCATATACATTTGTCCATAATGTACAACCCTTAAAAGTCGCCATGTACTGCTGGTAACGTCATTTGAAAAAAACAAACAAATAAATGTGTCATACAGATTAGATGACATTGTGTAAATAATCATTACTTCTTAAACAGTGAATGTGTTTGTGTGCACCTTGTCTCATTAACACACATTAGTGTCGTTAATGTGTCGGAAATGGGGGTGAAACCTACAATAACCAAAGATAAAGAACAATCTCACTGAAAGCTACACTATCCATGGTTCACATGGATGCTTTAAAAAGGTATTGGTATTTAAATAATTAAATAAACCTTTCCAAAGTCTGAAAAGGTATAACGCAGGTTTATTTTTATTTTCCTTTGTGGCATTGTAAAAACTTAAAAATAAATATCTGTTTTTATTACTTACCAAATCCCTCTCACATTAACATCACACTGATCCATAAAGGTGAATGTAAAATGTGATTTCGGTGCTGGGGCATCAAAATAAAACTCCTACAAGCAGGGATGCAAACTTGTCACCTTTCGGCGAAATGTGCCGTTTTGAACCCAAAATGGGTCGTTTGTGTGATTCATGTAGATCTGCAATACAAATATTTTTGAGGTATGGGGGGGGTCTGGGACCCGGAGTAATCTGCAGCCGCGAGCTGTTATGTGCCATCATGACACGCATGGTGTTCTTTTTTTATATATTATAATGCAGCGCGAGCTGTGTGCTCGAGTCTTCCTGCCTGTCGGCTCTGCTGCTCCGCGATGATGGTCAAGCTTCAGCAGCCACATTACCTACGGGTGCGTTCGTTAATATTAACTGTGCGGTCCGGAGTCACTGTGGCACAGACTGGACCGCTGGCGAACAGCTGATAGAACGGGCCGTGCAGGTGTTCAGAGCAGAGCTCCCTGTCGGAGCGCAGAGCGTGATGTGCACTGAAAAGTCTTTCTGCCGCAATATTATCGTTGAGCTAGCTAGCTAGCTAACTAGCATACATTGTCACTATCTGCTAACGTTAGCTTTAGCCTTCGTTTTCTAATAGTTTTTTTCATAGGCTGTAAACGGAGGTGGTATAAGTATCTTGTACTTGAGTAAAAGTAGAAGTACTCAGGTCTTGTACTTGAGTAAAAGTACCAGAGTGTAGGAATACTATGTTACAGTAAAAGTCCTGCATTCAAAATGTTCCTCAAGTGAAAGTAGAAAAGTATTCTCATCAAAATATAGTGAAAGTAGCGACAGTGAAAGTAGTCGTTGTTTGATTGGTCCATTTCAGAATAATATATATGATATGTTTTATAATGATTGATCATGAAAGTGTTCTCAAAGCTGGTGAAGGTGCAGCTAGTCTGAATGGCTTTGTAGACTGCAGGGTAGCTTGTGGATTCACTCCAGGTGGAAATAAAGTCTGATTCAACACTTGATTATATTTCACATCATTCATCCACATCCGTGAAGTAACTAAAGGGATTAATACATGTAGTGGAGTAAAAGTACACCATGTACCTCTGAACTGTAGAGGAGAAGAAGAACAAAGTAGCAAAACATTGAAATACTTAAATAAAGTACAAGTATCTCAAAATTGTACCCAAGTATAGTACTTGAGTTTATGAACTTACCACTGGCTATAAAGATGGAAAGACTAAGCCTTGCACAGAGGCATGAAAATACATTTTCAAAATGCTCAACAGTGCTGCCAGAATTATAAACTGACTGCTACTCAATTAAAATAAATGCTTTTATATATTTCTATTAGATGTGACTCTTTGGCATTTCTGTTATTACCTGCTGCTTTAGTTGTTCTGACTGCTAACATCCTGTTATTCCTCATTTTAAAGCCGATATTCGGGGGACTCGGGTCCTTGTCACCTTTTTCATACCTGATGAGTTTGCATCCCTGTAAAAGCCTTAAGCTTTAGGAACTCTGAGATCGTCATTGTGAATCATCTTGGCAACAATAATCGTGATATATGGACGGCTCTAGTTGGAGTTACCAAATTAAGTTTGATTCCTGAAGGTTAGAAATTGTTAACATTCATTTCCTCATTTCTCCCAACAGCTCCAAATCACGAGACCCACTTGAACCCGGAGTTTTCCAACAACCTGACAAACGTGCTGGAAGATCCTTCAGAAGGCGCTGTCACGCTGTCTCCACCCTCCTTTACGGAAAGCGCCATCGGTAAGAGCAGGACAGCGTCGGTACAGAGGGAGAGGAGCAGTGGACCGAAGAAGATGAAGGTCAGTTGTGCCGAGGACTTCCTGCTCATTAACCGGACTGAAGGAACCACAGAGCAGCTGCCTGAAGACCAACACACTGCAAACCAAGAGGCCTCCGGGGAGACCGCGGTGCCAGAGGAAGAAGTAGACGCTGAACCAAACCTCCACACTGCTGCACAGACTCCCTGCGCAGACTCTCAGGGAAAGTTAGAAAATCGTGTCGACGCTCCAAACTCAGAGGGAGGGTCTCACAAGACTTTGACGGTTCAGAGGAAAACCTCTCGGGGCGGGAAGAGCTCTCAAAACATCTGTGTGAAGATGAAGCAGGCAGAGCCGCTTCAAACGCTCCCTGACGAGGAGGCACAGGAACAGGAAGACAACATCCGGCCCAGCGCCGACAGCCAGGAGGAGGTGGAGGGGGGGGTGGTGGGGGTGCAGGACCTGGCCCCCCTGGACCTGGCCCCTGTAAACCTGCACCTGGCCCCCGTGGACCTGGCCCCCGTGGACCTGGCCCCCGTGGACCTGGCCCCCGTGGACCTGGCCCTCGTGAACCGGGCCCTCCCTGGACCTGGGCCCCCCTGGACCCGGCCCCCGTGAACCCGGCCCCCCTGCACCCGGCCCCCCTGCACCCGGCCCCCCGTGAACCCGGCCCCCGTGAACCCGGCCCCCGTGAACCCGGCCCCCCGTGAACCTGGCCCCCGTGAACCTGGCCCCCTGGCAGGATTACTTACATTTTGAGGACGTGTTCAAACCTGTGGCCAGCAGAGGGCGCCGCTCGGTGCGCCGCAGCCTAAGGAACCAGGGCGGAGTGAAGCATGACAGCTCAGCGGGGGGGATGGTCTGGGTCCCCCACACCTCCCCTCAGAGCCTAAAAGAGTCCCGCAGGAAGACCAGGGGCCGGCAGAGCTCAAAGCTGCCCCCCCTCTCTGAAACTCCCTGAAGAAACCCTCATGAGACTTTAAAAACTAACATCCATCACACATTCTTGCATTAACCCCCCCCCCAGATTAAATGGAATTATTCTCCAAAGGCAAAAGATGATTGTTGTTATTTCAGCTGCAGATTGATGCTCTTTGTCCTCTGAATTATAAGTGCTGACCAGTCATTTCGCCTGCAGTCACTGCGAGCCCAATCACCTCCCGATCAATAGCCCACCACTCGGCTGGTAATCACAGCATCTTCAGAATCCAAAGGCATCGAGCTCCTGTTGGTCAACATCTAGGGGGGGGAGAGAGAGGGAGAGAGAGTGTGTAATAGTGGAGCGGTAATGGGGGGGAGAACATGTCAACAGAAATCTAATTATTAGCATTTAAACCCTTTTCTTGTTGCTGCTCAACATATTTATACATTTTTCAGTTGACAACTTTATTTACACAGCACCTCTCGTGCTTGACACCAAAGTGCTTTACTGAGACAGAAAATGAACACATTTGGAACATAATTAAAACCAAGGTACAAACAAACAAAGAATTATATCACACTGAACCATAAAACGATAAAACTAAATGACAGTGATGCTAATAAAAAACTACAATTGCCCCAAATGATGAGCCATATAATAAAAATAGGTCTTTAATGTACTATTCCAATGGAGGTTGCTGTTCTTGATCAAATGAGAGACAGTCACTTACATGTGTTGGAGTAAGGTTATGTAAATCATTTTAAAGCACTTACCAATCCGTTCTGAAGGACACCGTAAGGTTCCAGTGAAGCGCGGGTGAAATGTGGGTTTGTTAAAATCCTGGCCGCAGCTTTCTGAACTAATTGCAATTTCTTTAATAGTAATAGCCGATTCCATTGAAATGGACTTGCACTTAATCAGAAATGTGTTTGTGTTCCCAATGACTCTCCTTGGTACGTCAAAGTGTTCCTGACTCTGATAAAACGCTTCGGTTGAAAGTTAAGAACCCTCATTAGATTAAATTGTGTTTGCATTTATACGGATGATTTAAACTCATATGTAATAAAACGGCCACTATCTCCGCACATTTGTGTCGATCCGGCGGTGCGAGTTCAGCCTAATGCCTTCACATAAACCCGAGGACCTTTTCTCCATTACTTGAACGCCTCGCGACATAAATTACCGATGTGATCACAGCCAAATGTCTGGAAGTATATTGACCTCCAACCTCAGATTACGGCAGATTGAAATGAGCCCCTCTTTACCATCTGTCAGAGAGAGCGCTAACAAATGGACTTTGAGATTCAGCTCCCATCGTGAAGCTGGCTCCCAGAGTGATGGCTTTAATCTATCCATCACCGGGTAAGTGACTCGCTCCTTCTATACCGAGTCACTTGGCTGAAGGACACCGGAGGGTTTCTGCTCCGAGTGTGTGCCAAGTTCCCACTGATGGACACTCATATCAAAGTGTGTGAGCGCAGTGGGGCTGCAGCGCCATCTGCTGGTGCTTTATGGGCATCTGCAGCAGGTATCTTTGTATCTATCTGTCATCCCGATGAGGAGAGAGAGAACACGTCACTGGAGCTGATGTTATCTTCAGGACAGGAAATCATTTAGATGCTTTTATTTGTGTCAAAGCGGCTTTTGTTCGGCGCTGACTCCGGAACAAGAATGACTTCAGGCTTTTCTTGTGTTTCCTGTTTGTTTTCGAAAGCATCATGTGAGCGGACTCATTTTAACGCTTTAATACTGGCAAAGTGTTCAGGCTGCACCCTCTTAGAGTATTCGGCGGCTAATCGGTTGTTACGTTTTATTCTCATTTTTTTAATTTGTGTGTTACTTATTTCCAAAGGATTACATTGTGTTTGCTCTATGATCATGCACAGCAGCTCCAGGGTCTTTTATCAATGGAAGTTAAAGTCTTGGGCTTCACCAACAATGCAACAAACCATAACATGGTGCATATGTGAGGACTGTGTCTCTCCTGTCTGATTTAACCTTTGTTTTCTTAATGCAGACATAACATGCCAGACACAACAGTTATAGAGCAGACACCACATGTGTCAAACTCGAGGCCCGGGGGCCAAATCAGGCCCTTGGTGGATTTAATTTCGGCCCGCAGGATAATTTCTAATAACTATTAGATCTGGCCCGCCGGTATATTGCACGCACGCCTTCCCTCCGTCCTGAGGGTCTCCTCAGCTCAGAGCCTGACCCCAAACATTGATGACCTTGCACCCGAGATGAGACGCCAAGTATCTGAGCTAGCTTCACAGAGCAGCACACTGAGTTCAATGGATGTTCTTCTGCACTTTCTCTCTCACGACAACAGGGCATGTTCGGTTTGTTCTTTGAGGGGAATAGTTTTGTTGAAGCTGTTGTTGGCCTGTGGGAAAATGTAATCATAAGAAAAGACTCTGGAAAAGCTGCAGATAGAGCCATGAGAAATGAATGCAACTGATTATTTAATGTTTAATGGTTTTATAGGCAATCATTTAAGCTTTGTTAGTTCCAGGTTTAATATGTGCCATAAGTTCATTTCAATACGTTCTGCAATCAACATTGAACCAGTCCGGCCCTCCACTCCCATTTTCTTATTTTGGCCCACTGTGTATTTGAGTTTAACCCCCCTGGCATACACTATTAAGACAAATAAGAAACTGATAGGCTGCTTTTATTCTCATGCGAAATTACATTTTGTAACAAGTCAAGGATTTGGAAGGAAGATTTTTTTGTTGTACACACAGCAAATACCAGGCTCCTCCAACATACAGTATAGTTACAAATACATAAAGTGCAAGAGACCCAACTGTACAATTTCAATGCAGGAATTAGGGAATGTATAAATGGAATAAGATACAACAGTTTGAAAAATTAAATACTGTCCGGTAGAGTGAATATGGCCTGTCTCTGATTCTGGTTGTACCCCATGCTGCAGTAAATGAAATCATGAGCACTTAAACACGAGAATTAAACTAGAGATGTCTTCATGATTCAGTGGGTTTTAAATCTGCCAGTAATTGGCTATGATGGCCCTAGATCAGGGGTCATGAAACGGCAATAAAACTTCACAACAACGTTTTTTTAAAGCATCCAACAATTACAATTTCAAAGCATGTAACTAAGAGCTTCTTTCTTTTCAGTTTTATTGAACATACATTCTTATGATTCACCCCAAAATAAACTGTCCTGAAGTTATATGATGACGGTCTCAATTATAGAAATTACGAATAAACAAGAAAGGAAAATTGTAAATTGATGAATGACACAAATGAATCATCTCAGAAATGATTAAATGATCCATCAGTCAACACGTTTTCCAACTTGTCACACACACACTTTCATTGTATTACACTATCACATGCATTCAATTCATAATACAGCACATATTGAATGCAGTTGAACAAGTTGTTCACCTTAAGGCGAGACACCCCAGGTGAATAGGGTAATTTTTTTAACTTAAAGGTATCAGCTAGACATTTCTCCAGTTAATTACTTACAATAAGGCATTTGTTTTTAGTATTACAAGTTTTCTGAAATAGCATGTTTACATATGCAAATGATCCATTATCTCATTAAATATGCACATATTTTAACACATTTCAGGAATCGAAATCTGAACTTTGGATAAAGCCAGGTTCAAAATTCTTGTTTAATTTTGTAGTCATATTAGTATCTAAGGCTTTTACAGAAGGGATATTGGATCTCTCTTTTTATCACTCCGTAAATCAGAAAATACTGTCAACAGCCCTAAAATATCAATTTTCGCCATGTTTTTAGGTATACAATGTTGTATAATTCAGGCTATGAATGATATATGAAGAAACCCTTCTGTAAAAGCCTTCATAATATTGATAGGAATATAACTGGAAGGTCTGGTGTGTGTACGTGCAACTGAAGTTGACATTTCTAACTCAGAGTAGGAGAAAAAACTAATTTTCTTGAAAAACGATGTTTTTGCCTGCCGTGTCTCGCCAAGCTTTTCAATCTTTGTCAGGTTTGGTGACATTTCCTGAGAGCTTTGTCTAAAGCGGCCCTATCATCATCACTATGAAATTCTCGCATTTCTATTGGCTAGCGCTCAAACACATTGTATGTGATGATAGCCTAAGGGGCGGGACATCTCTAAGCGGTTGACCAATCACAACAGAGCCGGCCAGCTAACCAATCAGAGCAGACTGGGCTCTGGTTTCAGACAGAGGGTGAAAAGAGGTGCTGCAGCACAGGCAGTATGAGAACAATAAAGAGCTTTGTGAACATTAAAACATGGAGACATGTCGCAGTAGAGACACTACATACTGAGATACACCTGAACATCAGCATGATATGTCCCCTTTAATGCCCCATTTGTAAGAAGAGTATGTTATAGTGCTGTCTCCAAGATGTTGCTCCTTTTTTAAACACATACAGAGGGAGACCAGAAGGAAACCATTAGTAGAAACTGGATTTATTGTAAATATGACTTCTGTGACGTTTGGTTAGTTGAAAAAAAGTCTAATGACAGTCTTCGACGGTATGATGACATGAGTATAACACCTCAAAAACAAAGAGAACAATGACTACCAATTATTTCAAAAATCGTAACTGAGAGCGTCTGTGAATTTGCTGTTTCATCATGTGATTGAACAGCCAAATTGCTTCACCTCTATACAATTGGGTGTGTTGGGGGGGGGGTGCTTTCTGAGAGAGAGAGAGAGAGAGAGAGAGAGAGAGAGAGAGAGAGAGAGAGAGAGAGAGAGAGAGAGAGAGAGAGAGAGAGAGAGAGAGAGAGAGAGAGAGAGAGAGAGAGAGAGAGAGAGAGAGAGAGAGAGAGAGAGAGAGAGAGAGAGAGAGAGAGAGAGAGAGAGAGAGAGAGAGAGAGAGAGGTGTGAAGCCGAAGCCCCTGTCCCTGGCAGACGGGCATAGTGAAGACGGCTTAACACAAGAACAATGGGGTCCTTTGACCAAAAACGACGCCCCCAAGACATGTGGCCTCCTGTCACCTAGGCAACCCCCCATGGGACAGGGAGTGGGCTGACAGCTGGACAGGAGGACTCCCAACAAAAAAATGGAGTCCATTTCTTTCCACTGAATCTCCCCCTGCTCTATATCTGGTCCCCTCTACTCCTATGAAACACACACACACACACACGCACGCACGCACGCACGCACGCACACACAGATATAAATCAACTCTTTACGGCTCTTGTTGCCATCAGTAATAAGAGAGTCATTGACGAATATGGGCCCTTCACGCTCACTGTACACTTGATTTTACGCCTCATCTTTAAACCAATGGGCACTTGTTGTACACACACAAAGAGGCACAGCCAGTTATACCAGATGTAGAGACTTTCAATTAGTTAATTAGGATCTGAATGGTATTAAGTTGTGCTTGAAGCTGTGAGCCCTCTCTTACTGATGCTCAGAGCACACTGACTGCTCTCCTATGGAGCTCAGACAAAGGCCTGGAGCTGATCCCAGTTCAGTTTGACGTCCCAATGTGTGTGCGGGCTTCAAACAGCTGCACTCAGACAACAGGGTGTGCAAAGGGTTTGAGTTCAAACTGCGTCATAGTTCTTTAAAACAGTTCATCCTGTAGTCGGTAGGCTCATACTACAAGTGCACTGGAAGTATTTTAGAAATCAGTGACTTTTTTAAACGATCTGCGTGTTTTTTACATGACATGTTGTTTATTGAGTACTTCACTAATGCAGATCGCATGCCTTAGTCTTTCATATAATTAGCCTAAATGTTCAAGATGGCTCGAATTATTGAGATTTTAGATATAAGGACGAGGTCATTTAATCCGAGGTGGGAGTAAATCAAACGTGAGGGTCCCAAATTACGTCAAATTACGTCAAGAAATAAATCAAGATATTCTGACCCACCCTCATTTTGAGTGTGAGTATTGGTGTGTTACGCAGAAAGCTGCCCACTAACTAACATACCTGTAGATCTTCAGACAGTCTGAGCATGTCCGAACTTGATGCCGTGTTGGACCGAAGTGGAAACATTTCTCGTCTACGAGGAACAGGAGCGCTCGCTCAAACTCTAACTCTCTGAACATGTTTATTAAAACAACTGATTTAATTGTTGTCCAATCTCAATGTTTTAGGAAACTCGGAATTCAACAAAAAGGTTTGAAGATAATTTAACTCTTTAATGGAAGTCAAGGCACGGGATAATTCCAAATAATTGATGATGAACACATAATAGAAGTAATTGTATTTCAATTTGAAAAATATGAAATATAAACTCTGTTTCCAAGTGAAAGTGGTTGTAATTGGCTTGATGTGTTTATTAACATTAACACATCATGTCTTCAAATGTATGTTTTTTGTTGTAACTTACAAAACATCATGTGTGTAACTAAGGTAAATCATGTTTTATATTTAACTACACAGGCACGAAATATTACATTTGGATACAAAATTAAACTACACATAATTTCTCACTTTTTAAATATGTTTTATCATCAATAATAACCAGTGAAGAAAAACGTTACTCTAAATTCAATATGTTCCCTATGTTTACATTTGCACATTCCAGGAACATGCTCTTCTTCGTGTGTGTGTGTGTGTGCGTGTGTGTGTGTGTGTGTGTGTGCGCGCACGCTGGACTGGTGACCTGCCCAGGGTGTTTCCTTCAGCTCTGCCTGTTGCATGCTGGGAAAAGTTAAAGGCCTTCATGTATTTAGCAGACGTAGGAAAGCTAAGTAAACAAAAGAACAAAGCACTACCACTTGAATCACAAATGCTCTGCTATCAGATCAACATGTTGCACCTCTCAGACTCTGAGGTCCGGGGGGGAGGAGCTAACTGAGCCAACATCGTCACCATGGAGACTCGGGGACAAGAAGTATTGGTGTTAAAGTATCTGTCCTCCTGTCATAGGATTCATATTATAATCATGAGCATCAAACCGTTTGTCTTGTCACTCCCAGACGTGTCCTTCACCCATAGATGTAATGTATATTAGAAAGTGTGCCAGTTCAGTGGCTTTCTCCCAATATTGCTGTAGTGAAAAACAGAAACTCTTTTGCAGTTCAAGAGACTTTCACACACACTGCGGCACAGCCTGATGTTTTTATTGGAAAGAACCCTAGAACTTGAATTAATCAGTCCGTCAGTGCACACATTGCCTGTTAAATGCAACCACACGCAGCAGCAATACTCAGGAGCACAATCAAAGTATTTTGAGTTTCCACGATCCGTGCACTGCACACACTTTGGAAGCGTGTCCGGGATTCTGCGATGAAAAGCCAGTCATGGAGGTGCAGGGCTGTGTAACTATTTGCACTGAGCGTGTTGTGCGTGCACCATGGACTCTGTGAAGCCTCTCCGAGCCGGAGGTGACCTGATGAAGATCTGTGAGCAATGGGCCAAGCCGACATGTGTCCTCCGTGATGAATGAGCAGGTGTTTGGGTCGGTGTTGAGTAAATGGCCTCATTATTGATGACCTCGGAGCTCCCCGAGTGTTGCCAGGATCAGTGATGACTTCCAGGCCAAGGGGATGTTGTGATTCTGCGGGTCAGGCAAGGACTCGCAGCCTCGGGGAGTGGGAGGCAGCATCTGCCATGGAGGGTGAAGTGGAGTTACTCTGACTGATGACCTCGAACTGGAAGTTCATTGGCACTTACGCCCTGGGGCAGCCTTTGTGTGGACTGCCTGTTGCGCTGCTCTTTTGTATTTTCACGTAGTTTGTGTGTGCAGAGAAATAAACAGTGATGTAGTGTGGGGGGACAAATCAATATGTGCAGAGAAATACCGGCTGGAGATCGTGAGTCTTTGCCATACAGACTAGTTAGGAAGAAGGATAAGAGAAGAAACAAAAAGTAGTCAAATATATTGAACAAAACTGATAACCATGCTCGTGAATAGACTAGAATACTTTATTGTCATTATGCAGGTACAATGAGATGAGTGGAGCTACTCCTTTTGTTAAGGTGCCATCAAAATACAAAAAAACAAACGAGACGTACAACATTCAGGAGAAGACAACATACAAACAACAAGCATTCATTCTTCAATATGCAGATACAGTTAAAGTGCAGGAATATATCGGTTTAACCCTCCTATTGTCTTCGTGTCCCCCCTTACGTTGGTGTTCGGGATCAAATGTGACCGGTCCTGTTTTAACTGCTATTACATTAACACAACAACCATTAATCATCACCACATTTCATTTAACACCCTTTCAAACTACACATATTGCATCAGACTACTGGTATAGCAACCCAGTCTCACGGCATTTCGTGTTCACCATCACGATTTTCCCCCTTTTTCTCGTGTTGCACAGCACGATTTTAAGCAATGTATTTCTACTGGTAACGTGTTTCGTGCCTGCAGGCTGCAGCACGTCTTTTTCTCCGGTCGTGTAAGACCGGAAGCTGTGTGGTTCATAAAAACATGTTCTTACTCAATATCAAGCCACAATTATTGCTTTTATTTTAAATCACATAATTTTGTTGCCGTCGGTGAAGAAAATAAATGGGGCTCAGAGCCTCAGGATACTGAAATCTGTATTTTAAAATATTTTTTTGCTTCTAATTTGTTATTCTTTTCAAAATAACACACTGTTATTTACTCACCAATAACACACAATTATCCTTGCTTTTATTTATTGGTTTAATTCCATAATCTCGGGCTTTTTTGGCGTCCGTCAGGATCTGAATTTCAAAATAAAACTAGAAAATGCATTTCTGCAGAAAATGCTGTGAATGCTGTAAACTGTGAACATTTATGGCTGAAAATGCAGAAAAAGCTGAATGTGTTATTAGCTGAATGGTAACTGCTTTTAGCTACAACAATTCAGAAAAAGCTTAATATTTAAAAGTACATGTTTTAAAAAAGGTATAAACAACAACATGTATAGCCTTGATGTCCTGAAATAGCTGAATAATGTAATAGTTGAATGGGTTCTGCAGCTGAAAATAGGCTGAAGGAGTGAAATATCAGATGTAAGTAGTAGTGAATGAATTTGTATTGAGATGAGAAAAGAAAGTAAAAAGGCTTGGGAAAGCAGCAGAATATTTTGACTGCAAACTTTTCGACTGAAACCATACGTCACCAATAATGTATAACATATGTGGAACCTGTTGAAGTCAGTATGAAGTCTCCATCAGACAGAAAATAATAGGCTAAGACAGTCTGTAAAAGTCCAGTCTGTCAGTGTTTGTTTCTGTTCCTGAGCACCTACTCAGAACACCCAATCATAACACCTGTGTGTGTGTCCAGAGATCAAAGACAACCAACTGCAGCACTGCGTCCCATAAGAATGCATTGACTTGTATATCTGACCATTTTGACACCCGTTCAAACACTATGGAGAGAGAGAGAGAGAGAGAGAGAGTCTCTGTGTGTGTGTGTGTGTGTGCGTGTGTGTGCGTGTGTGTGTGTGTGCGTGTGTGTGTGTGTGTGTGTGTGTTAGAGAGTGTGTCTGTCTGTCTGTGTCTGTGTTTGAAAGAGTGTGTGTGTGTGTGTGTGTGTGTGTGTGTGTGTGTTTGTGTTTGTGTTTGTGTATGTGTATGTGTTTGAGAGAGAGAGAGAGAGGGAGGGAGTGTGTGTGTGTGTGTGTGTATGTGTGTGTGTGTTAATTGTTACAACTCAAATGTATTGCAATAACTTCCATGTTAAAAAAAGACTTTGAAAAGCTGAATATTTTAAAAAGTATAACATATTTTGAGTTTCCCATCATGTGCTGAAAAGGCTGAATAGTTTGATATTTGAATGGTTCCTGCAGCTGAAATTAGGCTGAAGGAGTTAAATAAAGATATTAAATGTAAGTAGTAGTGATTGAATGTTTACAAAGACCTGTGTGTGTAAAGGTGTAAACCCAGAGATCAAAGGTTGCCATGGTGTCTGCTCTGATGATGTCACTCACGTGTGTGTGGCTCCAATCTGCCCAGCAACACCATGACAACCAACTGCAGCACTGAGTCCCATAAGAATGCTTTGAGGATTATATCTGACAATTTTGCCACCAGTTAAAAAACTATGGCTCTTATCTAAAAATGAGCAGACCGTGAGCATCAGGCAACCCCAATGAACTGAAATATGTGTTTTTTTGGGGTTTTGTGTGTAAAATGTGGAGATGGGAGCAGTTTGTCTAAAGTGTACTTCTCCCTGCTCTGAAGAAAGATCTGGAACAATTTAACATGGGACTCAATTGGGAGCAAGCTGGACTTTTTGTCACTTCATGCCCTGAAGAGGCATTTGTTTTAATATTTTTTCTTACATTTATTTTATTTTCCAACCTAAGAGAGGTTTTCCTACGTTTTTCATGACAAAATATGTCTGAGGAGTGTCGGGTTTGGGAATTATGACAAGTTTAAAACATTTTTGGGGGAGAATTTCAAGCACTGCTCCACTCTGTTTTGAGATCAAAAAACTCTCGAGTTAACGAGCTGCTCCATCCACTCTAATGTTAAAATCTGAAAAAGGCCTCTCTACCAAGGTCCAAACTAAATTCAATATCTCAAAAAGTTTAAAAGATATCAAAAAGAAAAGTTTGAATAGCTGAAGCTCTTGTGGTCATTTGAAAGTTTGAATGAAGTGTCTAGCTAAAAGTATGTGGAAGGAGTAGCATTTGGCGCAAGGTGTAGGAAAACAGGATTTGAAGGCATCTCCCATTGACTTCAATGTTAAAAAAAGAGTTTAAAAAGCTAAATATTTCAAAAAGCATGAAATATTTTGAAAAAGTTGAAGGTTCCTCATCGATTCCTGAACAGGCTGAATAGTTTAATATTTGAATGGTTTCTGTAGCTGAAAATAAGCTGAAGTTATGGAGAGCCAAAGTATTGGCTGAAATAAGGGGAAGAATAACGATTTGAAGAACTGGAAACAATTGTAGGCATTTCGAGCGATCACCCAAGATCCTCAGCTATGGTTTAAGCTAGCTTATTGGATGTTTTAGCCGCAATGCATGCTGGGATTTGGTGGAAAAACTGGAAGAAATGCCGCCGAAACGGAATACTTGACGTGGATCATAAATATATCAACAATTATACAACATCTTCAATTTCTCTTCACACAATACGTCTCCTTGCAGTATCAACACTAATTCGGCTGACTTTTACATTTGATCTAATTCATAGATAGGTTATATTTACACCATAACGGTGCACAGCTCATAGAAAAGGACTGTAGTTTTTAAAGATATTACTGATTTTCTTTGAATGTAAGAATGGAAATACTGAGTCTGAAATAGTATAGCAATATGCTGTAAAATGATGTGAAAGCATGAATAAAACTATACATCTTCAGATGTTGTACATACACACTAATAATACAAAGTTATTATGGCTGTGTGTACCTTGTGTGCACCGCCTAGTGGTTAAAGCACGTTATTGAATGATTGTTTTTATGTGTTATATTTGATATATTAAGAGTACATACTTTCATAGGGGGAAAGTAGAAGGTCTGTGATAGAAATATAGAATATAAAAAATCAAGAAGATACTATAAGTGATCTCTACAATAAAACAGTTTAGTGCAGGATGTACAGAGATATTAATAGGAGGAGGTGCAAAACAGAAAAACGAATTAACCTATATTTAAACATTAAATAATACTTTAGATTAAGGTCTTCTTTTAAACAAGAAAAAAGCTTTGGGGGTATCTATCTACAGATAAATATTAAGCCTGACAAAGTACTTAACATAATTGCTTTCCTGCAATGTTAACTATGTTGAAGCACTTATTTTAACTGATATTATACATATGAACGATCCTCTTATGTAGATAGATAGAATAAGAAATGTGCAGAATATGACAGTTTAATGGTGGAGGTACACACATGTTGATAGATGTCGTGTGATGCAATGTTGAGGAACCTGTGACGCAAGTTTTTCATTCATTGCATAACTACACCGTAGTTGTGTAAATGATATGTCGATAAACCTTTGAAAATCTTGAAATCTTGAAAGGGATGTGCAAAATAGCCATAATATATATTCTTTAATTAACTATTAGTAGAGAATAACGAGTAATGAATATACTTTATGACTCGTTTCCATTGATGTCAATTAAAGATAAATGTTTAGTCTTCTCAAGCACCAACTATCAAATATCTCTCCTGATTGTTGACACTTGACAATCACCATACCTGAATTTTACTCAGGTGTAACTAAAGTCTGATTTAAGGGTTGTTTATATTTCACATCATTAATCAGAATCTGCAAAGTAACTCAAATAAATGCAGTGGAGTAAAAAATACCAGGTTAACCTCTGAATTGTAGTGGAGTAGAATTACAAAGTAGCAATGAGCTGTCATGTGGGTATATGCTGCGCATTATGGACACAAGCGATTTTCACCCATTTATTAATTATATGTTTTACATTTGATAACACCAATGTGTTTAATACTGGCAACTTCTAATTGTGGGAAAAACGAAAACGTTCAGTAGAGACGTCCCATAGAACATTTTGCGAAACACAATAGCCAGCATGTGTAGTTCTGGGGGGGGCGTTCGATTCCAGTTTTGGATAATCTGGCGTGGTTTCGTTCCATTTCACACAGCTGTTTGGCGCTCTGCGTAACCTTACGGGACTGCCACTCCGACATCCAATCCCAGAGCTTGAAGATTAATCATGGGGACTGTAGTCCTAAACGATAGCTGGGGATTATGGGTAGTGTAGTGTCTTCGGCCATTCTAAACTCAGAAATGTTGACAATCAGATGCTCGAAATGTCCCTTACAGGCCTACGTCTGTTTCCGGTTATTTTTATTTTGAAATTCAGTTCCTGATGGACGCCAAAAAAGCCAGAGATTATGGAATTAAACCAATAAATATAAGCAAGGATAATTGTGTGTTATTGGTGAGTAAATAACAGTGTGTTATTTTGAAAAGAATAACAAATTAGTGTGTGTGTGTGTGTTTTATCTGATCCAGATGGTTACTAATTCCTTTTCTTTATGGTGGTCATTTTTGTCAAAGTCAAATCCAATGAAAGTGGTGATCAGCAATTTGATATGTTCACATGTCTACTGTGAAGGATATCATGAAGCCTTAATGCAATCGAATGTAAAACAAAAAAGTTATGATTGATGAAAGTAGTAAATCGGTCAGATTTGACCCGAAGACAACAGGAGGGTTAAGTAAAAAAAACATGTGGAAGGTTAAGGATCTGGGAGGTGGGGGAAGCATGAAGACCAATCTGCACTCAAACTGTGTTTCAAAGTTCAAAATAACACACACTACTCTAATTAATTATAAGAGATGTGAGTGTTTGTTCCAAATGTTGTGGAAATACATCCTATGATGGTGGCACTAGAGGAGAAGACCCTAAACCAATAGGGTTCATCCTCTGAGAACCATGAAAGTCTGCAGAGAATATGATGTCCATCGATCAGCTGAGATGAACCTGTGTTGTTGATGATGATGATGATGATGATGATGATGATGATGATGATGATGATGATGATGATGATGATGATGATGATGATGATGATGATGATGAATGATGATGATGATGATGATGATGATGATGATGGGAAATCCAGGAACTCGATTCAGTTTTGTTTCCTTCTTGCTCTCCTCGCCCCACACGTAAATGACAAAAAAAGAAAAGAAACCGAAAAACTGTCAATTGTAAAATATGCACGTATCAGTTATAACATAATTATGATTCCCCTTGTAATGTAAATGAGCCAATATAGAGATTGAAATGTATCCTCAACAATCAATAATATCAATATAACTAGCCAACAATGTGATTTAAATGTATCCCAAACAACCATTCATTGTAATAAAAATCCAATGGTAGATCCTCATCAAGATTTAAATCAGCCACCATAGTGATTGAAGTGCATCCAACATATAAAAAGGCTTTACAAATGTGTTTAATTTCAATTGAACCGTCCTCTCCCTCCCTGCAGATGTATAGGCAGGAAGTGTGTACGCAGTGAACTTGAATGGATGGGCCATGATATTATCATCGCTCTGAGCAGAGGTTTCTGTCTCTCTCCGTATAAACAAAGCCCTTTGTCTTCGTCACCTGACGGCATACTGTCATTTAATTTCATTTCAAACCTTTATGTATCCAGATTGGTCCCATTGAGATCATAGATCTCTTTTTCAAGGGAGACCTGCAGCATATAGGTTCCACATGGAACATAAAACAATAAAGGACATTATATTTACAGGATACATAGTTATAGACATTTACAAGTGCCCATTGTATCGGCAAGCATTTCATTTAGCCTAGCTTTAAAAACATGCAGAGGAATGAGATTGCTCAGTTTCAATTCTTGCTGAAGATTGTTCCAAGCAAGTGGAGCTGCGCACATAAAAGCTGTCTTACCAAAGACAGTCCTTGCTCTTGGCACATCTAACAATACCACATCATGTGACCTCAGACAATAGCTGCTTGCAACTCTCTGTGTTATCAGAGAGCAGATATAATACGGGAGTTTACCCAACATAGCTTTATAGATAAAAGTGTACCAGTGACTGAGCCTCCGTACAGAAAGTGATGGTAAACCTGCCTTGGTATACAGGGTACAGTGATGTGTAAGCGCTTTACAATTTGTGACAAATCTCAGAGCACTGTGATACGCAGCATCCAATTTGCTCAGGTAATTTTAACTGTAATCCCAGAGGTATTTATCGCCTTCATGTGATACGTGTAATCATGTCACTCTGCCACTCGTCTCTGAGGGTAATCTGTGATTTTAATTTACATCAATATGATTACATAACATGCTCCAGCTGTTGGTAGCATGGGGACATGCATATCTTTACACGGACAATAATCTCATTATTCAATTAGGATCCGTATCGAGTGAATAACCGATTCACCACAGTTTACATAATACAAACACGCATCATTACTGCCTCTGTAATGCAGTTTACGAGGACCCATCATTCAGGGGAGTGTGTACTCTTTTACCCCCATTACCCTGCCGTAAAGTGAAAGACGCATCATTAATATAAATAACTGCGAAGTGAACGGCTTTTAATATAGATCGCACGGCACACATTGATCAGGGAATCACGTCATTTGCGTCCATTAAGCGGTATATCTTTGGTTCACATAAATCTCACTCCTAAATCCCAGTGGCATTGATTAAGAGTTTGTGGAGTGAGGAAAGCACCGAGCACTTGGTTAAAGAAAGGGGGGGGAGGGGGCGTGTGGTTGGGAAGGGTGAGGTGGAGGGAGGGGGTAGACAAAGCCTACAGAGCTCCAGAGGTTAAGTCCCCCCCTACCATCAGGCCCACAGGAATGTGTGTGTGTGTGTGTGTGTGTGTGTGTGTGTGTGTGTGTGTGTGTGTGTGTGTGTGTGTGTGTGTGTGTGTGTGTGTGTGTGCGTCCTGCAGGCTGCATTGTTGTCTGTGGTGCATCCTGCTCTGCGCACACTGAGCGGAGGCTTGCACTTGGGAAGCAGCCTGAAATGTGGGAGGTCTGGATGTAAGACTTGGCAAACATGGAGTCATGTATTATGGTTTCTGTTCAAAAATGTGCTTTGATGCTTTTTAAGAACATAACAAACTTCAAGAAACTAAAAAGGCAAGGCCATGGCCACCACTGTGTTTTAATGATCCTCCGTCATCTTCATTCAGGTGTTTTCAATCCTATTGTTGTTATTTGTAATTATATTTTTTATATTCTTATCCTTTTATGAACTATTTTCTCTCTTATTCGGTGTTTAAATCTTTTTGCAGTCGCTGTCTTGACACCTGAATTTTCCTACAGGGAGTAATAGTGGTTTATTTGATCGTATATCTTATTCTTTACACTTTTATTGCATCAAGCACCGTATTGTGACTGGTTTCTGCTGCACTACCTTGACTCTTTGGGTGGGTTTTTTAAATCATAAAGATGCTGCTGGCTGTGCCAACAAGTATTAAAAGTGCTAAAAGTACTCACAGCTTTTAGTTATATATAAGTACAAATAACATGGACATAAATACTCCATTACAAGTGAAAGTCCTGTTGAAAAGAAGTATTCCTCACATAGTGTACTTCAAGTATTCAAAGTGATGCACAATGGCTTTTTCCACAGAATTATACCATAATAATATTCTGTTTTTATCAACAACAAATACACGTCATATTATTGTAATGTTGTAGTTTGTCAATGTGGGAAAGTATATTTGACTTAAACTACTTTAGATAACGGCTAGATTAGTAATACAACACTGCATCATATCATATAAGCACATCATGGGTTTTATAAGCACAAAGCATGTGTGTAAAATAAGCATTGTGTAATAAAAAGTACGATATTTGCCTCAAGGGGAAGTATAGCTAACAGGGAATGCATATAGCACAACATGGAAATGCAATAGTGCCACATATATTTCCATGTTAAGTACTATTTTGTAATATGCCAAAATAGTACTTAAGTCCAATATGTCCAATATGTAATGTACTTTATTATATCTCACCAGCATGACTGCGATACACAGCATTGACAGTGTATTCACTGCTTTCTCTTTTACGCAATTTCTATGATAAAAAGGTCAACCTTGGACCACAGCTGTTATACTCAGCCTCTGAAACAGTCACCCCGTGTACCCTGTATAGGCATATTTTTTTATTGTCTTCCATACTCCTTGCTGCAAAAACCAATGACCCTTCAGGGACACATACAGTTGAAGTTGTTTTAGCAGAGTGTTACTGGAGAAGTGACCAGGCTTCATGGAGAATGGACACGTATCGGAGGCAGGAAACAAAGAAAGGGAGTGAACCTGGAAATGCTCCAATCCAAAATGAAGAGCATCCCGTATTCAGCTTTACTCGACTTGACTTCCACGCAGCCGTAAAATAAGGAGATTGAACTCTCTTTGTTTCGGTTCTAGATAGTACTGCTGATTTGTGTTGAATCCAACTTTAGTTTTTACACGTCTTCCACTTGTATGTGGACCAAACAAATGAGATACCACATGCTGATCTGTGAGCTTTAGATGTAGTGGTGGATGAGGAGATTCTTCACCTTGGAACAGAGACAGGTTTCACCCCTCTTTATGCCAAGCTAAGCAAATCCTCCCAAAAAACGCTCACCAATCTGAACGTTATCAACGTGTCAGTCTGAGTTTTCTACATATTTTGTTGTGTTTTCACATGTTTTTACATCGTGTATGAGAGTTTTTCAGTCTGTGGCTACAAGTATGGTTTTATTGTCTCGTGCCTTTCTTTTGCCTGAATGTATTTATGCTGCTATTTATATATGTATTGATGTACAGCACTTTGGTCAACTATGTTATTTTGAAATGTGCTGTTCAATTGGATTGAATTGGATCAATCTTCTCAACTCAAGTACATATTTCTTTAGTCTTTTAAATCAGAAAAGCGAATTGTTCAGTCAACTTTTACGTGAACTTTCGACTATCCTGCTTCTCCATCATCCCCACGATTAACCTAACCCTGTTTACTCAAGTATGTTACCCCTTCACCCAAATCACAAAAAACTGCTTTCTGTATCACAAACGTGGATTGATTTCCTGTCTAGGAAATAACAATCTCGAGATATTCATCTATCATCATCTACTTGATCCCTCACTCATTTCAATCTCACAGATCCAATAACTGCTCGACCCTCAAATGCTCCATGCACTCCCTTGTTTTCGCAGAACTTCCTGAACTATGCACCTTTGATGGAAGAAGCAGCGATTTGAAAGTTGAACTACTTTGTTATGACATTATGTGGCGTCATTGTTCCTCTTCAGACATGCTGCTCTCTTGACCAACTTGGCTCTTTGACATCATTAAGCTTCCTAATTAATTACAGGGACCGAATTAATCCTGCCTTAAAACTGATAACACCAGGATTTGGACGTGTCAGCCTTTTCCCGCTTCAGCACTATTGATTACCGGGACTTGTTCCTCCTCTCTGTACTCTGAGGTGTGAAAGTCAGAGCGATTTGAGCGTCCTAATGGCCCTGTCAGACGCTTCACTTAAAACGACAATAGATATTTCAAACAGAGAAGTTCTCCACGACTCCCTCAGTGTTTCTCTGGCTAGCGTACAAGTGTACTTCGCAGCACTCTGAAACACTCCTGGGTTCAAGTGAAGGAGGCGGATTTTAGGGAGCACGAGAGGCGTCTGGCTGGACTTTTTCAAGCTGCACTTCACCTTCCAGCTGCTCTCTGTCCCTCTGGATCCAATTCGGGGGGGGGCACAGGGAGGGAGGAGGCGTTTGGGTGATGGTGGTGGTGGTGGAGGTGGGGGTCACTGGACGGGTGGGGGCATGCTCTTGGGCAGACAAGGCCCTGGAAATTTCCGTTTGTACGTTTCAGCGCTTTCCAGGATGGGAGGGGTTTGGAGTTTGGGTTTGGGTGGACGGTGGGGGGGTTTGGGGACTTGGCAGGCAGCCAGCCCCAGCAGGAAGCTCACTGGTTTCACACGGACAAAAAAAGCAGTCCTGGACGCTGCCTGGATATCACCGAAACAACAGGAACTCACAAATGATCTGCATCGCTGCAGAGTAACCAATCTACTGACATACTGTACCATCCTAACCCTGTTGCTGTTAAACTACTGCATTTCCCCACGGGGATTAATGAAGGTCCATTTTAAATTACTGGAGTAAAGTACAAGAATAAAATAACATAAAATGTAAGACTGAAGTTAACACATCAATATCAACTAATTAATTACAAATGAATAAATAAAGTCCTATAAATATATATATAAATATATTATTACTCAGATAGGATAACATACCTGAGTAATAATACTTGTCCTTAACTTATTGCATTAAATATGTTGTGTTTCATGTGAGAACATAATATCATAATAATCATTTTAGTTTTATGTAACTTTATCTGTCAATAAACCTTATTTACTCGGAAAACTGCTGAACTCGATATGTAAACATCTTCGTTCACTAATTCTGAACAGGCAATCAATCAGATCCTATTTTAAAGGGGACCTATCATGCAAAATGCACTTTTTGATGTCAGAAAATAAAAACCCTCTCTCTTTTCCTCCGTACCCAAATCTCTAAAAACGGGGGAACAACGGAGCTGATCCAGATTTCACGTAGTATCTGAAATGTGGACCCACGGCCCAATCAGAAACGTTGCTATCAGAAACAATGCCCGACTGTTTTGGACGTAATATGGTCGGTGTTTACATTAGCATCGCTAACAGTCAGAGCTAACCTGTACTGGAGAGCATGTGTGTGAAGAAGCAGGAAGTAAAAAGGAACTCACCTTGTGGTATAACCGGCAAGAGAGAAAGCCTTTGAGCTCCAGACTGTTTCAGAAATAATCCTTGATAATCCATGATATGGCGTTTCATCACGGCAGAATCTCCCGGTAGAATCTCCCGCATCAGCTCAGCCCCCTCATTTTTTTTGTGATCAAATTTTTTTTTAACGCTTTATACCCCAAATCAGCACTTTTGAAACAGGAAGTGGAATAGAGGGATATGAGGCATGGCTAGAATGGGTGATCTGTTGATCTATTTTGAACAAAACACTTCATAGACATGTTTTTTATATATTTTTATATATCTGAGACCCATGCTATTGCCTAAAAATAGAATGATAGGTGACCTTTAAAATATTCTAAACAAATAAACAATTGTTGCCCATTCATTTCCAGTCAATCAATTAATCAATTAATGGATTCACCATTTCAGCTATAGTAGGTTTTTCTGATTTGAAAAATACTTTTACATGACTTAATACCTGAGTTAATATTGAAAGCGTGAAATGAAATCTATGATGTTGTTTACTTGGAAAACATCCCCTCAACTCAATATGTAAACACCCTCATCTTCTATTCCTAAACAGGCAATCAATCAGATCCTATTTTAAGCAGCACATCTCACAAAAGGGGGTCTAAAAAAAAAGATTAACATTAATAATCATATTTAATGTGGAAACTGGTCAGCTCACATTTAACATTGTCGTAACAAAAAACAGCAACAACAACAAAAAGCATAATTGTAGAATAAAAAAATTCAAAACTGTTGATTATATAACAGAATTTGTGCTTATCCTTTTCTGTCAATCAATTAATGCATTTACCATTTCCGTATAGGATTTAGATCAATAACAACAACAGCAACAGCAACAACAACAACAACAACAACAATGTCTTTATAGGCTGTGTGGAAACTGGCCCACTCACAATTAAAAGTGTAGTAACGACATTAACAACCACTAAAAGCGTGGTAATTGTTGCATGAGGTGATCCGAAAGGAATTGAATTTATTTGGCTTGGCAATGGTCCCAGAGTTTAAAGGGGAGGAAGGAAGAGTGTGTGTGTGTGTGTGTGTGTGTGTGTGTGTGTGTGTGTGTGTGTGTGTGTGTGTGTGTGTGTGTGTGTGTGTGTGTGTGTGTGTGTGTGTGTGTCACAGGGGGCAGGTGGACACTGGTGCTGGGCCCCTAGCAGGTGGATGCTCAGAGAATAGAAATTAAAAGAGGAGGGATTACGGGATGAAAGGAGGTTTAGGATTACTTTCTGTCTCCTTTTCTCCACCAAACACAGAATACAAACTGAGGGTCTCATACCAAAACACCAATTTGGGGTTGGGGGCTAAAGCTATTACCCAATGGTAATTTCCCAGCTGTAAAGATGATAGAAACTAATCGGGAAACTGGTGTTTTAAAATAGCAGTTTATTTTGTTTTCTTTTGCTTTTGCTGTTAATGTTTTTGAAAAAGCACTTTGAATTATATATGGAAATATGCTATATAAATAAACTTGCCTTGCATATATAGTAAGATTTTTCATGAAAGGAAAAGGTCCACTGGTCTTTGCAAAGCAACAGTTCAAATACAAATAGAAAGCAAGTTTAGGAGAATGTGATTTGTTGGTTGTAAGAGGGACGAGGTGCGTCACGTGTTGATATATCATTGGTGCTCGAGTTGACTGCCTGAACTAGCTCGCAGGTTTCACCCCATATAACCTTTATTGCTATTACAACACAGTGCTATACATACAATACAATTGAGCACATCAACAATAACAAAGGTGGCCTACTTCTAACAAAGCACTTAACAAAAATGTGATGAAGAACAGATTTTACAGAACTTAAAGGGGACCTATAATGCAAAATGCACTTTTGTATGTCTTTTATACATGAATATGTGTCCCTGGTGTGTCAGGGAACTCACCAAGTGTCAGAAGACACAACCCTCTCTCTTTTCCTCTCACATCTCTAAAAACGGGGCTGCAACGGAGCTGATTATATTTGAATTTTTCTGACATCAGAAAAGGGGTGCTCCGCCTATATGGGCAACTCTCCACCTATCAGGGGAATGAGAGACCGCTCGAAAGCGCTGGAGAGACTGTAGTACATATGCCAGGCCTGTAAGTGGCGCTATAGTCTGCCACAAAAGTAGAATCAGCCCTTGCAAAAACAGCGCTGGAAAAGAGCAAATAGAGTGAAATGAAGCACGGCTAAAACATGATCTGTTTGGTATTTTGAATAAAAAACTTCACAGATATATTTTATATATGTATGGACCTGCAATGTATGTTTCAAATATAGCGTGATAGGTCCACTTTAAAGAACAAAGGGAGGGATTCACATTAAAGCTTATAGATAAAAGTATGTTTTTAAAAGGGATGAGATGAGGCTCATTTTGCAAGCCTAATATCCTCAGGGGCACTGTAAGAATACATACAAGTATGTTTTCAGTATTTTAAAGTACTTTTCTGTGACCTTTGCTATAAAAGTTACCTTTGAATAATGCTAAACATCTTGTAAAAAGCAAGTTAACATTAATGACAATATGTGTAAATTAAAGAGGACATATTTAGGTTCATATTACTGTGACATGTCTCCATGCTAATGCTAAGGTTCAAAAAGCTTTTTATTTTTCTCATACTGCCTCTTTTCACCCTCTGTCTGAAACCAGAGCCCAGTCTGCTCTGATTGGTTAGCTGGCCGGCTCTATTAGAATAGAATAGAATCCTTTATTGTCATTATACAGGTACAATGAGATGAGTAGAGCTACTCCCTTTTTTTTCTTCAATATGCAGATAAAGTTAAAGCGCAGGAATATGGGTTTAAGGTAGGGTAAGAATGGAGAAACCAGCTCGAGTGCGCTAGAATTTGGAAGCCCCTTCGTTCAGACTTCCTTACAAGCCCCTCCTCCAACACACACGAACGCGCACATGACCAATGAGAGCACGAGATAAGTTTGTGCACAGATGGACGGCTGACAGGCAGGTAGGCCATCCAGTTATTTTAGCCGGGCCGGCTCAGATGATTGGTCGTGCTTTTTACAGCGCCACGGCTTCCACAGATTGTTTTAATGTATTTATTGTCAAAGCATTTCATGCATTCATTGCTATCGGGATGTTAAGAGCATCCCATGAAATATAACAACAAGTGTTCCTGAAGTGAATTACCTACCCTACCTTGAAGTAAAAATAAACATGTTTGAATGTGCATACAAATAGTGTTGTGATTGGTCAACCCCTTAGCCTATCACATACAATGCGTTGGAGCACTAGCTAAGCACAAGTGTTACCTTGTGATGACACTGTTCCTGAAGTAAACAAAGGAGTCCAAACAGCTGTTTCAGGCAGTGTGGGAGAGAAACTCATCCTTTGCAGACTGTTTAAAAAAACCTATATAAGTTATACACACTACAGGAAAGGGAAACCCCCAAAAGCAGAATAGTGCCTCTTATTTCTCCACTTACCGTAGAAGTTGACGGCACTCATTTAGACCAGGCTTCTGCCTCCATTTTTCCGACTGAAAATCAATACGATCTTATCACAACTCCAGTAAAAAGACTCCATATTCTCCTCCACCATCCCTCCCACCCGGGGCAGTTTGTTTCTGTTGTTGTATCGGTGAACATGGCCTCTGCTGTAGATCATGGCACACAACATTATTTATTCATGGCCGTGGAACGATAGATGCGGTGCACGCTCCTCTTGAGTATCGTCCATCTGTTAGCCCGTACTGTACACACTGGTGTAATATGTGAGTCCTCGGGAGGCGCACTAATAGCGTTTCTTGTGTTAACACTTCACACTATTTATCTGTGTAATAACACTGCCGTTAATTATAATGACTGCCCTGTCGTTGGAGTGTGATTTATCCGTCCCCGAAGAAGCGCAAGACAAACAAGTGACCGTACTGCTTTTTATTTCATCACCATGAGTTCACCCTCTCACACGACACCTCTACGTGGGAACAGCTCAGGTCTAATTGCTCCCTATAAGAGACTCTATAATCCGTCTCTGAGGACTGCTGTACACATCATTTTACACAAAGCTGCAGATAATTTAATTTCCATCCAGGGAGCTTTCAGTGTACGGCTGTAATAGAAAAGGAAGATTGCTGCCAGATTTCCAACACAAGTGCCTCTGTATCACCACGATCATGAAATTGAATCAGCAAAATCAGTTTTCCTTCATTGATTGTTTTTCTCATGAATTAGTAGAGTGTACTTAAGTTGTTTGAACGTCCCCAAGGCAGATTGATAAATGATAACATATCATGGGATACTTCTCTTGTGTTTTGAGGCATGTTTAACAGTCTCGCTTTTAATACTCGTTTTTAATTTTCTTTATAGCGATACAATCTAATTATTTTGCATCACATCAGCTCCATTTGCACATCAACAAAGATGCATATTTTAGACACAAAATAAGGACATTTAACAAACATTACACTGAAGACAATGTTCAAGGCTCTTTAATGTACATTTGATCTTGGATTAACCTGCATATTTAATGTTATGATTAACTTTATTAGACCTATAAGTGTGCATGAATTGTTTATACTAAGTGTAAATTACTTTCGAATTGAGCACACTGGAGATTAAATGTGATGCCTTTACTCTGATCTGTTACCATGTGCTGTGATTTATGTTGCACTGAGCGCTGTTAAAAATAAACATAAATTATAAGAAAATAGACTCCGCTGCAGACAGCTTATATAATCATTTTCTTAGGTGTAAAGATATTACTCACAGTCTGAGGTGCAATGCATTAGCAGACTATTATACCATGCTTTATCGTGTGCTTTAGTAGCTACTCACACACACCGTAAAACCTGAGCATCTATTTAACATGTATAGACTCCCGCATTTACTTGGTCACTTACAACAGCCTCTGCGAGATTTCATTTTGTATTGTATTGTATTTGACATGAAGTTCTCTTCTCCTGCATTACTTGCACATTGGTCTTGCAACTTAATCTTGCATTTTTATTTCTACTCAGTTTCCTGTTTCACTATTTTTATTATTTTTGTATTGTTATGTGTCTTATATATATTTATGTTGCATTGTTGGTAGAGCCGGGGACTTAAGATGTTCTTTGCCATAACTAACACTGGAGTGTGCATATGACAATAAAGCCTTTGAATCTTGAATCACCTCCGGCGGACAGAATCGGTGTGTCCCATCTTTATAAAAAACACACATCTGCTACAATACACTGCAGTGTGGAGGGGTGTCTCACTTTGATCTTTAAATACCCTCTAACGTTAAGGCACGCTCATTGGCTTTGATTTCTTTTTTTCTTCTACAACTGCTGTGCAAAATGCAGACTCTCCCTTGAATCTCAGAATGCGAGAACACCTATCCACTCTTTTTATTTTTTTCCTTCCTCCAGCACCACCACCATCTGTCCCTTTCTTCCATTTCATGTGCTCCAGCAATATCCACACCCCTCTCATAGCAACAGCACCCCCCGCCTCCCCCATGCGTCTTGCAGTGAATTTTCCCTCCCCTGGATCTTCTTCTCGCACCATGCAGACGGTCCCTTGGCCCTGCCTGACGGTTCTCTGTTCCCCCCTCCCCCACCTCCGCGCTCCTGTTTCACTCAAAGATGGCGTCGGCTCTAGAACCCCTGCTCTGTGGCTGCATTTTTTAGCCTTGTTGTTGTCTCCATTACGCACGATTTTTGGCACCTTCTCCGCGGCGGTTGGACACTGAATTCCCGGTGAGTAGCAGCGGACGCCGGATGGGAGATCCAAGCGGTTTTTTTACACGGTGTGCTCTACTTCCCCTTTGGATACCAGAACCGGGACCACCAGCTCGGGCTTTTCTGGGGGGAACCGCGAGAGGGAGAGAGGGGTACAGAGGGGATGATGATCGCGGAGGTGGGTGTGGGGGGTTACGGAGGAGGAAAAGGAGGCCTATATCATCGGCTCCAGCGGCCTTGTGTTCACCGTACCGCAGGCTGTGTGGTTACGTGGGAGGGAGGAAGTCAGCGAGTCTAAGCGGGCTCCTCGCCCAGAGAAAAGGGCTAACAAGGAGGCCGTTTAGCATGTAGTGCTGCAGACTCTCTATTTTCTCTGCACTTGCCCGCTAGCCGTGATGGCCGTCTGTAAGTTGCATTGTGCCCTTTTACAAGGCCGCGTTTTACCGTTTATATCTGAATGACATTCAAAAGGAGATTGTTTCCCTCGGTTGGATGCTCAGTGTTGTCTGAAATATTACTTACATGGGGAAACGTTTGCATTTGGAGCCAGAGCACAGGCTAACTGCTCGTTTCAGGCTGTTTACGTTTCAGTAACATTACCGTAACGTTAGCTCGGTGGCTAGCTTCTACCGTTAGCTCGCTAAACAACAGTAGTAAGCGGGAAGGCTTGTTGTCAGACACTGAGCAACATCACATCATATCAGAGAGAGTAAATAGCAAAGCAGGAGACAGTTTGGCAATGCGGCAATTGAATTAGCTCTGGTTTTTTGGCTAGCATCTCAGCTAATGTTTGCTAACAGTCTGTGTTTTGACTGCATCATGTTTACCTTAGCAACCCAACTGGCCCTATGGTCAACTTGCAAGTGAAGTTTTTAGGAAGAGGTTGTTTACCTTTTCATACATGGTAATTTCCCTCATGTTATGACACACGTGTGCCATTTTAGTGGTTGTTTAGGGTTATGCTCATTCACTTGTTCGACTACACTTGCAGATAAGAGTTATATGGTGAATAAAAAAACATTATCAAGCTTTACAACAGTAGTCAGATTCTTCCTCTTCTTAATTTACAGTTTTGTGGTAGTGCTTAACCGAACTCCCTAGTACTTCTTAAGGGCATGCAGGATGTATACCTTACCAACCCAACCTATGGTCAACTTGCAAGTGAACCTTTTACCATGATGTTGTTTACCTTTTTATACATGATAATGTTAAGACACACCTGTGCCATTTTTAGTGGTTGTTTATGGTCATAATGTTACCAGTTTGTTGTTATTATATATAGCTTCTATGGTTCATAAACAAAAACATTATCAAGCTGTGTAACAGTAGTAATATTCTTCCTCTTCTTAAATCCCGGTTTCGTTGGTAGTGCTTAACCAAACGTCCTCGTGCTTTTTAAGGACACGCATGGCTTTGTTTATACATATGTGAGGGACAGTATGTGATGTTTCTAAAAATGTACCCTCTCTTATGTTATCTGTTTCTCATTCAAACGCATCATGCTTTAAAGACTTGACTTTGTTGGTTTATGCTTACTACTTCATAAAAATGTATGGGTTTTGCGGGAAGATGTTTGCTAACCTTTGTCTTTGTGTGTTTTGTGTGCAGCGTTTGACAGCTACTGAAGTGCAAAAGGCGTGAAGGTGATCAGTCGTGGCTGGTCCCTGGGGTGAGATATCTGTTCCGTCCCAGAGCTGAGAGGCCCAGACTGCTGGAAGAGTAAAAGCAAGCGAGAAACGACAACGAGGAAATGTGGGATCAGAAAATAGTTCCTGTCGCGTGGAATGTTATAATCGACTGCATTGCGCTCATCGTAATCACTGAAACACACATTTCATTCCTTGGATACCATGATCTTCTTTCCTGACTTGCTTTGAGAATTGGTTGGTTTGCCGGTGGCAGGAAACTGACCCATCAGGTTTTATTGTCTTTGTAAAGGTGCTTTGCTACAAGTGGGAACGCCAACAGTTAAAGCCCTTATCGCCAACATCTACTCTACCCTTCTTTGTGTGCTGTGGGAGTTCACGTTGCTAACAGGCCTGCAGCTTCCTCCACTCCCGCTGCCTCTCACCGGGGACCTTCACCTGGCTGGGAGTGGGTGGTGAGTGGACGGCATTGTACTGGGTGGAGGGTTGGCTCGGGGCTGTGCTATGGTTAGCTGCTCATCACCGTGTTGCTCAGCCTCTGAGGGACTCTCTGTGCGTCCCCAGGACACGGGATAGTACGCAGGCAGAGGGCGAAAGAGAAGGAGGAGGCGGCGCTACGGCGCAGGCCAGGAGTCTCCTTGGCTTACAGTTCCTTTTTTGTGTTTGGGTCATTGCAGTGAGGCTTCAGGGCCCCTGCACCCACCCCGACTGCAACCATGGTGAAACTGGCCAACCCAACGTACACCCAATGGACCCTGGAGGCCATCAAGAAGGTGAAGAAGCAGAAGCAGCGACCATCCGAGGAGCGCATTTGCAATGCGGTCAACATGTCCCATGGTTTAGACCGCAAAACTGTTTTGGAGCAGTTGGAGCTTAGCGTCAAGGATGGTACCATCCTTAAGGTCACAAACAAAGGTCTCAACTCCTACAAGGACCCTGACAACCCTGGACGCTTGGCTCTGCCCAAGCCCAAAGGTGGTGGCAGTTCTGGGGGAGGAGGAGGAGGTGGTGGTGGAGGAGGAGGAGGTGGTGGAGGAGGAGGCGGAGGAGGAGGAGGAGGAGGAGGAGGTGGTGGCGGAGGAGGAGGAGGAGGTGGAAGCAGCAGTGGAGGTGGTGGTGGTGGTGGTAGTTCACACTCCCATTCGGTGAAGAAACCGGGACTCGAGTGGAACAAGTTGATAAAGCGGGCACTGGAAGGGCTCCACGAGCCGGGCGGCTCCTGCTTAAAGAACATTGAGCGCTTTCTCAAGTGTCAGGCTGATGTGGCGGCCTACCTCTCAGGCAGCGGCTCCATGGGGCCCGGCATCTTCCACCAGCAGCTGAGGGTGGCCCTGAAGAGGGCAGTGGCCCATGGACGCGTGGCCAAGCAGGGTCCGATGTTCCAGCTCATCAGCCGCAGCAGCAACAACCTGGATGACGGGACCGGGACGGTGTCTCTGGGGTCTCTGCCTCCTGTCCGGTTGTTGCCCCACGAGAAAGACAAGGTAATGTCTACACACACATCTGCTTGAAACTCACACTGTGTACATGCACATCACACGTACACACATTTAATAATACACACTCAATTATTGCACAGCTATCATTCACATGTTGCTGGTCAGCTGAGACAGCAACGTTTTATTGTACACATTACTCTCTTCAAGTGGGTGTAAAGCACTTTGATCTGTTGGCATCAGATAAGATAACGGATATCCTGTTAAACAACACCAACTCTAGAGAAAATAGTGACACTAAATCTGCTGGCTCCTCGGTTAAACTGGAGTAACGGAAAGAAAGCAAGTGGGATCTGTGGAAGTAACAGAACACACTTGCAATCCAAGCGGCACTCTCTGCTTGCATAATAGCTGTCTCACGTCACCCAGATCCACCAGCTGGCAACACCCGAGACGCTGGCACGGCTTCGTCTCTCTTTCATTCAAGTAGGTTGTGGCCGAGAGCGCTGTAATGTACTACGGCACAGCACGGGCACCGACTGGGATTGGTAGTTGAGTGTTCATGCCGCGTATGGTGTTGTGGTTTCCGGCAGACAGCACATTGCAGAGGTACTTTAGTGGTGGCTGGGATGGGCGGAGCGACACCTGTAGGGTCAGGGATATGCCAGGGAGGGTCTCACACAAAGTCTCTGTGTTCAAACGTTATCCGTGGGGATGCCGATCTCTCCTTATCGCTTATCATTTTAAATCAGAATCAATTTTAACTCGACATTTTTCCTATATTAGTACATGTTTGTTCTTCTTTCAGAGTCTAATCCGCTATGTGCTAATGGAGCGTTGTGGCACATGTGAAGTGTGGCTAAGATGATGGAGTTTCTATTTCTGGAAAATGTCATATGAACTTCTTGCAATAATATAAACTGAAAAAGGCAAACTTCAAACAAAAGTTAACATTTATTGATGCCAAGCGTGCAAACGTTCTACGGAAATTTGTATTTCTCAATTCTCAGTCACAGTTGTACAACAAGAACTACCTGTTACACAAACAAAATGTTTTCTACGTCTCAAAACGCCATGTGTAAAAATGAATTGTACACAATACATTTTATCACGGGGGATTTTTCAGCAAATCCAGAGAAATGTTTTTCAAATGACTTCTACTGGTAGCAATATCCAGGTTATTTGATAGAATGTTAGAAGATATCCCATCCCCACCCATATGTATCAGATGGTGTTGGGTGCACAGGGGTATCGGGTCAGAACACATGTTAGAAAGGCCTCACTGAACCAATTGGGTAGGCGTTGTATATTTTGGGTGATTATGAGTGGCAGCATCTCAGGAGTGCCCGCCCTGGTCCAGACGAGGACCATCAGAGAGGTGGGCGGCTGGTGGGCCCGTGTTCAGCAGACATGGAGGTCAGGCGGGAGAGTCACATGCCTCCCAGCCTCCTGTAGGGAGTGTGGAGATGGCTGAGAGGAAGACGGGAAGAAAGGAGACAAGACAAGCGAGGGTTGGTGTGTAGTGCTGCCAGAGGAAGAGCACTGGATGACGCAAAGTACAGGCCTCTGCAACCAGTAAGGAGAGAGGGAGAAGAAAGCAAGAGAGACAGAAAGAGGGAGAGGCAGACATGCAGGCGACAGAGGAGAGAGGAGACACACCCACTTCTGTAACCTGATCAGAGCGCAGCCGGCTGCTAACCTCTGCCTCTAAAGGGCCAGGGACACATGCACACACACACATTAAACCATTCGGCTGCATTGGAAAGGGGAAACGCAGAATGGCACGGACATAAACATGAATTAAGTGCGTTCTGACGCGAGACCACACATCGCAGGTCATAAATCCCCTTCTTTAGATGCCTGCAGACGTGCACACACGCATGCTAACAATCAGCATGTAAATAAACCCGTTGGAGCTCCTATGTGCCAGCATAGTGGCCCACTCGGGTTATCAGACAGCCAGCAGATCTTAAGGAAACTAACCTCAAACACTGTAGACTGGTGTGTGTGTGTGTGTGTGTGTGTGTGTGTGTGTGTGTGTGTGTGTGTGTGTGTGTGTGTGTGTGTGTGTGTGTGTGTGTGTGTGTGTGTGTGTGTGTGTGTGTGTGTGTGTGTGTGTGTGTGTGTGTGTGTGTGTGTGTGTGTGTGTGTGTGTGTGTGTGTGTGTGTGTGTGTGTGTGTGTGTGTGTGTGTGTGTGTGTGTGTGTGTGTGTGTGTGTGTGTGTGTGTGTGTGTGTGTGTGTGTGTGTGTGTGTGTGTGTGTGTGTGTGTGTGTGTGTGTGTGTGTGTGTGTGTGTGTGTGTGTGTGTGTGTGTGTGTGTGTGTGTGTGTGTGTGTGTGTGTGTGTGTGTGTGCAAGTATGTGCAGCTACAGAAGCACATACACACATGAAGTAGGATTAGCCCAGAGAGCAGGCTGCAGTCACATGGGGTCGGGGTCGGCCTAACACAGTTGCCGTTTTTCACTGTCGAGTAGACCGGCTGCAGAGCCACTATTTCAAGTATACTACGTCATCGAGTGGCGCCGAAGGACTGTTTAAATGCCCAGCATTCGGCGCCACTCGATGACGTAGTATACTTGAAATAGTGGCTCTGCAGCACGTATACTCAACATTGAGAAACGGCCACTGACCTGCTTGGCTGCAGATGGCCAGCTCTTAAGACGAACGGAGATTAAACTCCTCTGTCTTCTGACTCGGCTGCTGATCGGCCCGATCCTCTGCCTCACGAACCATATGGTGACACAAGCAAAGTGATGCGTCGGGCTGTGCATCTTCACTGCTCTCACGATTCCATTACGATTATCCTGTCAACGATTAAATTCGATATCCCGATGCATCACGATTCATACCAATGTGTTGCGTCCTCAATTTTCTATATTACTGCACATTTTTTCATCAATGCATACATGCAGTAAATACATATGAACTCTCTTTTTATTATTTAGAAAGTGCTTCAGAAATCAATAACATAAATGTCTTGACATTAATTTATAAACCAAAATAATTGAATTGTATAGGTCTAGCGTCCCTATACCTGTATGTGTTCCATCCTCAAAAACAAAAAGCTAATGCTTCTGCAGTCGAGCTGCAGCTTCTAGCCACAGCCTTCTGTTTCATCACACACAGGACCTCAGTCTGAACACAGCAGACAACAGGAGTATTTACAACAGCATATAACAACTAAAATAGTGCATGTGGGTGCACACTCACATTCTCTGTTTTACTGTTACATAAATCCCATGAATGTATGAGATTAAATTAGCTTCATTATATCTCCGTGATGAAGTGAATAATAAAGTTTCTATCGGGTCACTGTCAGCCTGTCACTCATTATCTTCAGGGAGGGGGCGGGGCTTGGAGGAACGGAGGAGACGGTGATCGCGGAAGATTTTTCCTCCTGCCTTCACAAACTTTACACACGTCTGAAAATTGCTAGAGGACATTCGTACTGTGCAATCCAAGACTTTAAATCCACCAAAAACCTGACATGATGGTAACGCGATTATTTTTGACAAACATAACTCTCTGAGCCGCAGCGACACGGAGTGATTCGGAGCGGGTCGTTCTGCTGTCGGTTCTGGACTGGTGTTCTTGTGTTGGTGGATAAAGCAGACTGCTCCGTGTTCGGTGCCGCTGTCCCGTCTGCTCCCTGATCTCTGCGTCACCGACCGATTTGATATTAAAGTGACAGAAAAAAAAACGTTATAGTAAAGCCGCGGCCGGAAAATCAGGAAGCAACGTTACTACGCTATAACCGATTATCTTCAGTCACTGCTTCAATACCGAATCGTCCGCATCGCAATGCATCGGAGAAACGCTTATTTTCAACACCCCTAGTAATGCATACCTCACTGTGGTTATTAAAGAAGGGTGAATTAATACATGGGTGACTTCACAAGAGATACATCGATTTTTATCGGGCATATAATAACTGAATCAAGAAAATAATCCACAATAAGAACAAGTGTTAGTCACGGCCCTACTTCCCATTGCACCACGAAGTAGGACATTCTGCATATATTCAAACCTATTGTTGTCATCGAAGGAGCTTGAGCACAACACAATGTTGCATCAGAGAAATGGTGCACCAGTCAAAGATTTCAAATGGACGTGAACGTGGAGATGTTCCTTTCGTTTGAGTCTCGTCGTCTTCGGGCGAGATGGGGCATTCGCACACGCCTGTTTATCCCTCCTCGCTGCTTCGCTTTCTTTTGATGTTGCCTTCCTATCTCTCTCCAGAGGATGCAACCTTATTGCGGCTCGATCACGTGTGTCTGTTGGGGTGTTGTCGCTTGATGTATCTGTTAGTCTCTTCGAGTGACATATGCGTCAAAGAGATATTAACTGTGCGTCGTGGAAGACAGAGTCGATGTTGCATGGTCGCTCTCCTCGCTCTCCCACTCTTCCAGCGCTGCATCATTGCCATATTGCCCCGCATGATTGCTAACGGTTATGATTTCCCAAGTAAAGGGCGAGTGTGTGTGTGTGTGTGTGTGTGAGTGAAGGCAGTGAGGAGGGGGGAATGAAAACAAATAGCTCAGCACTGGCTTTGACCCCATTTGCGAGGAGATTTGTGTACTCAACACGCTTATATTTGTGTCTGAGCGCTCCATTCAAACGGGGTCCCAGACCCAATTTCTGTCTCCCCCCTTCTCACCCTAATGGCGTGCCAATGCCAGGTCATGAAGGGGGAGTTGAATGGGAGAGAGAAGTCAACCAGGGGTCATGGATATATAGATGGCAAACCTCATTGCCTCCCTGAGCGCCCGTTAGCAATATGGGGCTACAGCCATTAGGTGGGATGGGCTCGAAGCTGAGCCTTTGTGTGTATATCCATGTGGGTGTGTGTGTGTGTGTGTGTGTGTGTGTGTGTGTGTGTGTGTGTTCGTCCCGTCATAATAGGCAAGAGAAATCTCCCTGCCCTGCGGTTGCCCTCTCCTCAACAGCTGGAGCGGGGTGAACCAGAGTTCTCGATGTCGACGAGTGGTGTCACGGCGAGGACGTGTGAAAAAAGTGGCGTGTGAAAACATGCACACCCTCGGTCTCCTTTTCTGCTGGTGCACAGTGTTGTGTCTGTCGACTTCCCACCGGCCAACATCTCACAGCTACTGGCTGCTCCTGGTGATGGTCGCTGACACAATCAACACTTTGCTTAAGTTGGATGTTATGCCCGTGACATTAAGTCTTAAAACGATATTGTAATTTTCAGGAAATGTCATGCAACTTCTAACATGATAATAGTAACACCATAATGCACCCTTTCAAAGAGCAGGGAACTGGAATAACATGGAATCTTTGGCCCCGCTAACGTCGTGACTTTATAGGCTTACATTTGACATTAATATCAAACAGACATAGCAACATGTACGTGGGTGAATTCATTCATAAGTAACTTATTCATTAGAGCTGCAAAAATTAAGCAATCTATTGTAAACTATTGAATTGAGAGCCAACTATTTTGAGTAAAGAATATGGTGTCTTGACTCTTATAAGGCAAGGCAAGTTTATTTATATAGCACCTTTCAACACAAGGCAATTCAAGGTGCTTTACAAAAATGAAAGACATTCAGACAAAGGCATTTAAAAACAGTAAAAGATAATAAAAGAAACATTAAAAGAAAAAATACATGAATAAAAAGTTACAGTGCAGTTTAAGATATGAATAGTTTATTCTGTAAGGTAAACAAACATGCGGGTAAACCCAACGGGCATTACCAAGGTCAGCTAAAATGGTCGAGTTCATGTCCATATATCGTCCACAAGTCGATACCATTATTACCACTAAGATGCAACATTAGGCAACGCTTATGATGATCCATAATGGATATATATTACACGTCACTTGTTGGACGCTTTTATCCAAAGCGACTTATATACTCAATACTGTGGGCGATCCCCACAGGAGCCATTTGGGGTGAAATGTCAACGACATGCTGACTGCAGTGGGGTTTGAACCTGTGACCCCCTGATCCCGACACCAAGGATCCATCCACTTGTGTCTCTAACATCACACACACACTACCTCTGCTTGTGTGTGTCTCAAGGTGAAGACATCATGTAGTGTCGCTCGGAGGACCGTAAATACGAAATGCCCTCGGACATCGATTATATGCCTGCTTTTCCTCGTCTGTTCCTCGTCTGTTCACCCTTCCCATCCCCCTGTTCACTGCTACATCTTGTCATGTCGTCACGGGAGAGGGTTTCTTATGTTGGATGGATGGAAGCACTGTCGGGGTCAGCTCCACCACACCACAGGAATGCTGGGAAAGTGACTAAGCTGGTTGCGAGGAAATCTTGACTTTCAGATTTTGGACCGATCCATTTTTCAAGTTGGAGGCAAAGTCGTGGCTGTTCTTTGTCTCTGCCTCCAGCCACCGCCGAGCCCTGGCCTCAGTTGACCCAATATTAATTGTTTTAGAAGTTGTTCCACTCTCCGATGGCTTCGGATGAATGCCTCAATGCTTCCACGGACCCTGCTCTTAAAGGACATTTAGTGGCACACGTGCGCAAAGAAATGGAAAAACTCTAGAGGATTCATTTCTTTAAAGCAGGGGTGTCGAATTCAATTTCTTCCCGGGCCACATCAGCATTATGGTTGCACTCAAAGGGCCGGTTGTAATTTATATAAATATACATATGTAAATATATAATATATATTAAATAATGTATTATATTACATTGTTGTCCCTGCATCTGGTAATATCTTCCTAGATAACTACGTCTGAAAGCAGAAGTCTAGGGCAAATAATTGAAAGTAAATATTCAACAATTACACCTATATTATATTCTTTGCAAGCTCTTGCGGGGCCACATCAAATTAGGTCGCGGCCCGGATTTGGCCCCCGGGCCTTGAGTTTGACACCTCTGCTTTAAAGGGTCAGTTCACAGAAATCGTGATGAACACTTTTTCTTCTTCACCTTTGGAGGTATCTTGCCTGGTGTGCTTTTGTGTGCCTTTCATCGTATATGCAGTGATGGGAATGGTTGCCTGAAATCAATACTTTCCGGCAGTTTCACATCTGAAAGACACAACGCTATACCCATGCGTTGTTCTATCATTTTAAGTGTTAATTGTGGAACATGGCAGCAGTTCTGTGCGGTATTCCCTTTCATACCCAATACTGTGCTTTTTATACCGTATGATACGATTTTTTTTAATACCGCAATAGCGTTGAAAAGTGGCGAAGGGCGCTTGAGCGGTGCGGCAGTGAAAGGAGTCCCCTGGGGAGGATGTAAATGTGCAGTTTCAGGTGAAGGGGGGGATTTGTTTACATGTTCAAATGGTGCTGTTGTTGTTTAGTTATCTGGTTCGCGAGGTTTGCAATAAAATAGTTTACATTTTGCCGTTTTTTTCGTCCATTCTGATTCCTTTAACCAAATAAGACTCACGAGGACCCCCACTGATCGGGTTTTTTTTTGTGGTGCCTAAACGTACATTTCCATTCATTGAAAAATAAATACTGTGATAATTTGGAAAACTACCGTGATATGAGTGTTGCTGTCCCGAGCAGCAGTACTCCATGTGCCCCGTTTACCTAAATCATTTCAGGAAGCAAAAATGATTGATAACGTCTTTACATTCAGTTCCTTTCACCACATAAATACTTCTGTTGCCGTGTCACTTAGTCGCTGTTGTTACTATTTTTTTAGCCATAGTTGTGTACTTATTTATCTTTAGTTTTATTTTATTACTAATGTGTGCTTAACTTTGTTGTTATGTCGTGCCTTTTGCACTATTCAACTTATGCTGTAACACTATACACATCCCCACCGATAAAGGATTTCTTTCTTTCTTTCTTTTAAAGCTATCCTGCGACATTATATACAATCGTTGGAAATGTAATTTGTCTGGCCAAAAGTGAAAAATTACATTTGGAATCTGTTCCAGAAACGCTGTCCCCACGTTATCCAAAGACAATCCACAGAACTTTCTGTTACTACTGAACATCTGGACTTTGTCTTTCAGAAGTAATTAGGATCACACGCAAGCTGTCTGGCTCCATTCAGGACACTATGTTAATTCACAATGCTTCACCCGCAGTAGCCATCATTCCCTCTCCAGTAAAGTAGTCCCCTATTAGCTGCGTAAGGGCTTCGGGTGTATAGAAACGGCATCAGTAGTAATGTCAGCGCCGGGGGGCGCACTTACCTCCAGCGCACCGGTGTGACTGTGATGTGAATGGCACTTGGCATGGGAAGTGTAGCTGTGTGAGGCGTAGCGTATGGCTAAGCTCACCACCCCACACATGGAGCCAATGTGTTGAGCAGCTGTGGAAGTGACGGCTGGAGCTCAGCCAGTCTGCCCCCCCCACTCCGTTTGATGCAGTGATTTAGCTCTGCTCCCTGGCTAACCTCCACTGTAATGGAGGGGGACGCGAAGCTGAAGGGGGGGGGGCGCGCTGGCACAACACACGGTCTTCCTCGGGTTGTTGTAGATGGCACTTTACAATGTGGGCCAGTTCCTTTAAAGGTCACCTATTATGCAAAATACATTTATGATGTCATAACGATTTTTTTGGCTTGTGTAACCATTAGCCAATCACCATCCAAGGTACCTCCCCCACCACCTTGTCACCTGCATCTACTCCTAGAGCACCATTGTGTTCTTTTTAACCAAATACCTCTCAGAGGGGCGTGGGGAGGGGCTCCTTATTTCCATCCAAAGTAACAGACAGAGAATCAGTGCTTTTGAAACAGAGGGGATTATGGGTAATGCTGCAATGATCTGTTTGGCATTGCAGCCAATCAGAGACAGGCTCTGTATATATCTGAGACCTGTAATGTATTGATGTAAAACAGTATAATGGGGCGCCTTCAGCGTCGCTCTGCTGCAAGTCAGCTGATGTTACGTGAATATCCGTCAGTGGTGGAATGTAATGAATAAACTTATTAAAGTAACATTTGAATAAACGTATACTGAGTATTTTAAATGTCTACTCATTTTTGTTGCTAATATTGTACTTTCAATATTAGATATATTTGGCAGCATAAGTTACTTTACTGATTCAGATTAATAGTTCACATCAATAACATAAACACACTTTGACCTATAATGTGTAAAGATATGCGTATCAAATAAACATAATTAGTTACAACATAAGCAGCTGTGATACATGTATCCATTATTCATCAAACTACTTTTATTTTGATCCACTTTTGTACTTTTACTTAAGAGTTTGAAAGTATTTTTACAGGCTGTTGCTACTTACAAAATTAGTAATAAAATCAGTACTTTGTCTTCTACTGATATCGTATGCATACAAGCGGGCGATATGAAGAACATCTAATATCTCATTATTTGAGTAAATACCTCAAAACTGATATTGTGGCGATATTGTTGGGGTTTACCCGTGCTCCCCAAACACATCTACACAATGGGATTTTGATATAATAAAGAAAAACGCCAATATAAGGACTAAGCAGGTAAAGGCACTAGATTACATTACATGTCACTTGTTAGATGCTTTTATCCAAAGCGACTTACATACATTCAGTGGACAATCCCCACAGGAGCCATTTGGGGTGAAGTGTCTCAGGGACATGCTGACTGCAGTGGGACTCGAACCTGCTACCCCCTGACTCGAAGTCCAGCACACTAGCCACAGTCGCCACGAGATAAAAAGAAACGTACATATTACATAATAGTACTGCAATGCAGCCTTTAAAACGAGCACCAACACCACTCACGATATCTCAATCCAAGATAAGGATATCGATGAAACATTGCCCAGCGTTTCCTGTTTCTCTGTGTAAAAGCGTGACCGCGGTGCATCGAGGCGCGTTTCTTGACTGCCAGTGCATCTAATGACGATACGTGCAAATGTGTTTGTGTGCTTGCTGCTCGCTGTGTCCTGAAACGGTGATCAATGAGTTTGTGTTGGAGGTGGAAGCGGCCATAGAGAAAGTGATTTAGTGGTGGGGGTGCGGGTGGGGGTGGGGGGGCTGAGATTGGGCTCCCATGTTAATGAGATCCTTGACTTGAGACCAGACAAGGACAACAGCAACGCTTTCCCTCTTTCTCTTTTCTCCCATTGCCTTTCATCCCTCCTCCTCCCCCTTTCTCCCTCTCCCTTCGCCCTTCCTCCATTGTTCTCTCATTCGGTCTCGCTCTCCTGTCCTCTGTCTTTGCCTCACAGAAGCCAGTGTATAAAGGGGAAACCAGGCCACCTCTAGTCGTGTTCTAAATCCTATTATCTCCCTGCACTTGCTCTCAGATAATGCTGCATGTTGCCTCAAGTCTTCATTTCGACCATTTTGGAAACTAAATGACGATCTTGGCCAATCCTTACTTCCATGACCATTGCTTCCAATATATATCGATACACTTGATCGTGATAATGTGTTTTCCAATACTGTATTGCTCGCTGTAGATTTGATCTTATGTTTCCTTTTTTTATTTGGATTTAATGCATTTGGTGGCGTTTTCTTTCCAAAATAACAATTTCACTACAATTGGATTTTAAAAACGGCAATGTCTCCTTGCCTGCTCGGTGTAATGATGCACATCTTGTCTCACGTCCCAACAGATCTAATCATTTTTACGTTAGCAACTTTCCTACGGCTCAAGTGTGGGAACATGTTGGGTTCAAGCTTGGTTGACATGTTGGTACTTTGCACTTTTTGTTCACAAAAGTCCAAAACTATTGAGAAGCTGGACTTGAAGATTATTTCCTCTTAAGGAATGAATGACTTTCTCAACCCCTGAGCCAAACTATTTATTACGGCTATCGGAGCTAAAAAAGCGTCATGGGAATATATTCGGAAAGTAAAACTGTTGCATGCTCAAACAAAAGCGCTCCACTCCTTCTGTGCATTTGAACGTTTATTACATAAAACAGGCAAGAATAGAGTACACGTGGTAGCAGAAGTGCAACGCCGGATGTGATGGCGATTGCGGTGGTATATAGTGAAGAAATATAATAGCGGTCAAAAGAAAACTTCACATCCCGTCTCGTCCCCCCTTTCTATGTCCGTACAAAGCACAAGTCAGCAGGTGGATTAAAGTTCCAACTCCGCACCAAGCTCCAGTGCACGTCCACTACCAATAAGAGCAGCGTAAGAAAACGTTTTTCGAGAGTACTTGAGTGAGTTTGGCAATTTACTTCCCACGGTTTTACGACACCGCTAACGTAAGTGAGCGGTAAGATTTTACTGCATCACACAAAGGGTTGGGTTCTTATTATACATCCATGGTTGGGTATCGTTTGGATTTTAACGATTTCGGTTATGCTATTCGATTCCGGTTCTTTTCGGCTCTCGATTCCGGGTATTTGTGAGGGTAAAAATAAGTCCCATGCCAATTTCACCGGGAGAGAAATATATTTCTGAAAACATTAAAGGTCACATGTCATGGCCATTTCCACTGATCATAATTCCATTGTTGAGGTCTACTAGAATAGATTTATACTGTGCAATTTTCCAAACTCACATTGGTTTCGCATACAGCACCTCTGTAAAGTTCCCCCCCCCCTCCCTGTGAGCCCAGTGTGCTCTGATTGGTCAGCTCGGCCCCTCTGTTCTGATTAGTCAACCACCAGAGAGGCTCCGCCCATGTCTAACACAATGCTTTTTCGGCTTTTTAGCAGCCAAAAAAACGTTTACCCATTTTCACAGTCGTGGTCGATATACCTTGTTTGTTTTAAACATCATAAATACACAAACAACAATTAATGCTTACAGGTTGTGTACCCAAACCTCCCGCTGGTCCAAACAAAGTAGGAACAGCATCGTCCTTCAGTGCCCTACGCTGTGCATATCCGCGATGAAGCGCTCCATGTTTTGTGAAGCGCTCCATGTTTTGTGAAGCGCTCCATGTTTTGTGAAGCTATGCTCCGTGAAATGCCGCGCACACAGTAAAATACCGGCTCGAACATCTGAAGGAACGCTGTTAAAAAGGAATGTCAACTACCGGCTTCGCCGTGGTTCTGCCCTCGGTAAAGCATGCATTGAACATTTCCCCTCACAAGACGGGACACAGACCCTCGTTGGCATGACTGGATACAGTTTTGAACTGAACCTGAGATTCCAACAGTATATGCTAGGCTGGCAGAGGGTGCGGCCATAGCTCTGGGCGTGGCTACTGGGCACTTCTACGACACGGCACCCAGGAAGTAAACAATGGACAATGACGTTTCACCAACGAGGCGTTTTGGGGAGGTATTTTCTGTGTTAGAGTTTTACTCCCTACAGGGTGCACTTTGAGGGTTCTGACTCTGCAGACCGTTTACATGCATAAAACCTTCATAACACACAAGGGGACGGGCAATAACCAGAAAAGCATGACATGTGTCCTTTACTTGAGGCCCACGCAAAGTTATATGATGAGGCCCTCTGTTTCGCGAGCTTCGGGGGGGTAGTTCTAACTGTTCTAGTGGAGCCTCGCAGGGGCCAAACCACACTAATTGCAGCGCATAGGTGCGCTGCATTTGTGGCTCAGTTGAGACTCGCTCCGCAAGGTGAGGCCCCACGCAGTCTGCGTGATCGGCCTGCAGGGAGGGACGGCCCTGCAGATCTGTATTCCTATCTACGAGTCACTTCATACCGTTTAATTTTGTTGCGGTTATTGAATAAAATTATATAAAAAATAAGCTCTGCATTGTTTAGTTGGTTCCAAGTGGTGCAGTTTGAGAATGCACAATTGTCCCAGTGTCCTCTGATGTTACACTGCAGCCTGCCTGTGAGACAGAGTCCAACCACACAGTGTAAAACAGTATTTTCATTTCAATAATGTACTTTCTATACCCTGCATCATAAACAATACTGACATCCTTGCTCCTCCGAGTCTGGGGGTCCGGGATGTGAGGACAGCGAGAGGACACGGACGGGGAGGCTGCTTCACTTCATGAAGGAAATGGTGGTCAATATTACAGCATAGGAGCCAAAGAGCTTAATAACCTTCATTACGTGTTGGAGAAAGAACATACGAAAGTTTGACAAAGATGAGGCTGGAGGGCAGCGGATCCGCCGTGTGGGAGAGAGAGAGAGGACACGGACCATTTGAGAATGAGTTCTGCCCTTTGTGCTGAATTTATCAATAATTTGTCAATAAATGAGGGCGGGGAAACGTCACTTGTCCGTCGGACAAGTCAATGGAAAGATGTACTTGTCCGATATTGTAAATAACACGTCCCGGACGATCGGACGTGTGCTTCTTCGCACCCTGATGAGTGAAAAATACGACATTATATAAACGCAGACCTTAAATATGGCTCCTAAACTATTATTTAAGCGCACTTTATGTTGAGGAGTCATTATCTTCTCTCGTGTGGTTTTATTTAGTGAGGATATTGGGGATACAATAATTGAGAATAAAAATATCACATTCATAATGTCTGAGTATTATAATTAACACTGAAAGGTTCACTGCTCGTTTAAAAGGGTGTGTTTACATCCTAATGTTCTTATAGTACATCAGTGGCATAAAATGGACAATTATCGTCTAACAAAGTAGTGAATATATACGGGCTTGATTAGAGCTCAATTTGCAGTGATCCATAAAGTGTGTGTGTGAGCATAGGGTACTTTCACCTGTGTGTGTGTGTGTAGTACATTACATTTAGCTGACGCTTTTATCCAAAGCGACTCACAATAAGTACGTCGCTAGTAGGTGTGTGTTTCTATACGACCTTGTCAGACATGTCTGTTTGGCGGTTCTTGTCCTCCCAGCTGTTGCTAACCGTTGCCACAAGGCGTGTCTCTTAGGCTCAGAACAACATTTTGTTCCCGAGCGCTCTTTAAAGCAGGAAAAAGACGGGCCCATGCCAAAGTGTGAACACACGGGCTTACAAAAAGACACGCACAGATATTTAGTCGAAATCCATGACTCTTAGCTGCCTGTCAGTGTGGGACATCTAGAGCGATGTTGTGCGAGCGGCCCTGGCCGAGGCAGAAACATCTCTCAGGAGGAATCTAAGGATTGCGTTTCACTCTTCCAATATCCCTGTCGTGAAGGGAGGATTAGCTTTTCATTTTTTAGTATCTACTGGGGATTAATTTACAGTGGCAGCCAGTAACTGAAGCCTCACTGTAACGTGTGTACGGTGTGTGTGTAAGAGGCGACTCTCTCTCTCTCCTGTCTACCGGAGCGCTCACAGGGCGAGAGGAGCAGTTGACCTCCTCCGGCCGGGAAGGGGTTAAGCGTCAGGAATGATGGAGGTGTCGGTCGCACGCAGGCTGCTGCTGCACAATCTCTCGCTTTCTTTACACTCTCCATTTCCGTCACTCCTGGGTTCTTATTTTTCTCCCTTACATTTGTCTTCAGTGGTTTGGTTAGCAGCGCAGTGAAGCTGTCTCCGTCGTGCTTCCAGGTCCTTTCTAACACGGCTGCAGCAAAGATTTGTCCATCGAACTATTTGTGTTCAGCCTTTCAAATATTGCGATTTCTTGGTTTGACATCATATTAAACTAAACATGTCTGGGTTTTGAACCGACACATTCGGTTATTTAAAGACACCAGCTTGGCAATTGAGGAACTGGGATGGAGCACTTTCATTATCTTCTGACATATTGTAGACCTTAGTTTAATTAAGTAATGAGCGAATGATTAGTCGATAATGAGAACAATCTTGAATTGCAGCGTTCAGTATAATCCAGTTGATCCGCACCCCTCCGAATGCTTCTATCTGTAAGCATGTGAAATGGCTTCAGAAATAGAGAGCTAGTGCTTATTCATTTATCTTCAGGTAAGACTATCTTCCTCTCTGTGCTTATCTCTCCTCATCCTCTCTTCATACCTTTTGTTTCTCATGCTCTCGCTGTCCCTGTGCTGTTAGCTGGGCGTTGGGGGGGGGGAAGAGTGTGAGTCAGAAGGAAATGACCCAATAAATCACGCTGTGGTCCCTGTCTCCTACCTGCAGCTCTGAGCCTCACTCTGTTGTCCTGTGGAAACCTTGCAGCATCCTCACTGAATGTCAAGTTGGGTTTTTTACACATTTAAATAATTATTGGATTGTCCCCTGTGAGCTGGAGTGAATGTTGTGACCTTAGGTGTGTGCCTTATTCGAGGCTTTTCATGATTTGTTTGAGAATAATGCACCTTTTTTAAGTTAATACGTTATTTCTGTGGGCTATAGAGTGCCACAGTGACGCGTCCTAAAACCCGGAAGTAAACTCCTTCCGGGTTCCTTCGACAAAAACGCAAAAATCCATAGATTTTGGAGATACTCGACTAGGTCTGTGGTTGACACATTTAAGAAACGGATCACGCTTTTGTTCAGCCGGATAATATCCACATGTCTACCCTAGTGTTGCACGGTGTACCGATACTTGAAAGGTACCGCGATACCCTGCCTTTAAAAAACGTTACGATTTCCTCCGTTTAATTAGTATCGGTACTTTAAGAATGACGGGGGAAAGTACTCCTGTGAGAAAGCGCCGTTACGTGTGTGTTCAGCGCTCTGCTTCCACTCCCTGCACTACAGCCGTGCCTGCAGTCCCTCCCCTCTCAAGCACGCTCCTAGTCCCTCCCCTCTCAAGCACGCTTTAAGCCCCTCCCCTCTCTCGTGCACGCGCTAGCTGCCAGAGCATGCGAGAGAACGAGAAGCATGGCTGCAAGTGGGAGAGCAACTGCCGCTGCGCCTCGGCTTGTTGACAACAAAGACGCCAGAAGCGAAATTTGGAAGTATTTTAGCGATATCTCTGACAGTGAGGTTATGCGCTATTTTTTGTCGGAGACCTCATTGTGTTGAATGTCATTTCTGTTGTTTAATGTACAAAACTATTTTGACAAAAAAGTAGGTTGAGATGATGCTTATTTCTATTTAATACGAATGCTTGTCATTTATTTTATGTATTGTTCTCATTGTTTAAAAGTGTGTGTTCTGGTTCTGGTGTGAGATAAAGCACAATAATTACATTTATGACTGTTTCCCCTTTTTTAAGAAAAGTATCGAAAAATATCGCAATTCCTGACTTGGTATCGGTATCGAAACCAAAATATTGGTATCGTGATAACACATGTCTACCCTACTTTTATAATTTTCTAATCATAAATCTAGTCGCCAGAAGCTAAATGCTAACGTTATGCTATAAAGGAACTACAGCAGGGTCGCTGCTTCAACGTCACGCCAACTTAAGATCCATATTCAAAACTACAGATTCTAAAGTGTACAAGTTGAAGATTCGGTGTAATGACGCACAACAGCCTCGACAACTTCTGTAGTCTTATTCAGCCACTTGGTAACGTTTTTCAGACACGTTAACTCTTCAAAAATCACCAGTGGGGTCACTTCTGATTAGGGTTGGGTACCGAGAACCGGTTCCAACATTTCGATTCCAACGGCATCATTTAGAAATGTGAATTTCCGTTCCGTTTTTCGATGCCTGAGGAAATGTTTCTCGCCGCTCTCCGTAGCCTACTGCATGACTGCAGCGGGGTGGGAAATGTAGCGTTGTACCTATACTCCCTACAGCGTAACCTGGAGCCAGGGCCGGCCCGTCGCACTGGCGTTACAGATGTTCGCCTAGGGCGCCAGACCTGTGGAGGCGCTGCGCTGACAGCTCTGGGAGGGAAAACAAATGTTTTGACCGTTGGTGCTCATCCTAATTTTCGGCCTTGATGTAACAACATTCATAATTAAGTAAATGTAACACCCTTTTTTCACCCCGGTTACACGTTTCATTTGCCCCGTACGATGGCCGCTGTAAGTGATGAAAATGGGGATGTTGGCTTATCTGGCAATCGCAGCTCACAGCCAAAGTGCGAGTGAGCGTGGGAGTGAGCGAGGAGAGAGGGAGGGTGCACCGGTATGCGCTGCTCTAACGGAAGAAGAAGATGTTTCTACAATGATGTGGAGGGAGAGTCCTCTCCAGTCAGACTGAGGCTGGTAACTTCAGCTCAGTGAGGTAAAGGACTCTGAGTGTTTAGATAGTTCACTTTAGTCTAAGTTATCTCAGTGGGTCTCAAACGTTTTGATCACAATTTATGTAAACACATATTTCCAAGGCACTCCTTTATAATTATTGGGATAAAACAGGTTTGAAATCATTCCAATGTAAACTATAGGACAGTAAACCAGACGTATCGTTTTAAACTGGAGGGATAAAAAAATATGCATCAAATAAAATCGTAAAATAAGATGTGAATGAAATAAAATAAAACACGTTACATGTATTTGTTATTGGCTATGGTAGGTTACTGGTTATGCTCACATACTTATTTAATTATTAAAATGTAAACCGATCTTTTTCATATGGGTGTTTAGAGTTGTACCCCCTAGATCTAGTCTCTAGTCATTCTGCTTAAAGTGCACCAGATTGAAGGATTTTACTTTAAAATGTTCAAACCTTTCTTCCCGGTGTGCCTGAGAAGGCAGATATGCTTGAACTGTTTTTAAATGCACTGTTGTGGCTTCAGTGGTTCTCAGGTTACAGTTACATAGCAGTGAATATAAACAGACTGATTAATGTGAATATTACTGTAAACTAACCCGTGTAAACGTTTCTTGAATAAATGTAATATTTTTGGTGGAAGAAGCATGTATAATTTTTTTACCCTGCCCCTCAAAGAATCAGAATTGAGAACCGTTAAGAACCGGAATCGAAAAGTAGAATCGGACTCGTGGAAATTCAAACGATACCCAACCCTACTGCTGAAGGATTTAATGTCGTAGAACAAAACATGATCCGTCTCTTCAATTTGTGTCAACCACAGACCTTATTTCCAGCTGTTTTGCTAAATCTTGGAGAAATTGAATTGTTTTTTGTCGAAGGAACCGGAAGTGGTAAAATGCTAACTTACTTCCGGGTTTTAGGACGCGTCCCTGCGCCACTCTATACTCTAACTCCTTAGTAATTAATAGAAGTTATGCAGGTACATGAACATAGGTTTAGTAAAATATGGAATTTGTCACTTTCATGAAAAACAAATAATCAGAATTAAAATCAGTAACTTCAAATTTGTTTGCAATATTTCAAACAATTAATTTTTTATTTGGAACATTTGACATAAAGCACAATATATATGTGTTCAAATGTATTAGAATAATAAGAGAACAGAAAATCCGTTTTTCGTCCACACGCCAGGACCACTGGCCAACGCTTAGCTCCAGTGGTAGAGCTGATGGCCCATTAACTGGGACATCAAGCTGAAGATCGTGGTTCGAATCCGGCCTGGGTCCATTTGCCTCATAGGATCCCCTCTGTCCCCGTTTCAATACGGTCTAAACACAGAAGGCACTGGTTGCCCAAAGATATATTTAAAATAGTTTCTTACAAACCACTCATTAGATAACCATTCGTTTTTTTTGGGCAAATCTATTACCCACTTGCAATATTTTAAAAGCGTTTGGCTGTACACTTGAGAAAACATTTGTGTCCTAAACACAAGTGTAAAACACAAACAGTGCTTTATATACTTCAAGTGTTTGAAGTTGTTGCTGAAGCTTTCTTGAGTTTCCTGAGGACTGTGAATAAAAAACCATCTTCAAGTCCTGGATTGGTTTGCTGTTTGGACAGCCAGTCACCCTGTGTGAGGCAGGCCACTTACCAGGCCAGAAGGAGGCGAGATCAGAGCAAGGGAGCGAGGGATCATTGTCCACAAGTCACAAAAAAATTATAAAAGAAAAAAAACCTAAATAGGTCGCGAAATAAACTTGGGCGGCCGTTAATATAGCTGGGCGGCCCGCCCAAGTTTAGTCTGTGTGGGAAACCCTGGTGTGAATAAACTCCCACTCTGTATCAACAAAACTGTTGTGTAGCTTCAGTTAAATACTGATATGTGTGTAGATTAGATTAGAAAGAGGTAAGATAAAGGATCTGCAGTATTTTATGAAGTATTAATCGTACAAAGGTCAGTTTTAGTAGAAGTGTGTATTTACCTGGTAGGCTGTCCGTAATGGCTATGCCTCTCTATTTGGACTGGTAGATCTCGGCAGACTGGCAACTTCAAAAGTAGCTCTCGGTTCAAAAAAGGTTGGGCACCCCTGTTTTAAGGCTTTATATTCTGGTGTCTTTTAGTAGTCCTCTTCCAGTGTAAACGTACTGCAGTCATGTGACCCGCTGCCATCAGTGTTATTGCTGAAACATAAGAGTTTAAAACGGCTCCCCTCTGGTGTCATCAGATCATCAGAGCTCCACTTCGTCTCAGTGGCTCCCTCCTGCCTGCTGGCAAACACCAGCCCAGATGGCAGGCCAGTTGTTTTCCAGCCGCTGCGTCCTCTCTGCTGCTGTGACAGAAAGCGGAGGATGTGGAAGCAGTTGGGCGACAGATGTCAGGTGCAAGTGTCTCCCGTGTCAGCCATGACGACATGTCAAGACTGTCCGTCACTTTCCTCTTCCTCTCAGACGTCTCTTGAGGAGAGCTCGCTCTTAAATCAGAGTACAACACTCTAACAACGTTTCAAAAACACTCAACACGTTTTCCCAGCTCTTGTCTTGATAGATGATTGGATATTTGTTCTTTATTAGTTCTTTATTAGCATCCCCATTAGCACTAGCATGAGCATTGTCCAGGGTTCTTACGGTCGTTAAAAACCTGGAAAAGTCATGGAAATTCAAAATGCTAATTCCAGGCCCTGGAAAAGTCATGGAAATGTAACTAAAGTTGCATCAAATATAATTTATATTTTATCTAATCACCGAAATAGTAATACTATAATGATAATAAATACTGTATCGTAATGAAACGTAAAATGGCATTTAACTGACGAGGTGTTTTGCTGGTGAGAGATGTTGGTTGCTTTAGCGTGTAGAAGCTAGTAAGCCTATTGGGTTTGTTTCCGATAGGCAGAACATGTTGCAGACCTTATTTTCCTGTTCCACGTTAAAATAAACCATTTCCAGTGGAACGCTGAGAGAGAGTAATGTTTTTGGTGATGGAAAATCAGGTAAAGGTCATGGAGAAGTCATTGGTGAAAAAGTGTATGAACCCTGATTGGCTATTCTTCCTGGGGTCCTCACACACACTAAACATACATAAACATACATAAAACAAAACCGTTCATAATTTCATGCAATTTACAACGCTATATGAAGTAAAAACTAAAATGGTCATCCGATCTATGGGATATGGACTAAAAAGCTGTCTAGCTCTCCATGATGGTGGAGAAGTGAAACATAACTTGTAGTATACTCCGTGGCAGCAGTAAGCCTCTTCCCCAGGGGTGTGATTTTTCAGCTTTATTGGACACACAAGTCCTATTTGATGTTGGACGACATGTAAAGCGTTTTCCTGCCTTATTTGTTTTCTCTGAGAAAAACCCATCTTGCATTTTGTGCTCGAGTGCAGGTCAGACGATGCGTTTGTCCTGCGTTTCAGTATACACCTGCTGACATGGTTTCTGGGACGCACTAAAAGATTTAAGCCGCGCCAGAAGTGAATGTCGCTGGAATTAAACTCCTCAAGCAGAGGAAGCGAGATGCAGCTCAGGAGTCAGCAGGGACTTGTGACACACAAACGGCAGCCGCTAACACAACATAAATGATACAAGCTCACTCCTAACAGTGCAGCTCCCACACTCTTCATTATCCCACAGCCTCTGTTCACACATCCACTGCTCTGTGGTGTCGTTGTAGTTTCTAATGCGCTGTTAATACACACGGCAGCAGTCATTCACTGTGGCAGGACACACAAGGCCGCTCTGTTGTGTCTCATTTGTACACATTAAGCTGTTAAGTTGACTGAAAGTCTCCCCTCACCCCTCCTCTCTCTCCCTGCCAGCCGGTGGCCGAGCCCATCCCCATCTGCAGCTTCTGCTTAGGGACCAAGGAGCAGAACCGCGACAAGAGGCCGGAGGAGCTCATCTCCTGCGCCGACTGTGGCAACAGTGGTGAGTGCTGATCTGAGAACAGTGAGACACGAGGCCACAGCGCCGTCTGGGGGGTACACTCCTCTAGTTTTGGGGGGTACACTCCTCTAGTTTTTGAGGTACACTCGTCTAGTTTTGGGGGGTACACTCCTCTAGTTTTGGGGGGTACACTCCTCTACTTTTGGGGGGTACACTCCTCTACTTTTGGGGGGTACACTCCTCTAGCTTTGGGGGGTACACTCCTCTAGTTTTGGGGGGTACACTTCTCTACTTTTGGGGGGTACACTCCTCTAGTTTTGGGGGGTACACTCCTCTACTTTTGGGGGGTACACTCCTCTACTTTTGGGGGGTACACTCCTCTAGTTTTGGGGGTACACTCCTTTTTCACTACTTTTGTGATTAAAACAACCACCGGAGAAGAGGATGCAGCCAGCTGATCCAAAATGAACTTTTATTTGTCCACCAGTCAAGTGGCTTATCAATGTTTACATGTGAACAGTTTACATGTTGGCTTGTGGTGATGGAAATGTATAATCCACTTTTTTTCCACCAGCATTCACAGGGGGTCCGCGGGGTCTTAAAAAGTATTAAAAGTTGATAAATAATTTTTAGCGAAAATGAAGGGTATTAAACGGCATTTTCCAAGGTATTACATTTTGTAGCTTGTTTTCAATAAGTATATGAATGGTCCAAAGAGGTTGTGTTCTACAGTCTGCCTGAATGTAATCATGGCGTAGGTGTGTAGTGTGGTTCTGTGTAGTTTATTGATGGCATCCCGTTGGGTTTGACGTCGTCTGAACAGGACGTCGCACGCTCACTGCTTGATAGCGCGAAGGTCCGTTTACGCCGGTTGCTAAGCAACATCGTTATGGGGAAATGCAAGTCTGCGTCCAAATGGTTGGAGGATAAGGAGGAAGGCCAATCAATACTGTATATAGTCAATGTGAGGTAAAGTGTGTCGCCAAGGTAACCGGTTAAAACTCCAAGTGGCGATGAGGTCTTCAAACGTATGGAAAGGGTCTTACATTTGACTTCAGGATTCCTGCATAGACCTTCAACATGTTCTTCCTTGCATGTCAGGCTTAATCAAAATAGATAAAATGAAATATGATATTTGGTCTAAAGTTAATTGTGCTTGTTACAAAATATTTCCACAATGAGGTTTTAATGTCAACTGCCTTCGCCGGCTTCATGTGGATATAATGACTTAGTGGGCGAAGGAAAAGAACAGAACAATAATAGAGCAATACACCACTTTACTATTATGCAGCCTTTCATATCAAGGAAAGAACTAACTTATGACACAGTCAGAATATCCAACATCGGAGTCTTTTCACTATATCGTAGTAATATGAATATATACTCAGCCCTGCCTGCATGCAGTTTAAAACAAGTCTCCAACGGTGATAATTGAGTTCACAAAAGCTATGGCTAAAATATTAGTTATTAATCCTTTTCACTAACAGTAGACCTTCTAGTGAGGATATCATCATGCTATTGTGCTAAATGTGGTTTAAAACATATATATTTTGCCAGTCTCTGTATTTCTGTGGATATAAAACGCACTATTACAGATGTTTCCCACACAGCAAGGCCCGGGAGGAAGACGTTTTTTATACCGCATCAAATTAAGTGTGAAATGTAAGGTATCCGAGCTGTTTCTATGACATACATAAATGCCAACTAAAGCCTAACACAGAACAAGGCTGAGTGAATATGATTTTAAAAACAAGGACACTTAGGAACCAAGTATTTATTTCTAAATAGCTATTTGCAGTTCAAAAGCAGATACCAGCACCCTGCTAAGCAGACATTCTGTAGCCATTAAGTACGGCGGCTGCACCCAACTGCTTTATTTTGGTTATTCTTCTTTTATTCTCCTGCCACATTGTGAAAGGGATGAACACAGTAATAGACAGACTCTGGCAGCGGTCTTTGTTTTCACAGAGATGTGGATATAATTACGGTGTTTCTGCTGCCGAGTGAACGCAGAGGAGAGATTGAGTTTTTCCCTCAGCGCCTTTCTGTCCCGCACAAGACCATCTTGTTTGCTGCTCTTCAAAACAGCGAGAGCTCATCTCTGACAGATTGTCTTTTATGTTTGAGCACACTCTTTGCAGCCGGCCTTGAAGTAGGGACGGCTTTCAATTCCGAAAGGAGCTGTTTTTTTTACGGCTACAATGATGCAAGTGGGTCACGGCTGTCAGTCAGCAGCACAAAATAAAAAAAGTCTCACTTGTTTGTGTGTGTGTGTCTATCTATCGACCTGCAGGCCACCCGTCCTGTCTCAAGTTCTCCCCAGAGCTCACAGCGAGAGTCAAGGCTCTGTGGTGGCAGTGCATCGAATGCAAGACTTGCAGCAGCTGTCAGGATCAAGGCAAGAATGCGGTGAGTGGAAATGCGGTGGAACAGCAGCTGTGAGCATCTCCTCTGCCTAAGTGCCACACTGAGAAGCTGACAGACACGTCTGTGGTCGCTGGGATTGAGCTATTTTAGTCAGCGTTTCACTCTCTTCTCCTTACCTGTCGAGTGAGGAGTCATTGTTATTCAAATGCTCGTAGGGCGGTTTGACGGCGAGACAAAATGTTCAAGATGCACGATGAGAAACTGGTCTTTAAAGATGGAGAATAAAAGGGAAACTCGGAAGATGCCTGAACCAATCCCGATGGATGTTCAGAGATCTGTCGAACTTGAAATGGCACATTACATTACAAGTATTTTGATGCATTTTTGTGCATAAATATGTGGAATTCTAGTCAGGTAATTAAAGGAGCTTTGATCATGCTTCACATAATGCATCCTCAAACAAAAATTAAATGCATCTAATTGGACACGAGGCTGGCTTTTATGCGACACATATTTAAAATAAGGAGTGTTTGTTTTTCGACCTGACAGAGCGATTAACAAACAGGAAAGTTGAAACGCATGAAAGAAAAACGTACCTATCAATAAGATGTACCAATACGCTTATGACAATCATTAAAAAAATGTAGGCTCAAGAAGAGAGAGAGAGAGAAAATGTAATGTGAGAGCTCTCCTGCACTCTGAATGACTTTGTAAGGACTCACACGTTGACCTATCGTTTTAGCTCATTTAGTCTGAACTGGCTAATACTCAGTACTGTGTGTGTGTTCGCTGTGCAGGACAACATGTTGTTCTGCGACTCCTGTGACCGGGGCTTCCACATGGAGTGCTGCGATCCTCCCCTCACGCGGATGCCCAAAGGTAAACAAAAACAAGACTCCTTTAAGTCATCACCTCTTTGCAGCCTCCCTGGAATCTGACCTTAATGTCTTGAGAGCTCAGGAAGCCCCTAATGCTTCACCATTAAGTGCTAATGTGTTTGAAACGTCCCTAAGCATGTCGGTGTCTGCTCTAAATCCACCTCGGGGTTTATCAACCTGTGCTGTGACTCTTTCTCTCTCAGGCATGTGGATTTGTCAAATCTGCCAACCCAGGAAAAAGGGAAAGAGGCTGTTACATGAAAAGGCAGCACAAATCAAACGGCGCTACAACGCACCGCTGGGCCGGCCCAAGAACAGGTAGAGAAACAACGTCTTCTTCAATGTCTGCTGAGTCTGTTTCACGGGGCAACAGTAAAGTGGCCTAGCCAAGTGTCAAAAGAGGCAAAACGTTCCCAAAAAAGACCTCAGAATCCCCTCAAAATGTCATGTAATTTATTACATTTTGATGACATATTTGTTGTTCTTTTTTTGCAGCATCACACATATTCAAACGTAAACTACTCCCATCAAAAAATAATTACACATTTTATTTCAATCTAGTTAAAGGGGACCTATCATGCAAAATGCACTTTTTGATGTCTTTTATACATCAACATGTGTCCCCGGTGTGTCCTCGGGGAACTCACGCAGCGTCAGAAAATAAAACCCTCTCTCTTTTCCCCCGTACCCAAATCTCTAAAAACGGGGAACAACGGAGCTGATCCAGATTTGCGTCCGATATGACGTAACATCTGAAATGTGGACCCACGGGCCCAATCAGGAAACGTTGCTATCAGAAACAATGCCCGACTGTTTTGGACGTAATATGGTCGGTGTTTACGTTAGCATCGCTAACACTCAGAGCTAACCTGTGCTGGAGAGCATGTGTGTGAAGAAGCAGGAAGTAAAAAGGAACTCGCCTTGTGGTGTAACTGGCAAGAGAGAAAGCCTTTGAGCTCCAGACTGTTTCAGATCCTTGATGATCCATGATATGGTGTTTCATCACGGCAGCATTTAGTTTAGACAGTAGCTGCCGGGTCCCTGCATGAGCGCTTTATACCCCAAATCAGCACTTTTGAAACAGGAAGTGGAATAGAGGGACATGAGGCACGGCTAGAATGGGTGATCTGTTTGATATTTTGAGAAAAACACTTCATAGACATGTTTTTTATAGATTTGTATATATCTGAGACCGATGCTATTGCCTAAAAATAGCATGATAGGTCCACTTTAAATGAACATGGGAAATTGTTGAGGGGCAATTTTTTAAACACATATGTACCAACCAGTCTCGGACTCAGCCGCTAACTCCGTCTCTGACTCAGTCGCTAACTCGTCCCTCTCTCTCCTCGTCAGACCGGGCCGGCCCTTTAAGAAGCTCGGCGGGCGCGGCCGGAGGAAGCGCTCGGCCTCGGCAAACTCGTCCTCCAGCTCGTCCTGCGAGGGTTACCCCGGAGACGACCGGCTGCTGTTCTCGATGCGGGACGACGACGACATGTCTCAGGGCAGCCTGCGGTTCAACAACAAGACCAAAGGCCTCATCGACGCCCTCACAAAGTTCTTCACCCCGTCGCCCGAGGGCCGTAAGGCACGGCAGGAAGTGGTGGATTATTCACAGCAGTGCCGCAACCGGAAGAAAGCGTGTCGTAAAGGAGAAGGAGACGATCGAGGAGGTGAGGACTGGTGGCCGTGTGCCTGCTAAAAACACATACCATTTTTCAATAGATGTTTTTATTAAATTACTTTAAAAGTAAGTTTATGAATTTTAGAATATAATCACGTTAAAAGTGGGGTGGGTAATTCACTTCAGAAACACTTGTTGTTATATTCCATGGAATGATCTTAACACCCCGATAGCAATGAATGTATTAAATGCTTTGACAATAAGTACATACAAAAATGTCATCTGTGGAAGCCGTGGTCCTGTAAAAAGCACGACCAATCATCTGAGCCGGCCCGGCTAAAGTAACTGGATGGCCTACCTGCCTGTCAGCCTTCCATCGGGGCACAAACTTATCTCGTGCCCTCATTGGTCATGTGCGTGTTCGTGTGTGTTGGAGGAGGAGCTCTGTGAGGAAGTCTGAAGGAAGGGGCAGATTTTTTTCCGTTGTGTACTTTCAAATTCTAGCGCTGGTTTCTCCATTCTTACCCACCCTGCCTTTAACTGATCAACAATGGCATTAATAAAGGTTTTGTGCTTGACATGGCATTCATAAACACACTGTAAAAAGAACGTTGCAATAGTACACTAACAAAATTAGAGACTGTGAAAATGGCTATAGATTTTAAATCCTAAATCTTAAAAACTTCCACGACATAAATTGTTCAAAGTATAATGAGCATCCGAATCACGACACACACAAAAAACTGCATCTTCATGCAATATGTCTCAATAAGAGGTTGTCAGCGAGCTGCTTTCCTAACCGATCATCCCTGATGTTACTTATTTGTAGGGATGCACGATATTGGTTTTTTGAAACCGATACCGATAACTTCCTGCTTCTCAAGACCGATACCGATAACCGATAATAAAAATTAAAATTACGCCACTAATTATTTTAATGCGATTAACGCATGTGTATATTTTTTTCCTCGGCCGCCCCGTAGTTTCAGAGCGCATCGAGTTTAAAATACCATCTACAAGCTGATGCTGCTGACAGCCCCGCTCCTGCCGCCCGCTTGTGGCAGACCACACTTCCACGCTCACCGGCAGGCACCGACTGGCCATCTGGAGGACCGGGAGGGTGTGTGTTTGTGTGGCCCGAGCGAGCAAGAGAGAGACCTTAAGTGCATTGTTGTTGTTAGCATCTGGTGCTACTAGCTGCGCTAACGGATATAAGGAGCTGTTTAAATGAAAACAGAGGAGCGCTCTATCCACACAACTGCGCCGAGCACTTGACTTGATGCAGGAAGCAGACAGCGGGACATTGTAGGAGAAGTCAGCACACTCAGCAACATGATTGCAGCGTCCAGGCAGCTCCGGTTCGAGCATATGCCTTGAGTTGCACATAGCTCCAACGCGCGCGCGCAGACACACACACACACACACACACACACACACACACACACACTGTATTGTATTATTGTCTTCGTACGCTTTTAACACACCATCGTGGCGATGTTTCAGGTGACTGATCAGGTTCGAAGTATTAGGGAGCGCTGGATTTGTGAAGAACTCCCCTCTTCCTAAACCACTAACACCACAGTACTGGCAAAACGGGAGGAGCCGAGTGAAAAACAAGCGCCCCTCATCCCAATCCACCCACACCGCAGGATACCCAAAAAATATATTGTATATTATCGGGGCTATTAATACTGTTATCGGTTTATCGGGATGACGTCATAATTCCTAATATCGGGCCGATAATTATCGGGCCGATAATTATCGTGCATCCCTACTTATTTGTAAATTGTAGGTCGAGGGTAGTAAAGTTGCACAATTGTTTTGTCATTTTCTGCCTGTGAAAATGGTTGCCTATGCATCGAAATAAATAGCTTTGTAAGATAAAGCGGCCACCTGCAGTTCTCTCTCCGCTGAGCTTTGAGGACGGCAGCGTGGAAGAGAAAACATGTGACCGAGCATCAGGAACATTCACTTCCTGTTTCTCTGGCCCCTCTGGCTGTGATCCAGCAGGTTTATAAACCTGTGTGAATTAGGGGTGTAACGGTTCACAGAAGTCACGGTTCGGTACGGGTTCGGTACAACAAGGAAAAGTAAAAAAAAGTCCCAAATGCATAATTTTTTTTGTTGTTATTTTTAACAGTAGTGCAAGTTTTGGTATGAAAATAAGGAACTCTAACATTTGGAATCATTAACTTTATTACAGTTAAAAACAAACACAAACAGTAACACTCAGATGGCCATATTATTTATAATGGCTGATGTCAAACAAAAAAGGTTCAATTAGCTGAACAACTAAAAAGAATGTCTTGAAAATATTAAAATAAATAATAAGAAAGTGTTTCAATCACAATCAATAAAAGGCAATACAGAACTGTATAACATCTCCTGATGTCAAAATATACAATAAATACAATGATAAATATAAAACAAAATAAAATCTGTACCTTTAGGAGCAATGTCTAACATGTGTAATTACCTTGTGAGTGTGTGAGGCCATTACGCCTAAATAAAGGTGCTCAAGCTTTGCTCTATGTTCAAGTTGTTCTTCAGAAAGACGAGTTAGTCTGCGTTGTCACAGTGAGGGCAGATCTGTTGGCGGTAACTATGGCACCTGCCGTCGAGGAAACGCTGTCGCTGGGGACTGAGACTGACTCGGATGTGATTGAGCATGTTTGACGTGTTACCACTAGCATACCGCACCGCTGTCGAACAACGCCGACACACCGTCCTCGTCCGATCCACAACTCGCACCCCATCGTTGTTGTAGTCCACGGGGAACCCGAAATGTTCCCACACAGCTGATTTAAAAGAAGCAGGAGGGTCTTCTAGCTCTGTGTGTTGTGAACTCGCTGTAGCTACTAACTGTTCTTCTTCATGTATTGTGTTCCTTTTGTTGCGTTTTGTTCTTCATTTGTTATTTACGGGCGGCTGGCTTTTAGGCGCAATACCGCCCCCTGGATTATATAACGTGTAATACTGCCCTGAGTGACAGACTTTGTTCCCACTCGTAAAAAAGGCGTATTCGCCGTGTGACTGCATGTGCCGAACCGTGACGGTACGGGACGAATACGGATACCGTTACACCCCTAGTGTGAATGCAAGTGATGACTCAAAACGACTGTAGCCTATATATGAATCAAAAGCCACATCAACCACAATAAAAGCTGAATATACAGTATATGTGCCTACGTGGTTAAAAGTCTCAAAATTAGCTATCTATGATTTATTTTACTTGTAATGTGCGATATAAAATTTATATTTTGAGCAATAAACTTTAATTTTCTTAGGTTAATGGCTTCATAAGATATGACAACAGAGATTTAAAAACTTCTCTCAAAACTTCAAAAGAAGCATCAAATGAAAAGAAATACGCTTGGTACCCTATTAACTACAGGAGGGCAAACTCTATGATATCAACAAACCCCAAATCTGTCTGATGGTCTTGCCTGTGATAAATTAGCAAAGTCCCCCCGATTTAGAATGAAAATATTAGGGTTTATCTCGGGGAAAGCTGTTGCTCCATCAGCCAACAGCCAACAATCAGTCCAACTCACACATTTTAGCACTCTGCCTCTGACAGCACGTCCACACAGCGGCGCGCGTTGAAAGCTTCACCATTCACTTTGAATGGGGTGACGTCACTTTTCGCCGAACTGCATTGTGGGAAGCGACGCGGAGCTTTGCTGGCGTGGCTCGCTGCAAAAGTTGAGCAATGTTCAAGTTTTGACGCCTCGGCAGAAGCGTCAGCCAATCTAATCATGTGCTAGTACAAGCTCTAGCCAATCAAACCGCTGCTTGTGTGTCAGGGGCGATTGGTTGTTGCTCGAGTTTCAGACACGCCCGCCGGCAAGCTTCAACGCACGCCGCTGTGTGGACGGGCCGTCAAACTTCTCACTGGATAAGCACCAATGTTGACTCTGTGTTTGATCCCTGTAGACAATCAGGACGGCAGCGACTGGCGGGACGAGGATGAGAAACTCCCCGGCCACGAGAACCTGACGGAAAAAGACATCGAACTGTTCAGACACATCCAGGAGCTCGCACTGCAGGTACAGACGCAGAATATGAAATGTCTCTGACTAAGGGGGCCCGTGCTGGGTTCATAAGACGTGATATTATAGATGTCATTATTATGTTATAGCGTAGTTGCAAGCATTGTGAACCCGGAAATGTTGAGTACACACAGTACAGGTTTTATGATAGAAATGAATAGAACGCAAGTAATCTACCCTCGTGGGGGTGCGCTCGTGTGATTGGCTTAGAATGAAGGAGACATCTGATTGGCTATAGATAGAAAAGATTACAAGTACGAATCGGCTGACCGTCAGAGGAGTCTCAAAAAACAAAACAAATATGTGAGGGTTAAAAATACACATGTAAAACTTTTTTCTGTATTTGGATTGTATTTACATGTATATGAAACGGAACACATTTGTGTGTGCTTTGAAAAACACAAGTGTGGATCCGGAAATATAAGTTTGAATCCTTCTGCGTGCATGTGTGTATTATGAGACTGTTCTGAGCACATACATTAGCATTAGGCGCTTTCACACCGGAGTACTTTTCGCAGAAATAGTTCCGATAGTTCCTGGGGTGTTGCGTTCACACCAAAAAGATATTTTTTTCCGGGAACCTTTTCGCCCCTTTTAGTCCCTGCTAGAGAGCATGGACTTTCCTGCGGAGAAAACGGTTCCAATTTCTGATTCTTGGCTGAGCGAATTGCAAACCCCGTAAAACTCCGAAAAGTTTTCGTGAAGCCGCCATTTTATTTCCTCGCATTATTAGCATTAGGCCAGCGCACCAACGGAGAGAGACTAACTTATGGCAACACAAAATAAAACGTGGGGTCGGTGGAGTGAGGAGGAGGTGTCGGCGCTTCTGGCGATTTACCTGGGGCAGTTAACCGGGGGACTCCGGGTGGCAGAATACGCCGTGAAGTTGTTTGAATGAGCAATACGTGCAGATGATTAGGGGGGATTGACGGACCACAAGAGGAATCAAGGGATTTGGTTATATTGGAAATCTGTTTGAGTTCCACGTTCTGCCTGTGATACTCCCGCGTGTGAAAGAGCAAGGATGCTCAGTGTAAACATACAAATCATAATCAAGATTATATTGAATATTCACTCGCACACTGTGGAAACATGATTCATTTACTGTACTTGTTTTAGATATTACAGTAATCTACTGAGCAGAGAGGGTGATTATAAGACAAAACAGGCGATTGTGAAACCACCATCTTATTTCCAGCTAAACATTTGAATTTCCACAATTGAATTAAATGACCCGCCTTATTCTCTTCCTTGTCTTAGTTTAGCACAGACACTTGATGTTGATGTCAGAGTACATCCTCTGTAGGAGGTGTGTGGCGCAGTGGGTTGTGTGTTGGTGTTGGGCTCAGGGGATCACAGGTTCAAACCCCACTGCAGTCAGCATGTCGTTGTGTCCCCGAGACACTTCACCACAAATGTCTCCTGTGGGGATTGTCCACAGTATTGAGTGTAAGTCGCTTTGGATAAAAGCGTCTAACAAGTGACAGGTCATGTGATGTGATGTGATGTACTGATGGAGCTGATATGGAGCAGACTAAAGAGGGAGTGACAGAGCCACATCAGTCACAGAGAGGAGATGGAGATTACATTAACGTTCCTCGAGCAGCAGCAGAGTGACCGGCTGTTTGTCCAGCGTCACAGGAGTCATATCAAAACACTATCCAACTGAAATGTCCACACCGGTGTCTAAGTGTTGCACGCAGGCGGAGTAGTAAACGCTAATGATGTGTGAAAAGGACAGATGTGAGTGTCTGGGTTGAGGTGCTGTCGAGTGAAGAACACCATCATCATAAACTGCTCTCGTGAATCTCTGAGCTCCACTTAAAGCTCCATCGCAGCGCTAGCAGGTAGCGGCTCTCTCCGAGTGCCATCGAGGCGTGTGGCGCAGTGAGTTGTGCGTTGTGCGTCAGGGTTCAAACCCCACTGCGGTCAGCATGTCGTCTTCACCCCAAATTGCTCCCGTGGGGATTGTCCACAGTATTGAGTGTGCTTTGGATAAAAGCGTCTAACAAGTGACATGTCATCAAGTCGCAGCAAGTGGCTTTTCTCTACCGAGTGAACTCATTCATTGTATGAGCTCAAATGCTCACTGCAGTGGCTCAGGTTTGAGCGTGTGCAAGCCGCACAAAAACGATTGGCACACATGTTCCACGAGTTTATGCAAAGTTAAGCATGTTTTGCAACGAGACTACAGGCTTTACAGACATGACGGCTGCAAATAACTCAAATCATAAAGTAAACTAATGATTTCAGAGAGATGCTTTGACAACAGGAGATCTTGGTAATCTACATATAAAGAAAACATGTTTTAACCTTTCAACCGTCCTTTAGTGACGATACATTTGTTGTTTCAAATAGCTTACTCAAATTAATATTTAGATCTTCGTTAGGGAGTGTACAATCCAAAAAAACTACGACCATTATTGTTTTGTATAAATGTACACTTTTCAACAATTCTTCCTCGTCATTTTAGAGTTGCACTTGCTCCCTGGTGTTGAAGCTGTTTATTCTTGATTTCCCTCCAAACGAGGAGGGGGTGCGCCCTCTGGTGTTCCAGAGAGAACTGCACCCAATAACACATCCAGCAGAAACACCTCAGTGCATGCTTCTACCTCGCATAATTTTAAACACCGCTTTCATTGATGATTTCAGATCTGTGTTTTCTAAATTGGGATTTTCTATTTTGTTGTGTTTTTAAAACGTGTTGACATCATGCATGAGGGTTTTCAGTCTGTGCCGGCTATAAGTATGGTTTTATTGTCTCGTGCTTTTACATTAGTTTATTTTTGTCTTATCGGTTTTGTGGCCCATGGGGGTGGTGGGGTTATAGTATGGGCAGGCGTATGTAATGGACAACGAACACAGGCAACTCGATTCACAACATTACCCTACCCCTACCCCTCACACCAGATACTGCCTGGTTTTCGGACCCCCCCCGGACCCCCGCTATAAATCAAAACTGCACGTTTCAGAGTGGCCTTTTATTGTGGCCAGCCTAAGGCACACCTGTGCAATAATCATGCTGTCTAATCAGCATCTTGATATGCCACGCCTGTGAGGTGGGATGGATTATCTCGGCAAAGGAGAAATGCTCACTATCACAGATTTTTTCAGATATATGAACAATATTTGAGAGAAATGGTTATTTTGTGTATATAGACAATGTTTTAGATCTTTGAGTTCATCTCATGAAAAATGGGAGCAAAAACTAAAATGTTGCGTTTTATATTTTTGTTCAGTGTATTAATTGATATACAGCACTTTGGTCAACTCTTTGTTTTTAAAGTTGCTATATAAATAAAGGTTGATTGGATTGGATATCAAGCTCCTACTTAACCAGGAGGCCCTTTCATTATAATCTGACCAATCGATTTATGATCTGTGAATCCCTCCGGTTAAAACCTGGACCTGACCTTTCCTTGTTCCCCTCTCCCTTCCCCCAAACAGAAAGTGGGGGTGACGGGGCCACCAGACCCTCAGATGCGATGTCCGTCAGTCATCGAATTTGGAAAGTTTGAAATCCAGACGTGGTATTCGTCCCCCTACCCCCAGGAGTACAGCAGGTAATGAAACACAGCAGCCTCATGTACCACAGTCCTCGCAGGCGGAGCCATCAGCAGCTCCATTATAACCTGTTTACACTCACACCGACTATAGCAGGGAACCATCAGAGCAGAGGACGCGTTTCTGATTTGTGTATTTTTATGTATGGAACATTTAAACATGTAATTAGAATTACTCTGTTACCAAATGTGCAGCCATTTCTTTATTTTGATTTTGAAGAGGAGTAAATAAAAATCTTACCGACACTTTTAGGTGCACACATATGTATACTAAACCATGCAATGATATTTGCTACTTTCAAAACAACAGCTGTGATACGTTTTAACAACTTTTATTTTGGATAATCTGCCAAGTTTGTATTTAGTTAAATGAATCCCTTGTCGGTTAAACTGGCAACAAATAGCAAATGTTGTCATAAAATAGTTTTAGGAAAACCAACAGATATCCAAATCGGAGAAGCTGGATTTAGAGTTTGCAAATGTCGCTATTGAAAATAAATAATTGTGAAGACGGCTGCAGCTTTTTACAACTTCTCCGTCACTCTTCTTCCCCTTCCCTCTTCTTCTCATCACTCTTCTTCCCCTTCCCTCTTCTTCCCCTTCCCTCTTCTTCCCCTTCCCTCTTTTTCCCATTCCCTCTTCTTCCCCTTCCCTGTTCTTCCCCTTCCCTGTTCTTCCCCTTCCCTCTTCTTCCCCGTCCCTCTTCTTCCCCTTCCCTCTTCTTCCCCTTCCCTCTGCCCTGGTCAGACTACCGAAGCTGTACCTGTGTGAGTTCTGCCTGCGCTACATGAAGAGCCGCAGCATCCTCTACCAGCACATGAAGAAGTGCAGCTGGTTCCACCCCCCCGCCAACGAGATCTACAGGAAGGAGGACGTCTCTGTTTACGAGGTGAGGAGCTGCTAGCTGCTAGCTGCTAATAATGTGCAAGAGTGATGATAACGCAGTAACCTGCAGTCACTTCTGCATACATGGCACCTTGTTTTTTACTCTAGCCCTGGTTGTTGCCTCACGGCCCGTCTACACTACAGGCATCAACAAATCTTGAAGCTGGGCGTGTCTGAGGCTTGGCGATTTCTCGCGCCCAACAATCAATCAGGAATCTCCCGCCCGCCCCCGACATACAAAGCAATAGCAATGTTAAAACGAAGTAAACTGGATATAAAATCCCCAAACAGGCGAAAACCTTTCAGTTCCACCCACTGTCTCTGCCTCCTCCCTTCAGTTTGTATCCAGTCTGCTCCTCCGGTTTGTATCCCGGTAAATAGTTCTGGTCGTAAAGAACCGGGTGATTTGCTACCGTAATTTCTCGTTTGGAAGATGAGGAAATGAACTGCGGTCTGGCTCTCCCTGCTTGCACGCGGTTTGATTGGCTAGCGCTTGTACTGGCGGGATTTGCATACATGTGTTTGATTGGCTGATACCAGCTTCGAAAGCATCGGGGAGCATCAACAGTTGAACATTGCTCAACTTTTGATGCTCGTGATGCTTGCAAAGCCATGCCATGCTCCCCACAATGCAGTTCGGCGAAGATTCAAAATCTTCTACGTCACCCCATTCAAATGAATGGGCGAAGCGTTGAAAGCATTTTCCGATGCCTGTAGTGTAGACGGGTGTCAGACTAAACAATATAGTCCAGTCAAAGTTAGGGCGGCCACAAACAACACATTTCAATCAAACTATCAAGTATTTATTAGGGATGTAACGATACCAAAAACTCACGGTACGATAATATCGCGATAAAAAGTCCACGGTACGATATTTATCGCGATATTAAAAATAAAATAAAAATTATTTCTTTTATTTATAAAGATTTTTTTTTCTCTAGGTATCTGTCTGTTGTTTCATGTTCATGTAGTAACCTACTTGCTGCCGTGTTGGACATGTCTCCCTTGAAAAAGAGATTGATGATCTCAATGGGACCACCTGGTTAAATAAAGGTTTTAAAAAATATATATTAAAAAAAAACGTGGTATATTTTGTCAGTCTCACGACGGTATTGAGACATTTATTTACCGCAATATTCAATATATCGTTACATCCCTAGTATTTATCAGATTCATCTAAATGATTCATTATTCTAATATTTAACTGAACATTTAATAAAAGTAAATTATATTTTATCAAACTGTATGTCAGTGTATCATTTAGCACCAAAACCACCTAAATACATGTTCACATATTCAAGTGTAACGGCCCGTCCACACGGCAGTGTGCGTTGAAGCTTCAACGCTTCTTCCCATTCGCTTTGAGTGGGCTGACGTCACGCTTAGCCGAACTGCATTGTGGTTCCGTTGCTTCGCTTCGCTCGCTTCAAAGGATGAGAAAAGTTCAACTTTTGAAGCTTGGACGAATCAGCCAATCAAATCACATGCCAGTACAAGCTCTAGCCAATCAAACCGCGTGCTCGTGTGTCCGGGGCGGGAGATTCATGTGATTGGTTGTTGGTCGAGTTCCAGACACGCCCACCGGCAAGCTTCAACGCACGCCGCCGTGCGGACGCTGCGTAAAACTGTGCATCAAGATGTGTGTTTTAATACTTATATTTTTAGAGAAGGTTTTACATGGAGTGGGTTTTAGTGTAATATTAAAAGAGTACTTTAGTGGGAGCAGTATTTTACAGGGCGTATATTATCAAAATATGCTGCCACTTTAATCTTAAACCAATATATTTTAATGGGGATATTATAATAGAGTATCAAAATATGCTTACACTTACATATGCACTACACTTTCAAAATTGGTAGGTTTGGCTATGCATTAAACATAGACTGTGGGCTAATACACACATTCATATATTACTATTTGACATACTCCAACATAAAGTGTGTTTATTAGTCCATTTCCTAATGGTGTTTAATTCACATCCTTCCCACCTAAAGTGCCACGCGGGAAAGTCACTATTTAGAATAATTAATAATAAGACATTTTCAGTTAAGCGCTTCCTCCGGCTCTCGTAGTGCAGCGGCAGATTAATTCAGAGTTGAGGTGTCTCCTGTTTCTCTGCAGGAGAGAGCAGGGAAACCTGGCTTCCTGCCAGCCTTCCTCCCTCCTTCCTCTTCCTCTTTACGGCTCTTTGTTTCCCTCTCTATCGTCTGGGTCTCCAGAGACACGTCTGAGATCACTGCCCGACACGAGCTTCTACTTCATTCTCCCTCACTTTGGTCCACAGCAGCTCAAAGATGGACTCCTGCACAGCCCTGTTCCTTCTAGTCATTTATATGGGGGTAGAATTGTCTCAATATTATTTGTGTGAACAGAAAAATAATTGTGTGTAATTGTGTCCTTTGTGAATGTGAAACCCCTTCCACAAATATTTGCAAACTCTCGAGAGAAATATGAAAAACAATTGAACACAAATGTAACACGGAGTCGTGCTCTTAATTGGAAACCTTGAAATGCGGACATGTCGTCATCAGCAGGCCGTATATCTATTTCAGATTTAGGTTCGGACCTCAGAACTCTGTGTGTAAAAAGCCGACCCACGGAGAATTGAGATCCACAGACACGCTTTTGAACAATGCCTGATCAAAAGTTGTAAATGTTAGAGGGATATTCACAAGCTTTTGTATATTTGTAAATTCATTCTAGTATTCAAAGATAAAAACAATTATTTGTGGAATTACTTTGTGTATTAGCAGATCCGTTTGACTTTTTTACATCACATGACCTGTCACTTGTTAGACGCTTTTATCCAGAGCGACTTACACACTCAGTACTGTGGGCAATCCCCACAGGAGGTGTTTCACATTTACATTTAAACACGGATTATTTTTCTGTTCACAAATAATATTGAGACAAATCTACCCCCATGCATTCAGGAAGCTTTGTGTCGACGTGTTTTCCTTTCCACTCATCCCACTACAGGCCGAAGACTTTCCTTTTTGCCGCTGCTTTTAATTGATGTATTCATATCTCACACGGCACAGTAACTTTGATTCATGTACCTTTTGTTATTCATGTTTCATTATCTCTGCTTTTAAATGAGTGTTTTTAAATACCATTTTATAATATGTTTCTTAGGCTGGAGCCACACGAGAACGGTAACGCAAACGAACCGAAATTGTTGTCAAAAAAGTCTTCCGTCCACACGCCAGAAACGTGTCCTTCCACACGAGACCGCTCGACCCGCTGGAGGCGCTGTAGTACATATGCCGGGCCTGTAAGTGGCGGAAGTACACCGCCACAAAATACACCAAAAGGAGTGAAGAAGACCTCCGAGCATGGTTTCCATGGTTACCCTTCTGTTTATTCTCCGCGTGGATTTAGAAGGTGGGGAGAGGCAGGGCTCTTTTTCTCTGTCAGCAGCAGCTGATCTCTGATCCGTCTCTCCTGTCCGATTAGACTTCACTCACGTTTATGTCCATATCGATCAGATCTAGCTAGTTCTAGCGAATGATATGACTGCCTGAGTGTCAAAGGACACCTCAACGATAAGCGACATTTTGACCGGGGAATTTTAGGTTTCGGCTAACGGAAACTCGCCGTGCGGGGGGGTCTGCTGGAGGCACCTGCTGGGTGCACTGTCCTGCCAGATACCGGGACCTGGCTCGAAACACTCGGAAAACTGTTGTTGTTGTTGTTGTTGTTGGCGAAACACATCAGCAATAACGCGGGTGACACGGGGGTGAGCAGGAGAGGTGGGGAGAGGCGGGGCTATTGCGTCATCGTTATCAGGATATGATCGTATAGGGCGCAGACACAGAGCTGTTTGGCCCCCAGAGCGTTTTGTCCGCAGATCTACCCACCTTGTGTCCCGTTATCGTTATCTGCGTTTCCACGTCGGCCTCGTGTGGCCGAACCGTCTATCTGATAGAGAACTGTAGCAGATCTCGTGTGGCTGCAGCCCTAATGTCTTTCATGTTTGTAAAGCACTTTGAATGGCCTTGTGTTGAAAGCTGCTACATAAAGAAACGTGCCTTGCCTTCCAGGTTGATGGGAACGTGAGCACAATCTACTGTCAGAACCTGTGTCTGCTGGCCAAGTTGTTCCTGGACCACAAGACCCTGTACTACGACGTGGAGCCCTTCCTCTTCTACGTCCTGACCCACAACGACAGCAAAGGCTGCCACCTCGTTGGATATTTCTCCAAGGTAAGAAGACCGTGATGCAGATAAAAAGACATGGGACTCATCCTGACACACGTCTTAAAACAACACGGATCTTTAATGTGCATTTGATAATAAAGCCTTCCAATCTTTCCCATGGAGGGATATATACAACACTTTGGGGGGGGGGTATAACACTTTTAAATTAGATAAAAGGTGGGGTAGGTAATTCTCTTCAGAAACACTTGTTATCTTCCATGGAATGCTCTTAACATGCCGATAGCAATGAATACATGAAATGCTTTGACAAAAAAAAATATCACCTGTGGAAGCCGTGGCGCCGTAAAAAGCTCGACCAATCATCTGAGCCGGCTAAAGTAACTGGATGGCCTACCTGCCTGTCAGCCTTCCATCGGGGCACACACTTATCTCGTGCCCTCATTAGTCATGTGCGCGTTCGTGTGTGTTGGAGGAGGGGCTCTGTGAGGAAGGGGCAGATTTGTTCCAGCTGCCTACTTTCAAATTCTAGCGCACTCGAGCTGGTTTCTCCATTCTTACCTACCCTACCTTTAAAGTATGAATATTACAGAGCTATAACATGATGATGGCGACTGTTCTTATCTTGGCTCGTAGCGGAGATCAGCAGAATGACTTTTGCTAACATTCATATCAACTACAACTTCTTTATATAAATGAAAACAATATTCTTCTTGAGGTAGCACAGTTCAAAAGCACCTCTCAGCGGGATATAATAATCGGCGTTGTAAGCTGTCTTCTCATGGTGGAATGTATCTGTGCGTTTCTCGTTTCTCCAGGAGAAGCACTGTCAACAGAAATACAACGTGTCATGCATCATGATTCTTCCTCAGTACCAGCGCCAGGGCTACGGGCGCTTCCTCATCGACTTCAGTAAGGACATAGACACCGATAACTGATAACATCAGTATAGGGCTGTATGATTGAAATGCACTGAGATAATGTTGACTGATGCTGCAATTAAGATTTGCAAAACTATAGGTAAATGAACTTTTGTTTTTTACATGATTCACATTATCGTTAATATTGTTACTTTATATGTAAGAGTACCTGTACCACAGATGTTTTAGTTTGTATATTACACTTCTCCATATTATGATATCATTAAAAGTCGTATTAATTACAAAAACATCCCTCGTCACCGGCTTGAGATAATAACTACATGTATCCTGATATTGAAGCTCAAGCCGGTGACGAGTGATATCTTCTAACAGTACTCTTTTAATAAACTGAATGAACAAATACAAAAGAAGTTGCTCAAGATGTCCCCGTCTCTGCCCCCCCCCCTCCCCGCAGGCTACTTATTGTCAAAGCGCGAGGGTCAGCCCGGCTCCCCAGAGAAGCCCCTGTCGGACCTGGGCCGGCTGTCCTACATGGCGTACTGGCGCAGCGTGGTGCTGGAGTGTCTCCACGAGGTCCGCGACCGGCAGATCACCATCCGGCAGATCAGCAAGCTGACGGGGATCTGCCCGCAGGACATCACCACCACGCTGCACAGCCTCAGCATGCTGGAGCAGCGAGGGGACAGGTACCAGCACTACCGTTATTCTAGAGCAGGGGGTTCAAACTTCTTACACCGAGGGCCACATACAGAAACATATACGAAGGGCTGGGCCGCTCACGAGAGGAGAGGTTCAGTGCCTCTTAGGTTCAGTTATAAGTTAGCAAAATGAATCAAAGGTAGGTACATGATGACGTGAGTGTTGGCAGCTCATCCCTTAAAACAGAAGATTGATTATAATAAGGAGAAATAGGAAGGGTGTATTTCAAGCTTGTTATGGAAATAAGTCATTGAGCTTTTTTCTTATCAACTAAGATATGTTAGAAAATGTTTCCTTCTTTAATTGACTGCATTTATTTGAAAAGTGGTCGTATTAACACATGAATACTACGGTGTAACCAGAGGTCGCGTTAACCGAATATTTTCCGTCTAAAACGGAACAGCGCCAAAGTTTCCCCGCAGCGAGGCTCCGGTGTTCTGCCGTGTTATGCATGCCCTCCAAAAAGGAAATGATACCGTTTCCAAACCTAACCGTAATGTACGAATCATTGAAATGTCTGAGTGTTGGCTTTATGCTGTGCACGCTCCCGTGAGGTGCAGCAGCCATGCATAACACGGTGCATGCTTCTCACCGTTGACAGTTCACGAGCATGCTTCTCTCATCAGAGTTGTGTAAAGGCCGACGGGTAATTCTGGATTTTGACGGAAGTTTTACGATCCTGCCCGTCAAAATGACGGACAGCGAAAAAGTCTAGCGCAACATCTGGGTGTAATATATGTTTACATTTATAGTTAAGAAGTACAATATAAGACAAGCACAGGTTTCATTTGTGGGACGTACTCCATTGTACTTTTAGAATTTGCTGAGGGCCGATTCAAAATGGGCCGCATTTGGCCCCCGGGCCGTAGTTTGGACACCCCTGTTGTAGAGTTTAAGTAGACAACCAATGATATACCGTGCAGGAAGAGGCAGACATATCACTGCGGTTACTGGAATCATCCACCTGATAAATGTTAAACTTCCACGTGTTTATTGAAATCAGGATCCATGTCAGTGTGGAATGTGGAAGAGCACAAGGCGACACATCTGGGTTCAGAATGCACTCCTTTGGTTTATTTCTAGCGTCGTGTTCTGGGGTTAAAAGTTTGAATTCGGTGCACATTGTGATTAAAACATTTAAGTGAGCTTACTTTTAAAATGTCTTCATTGTTTCTCCTCCGTGAGAATGTAATATAACTGAATATAGTGCCGTGGAAAACAAGAGGAGGATCTGTTTGAGGCAGAGATGCTAATGTTCAATCAAATGTTAGCAACAGTCAAAAGGCGTTGAGTTTGAACTGATTTAATGGAAGCACAGATAGACCAATCTTATTCCAACCTCTAAATATGCATAAGATGGCTGTATGGGCATTGCACGCTTACACATACGTGTGGATGCATAATCTGACACACATCCGTATTCCTTTATTTCTTTACTCTTTTCAAAAGCACGATATCTACCATCTAGTTTTAACGCTGGTTTCTTCCTGCTGTGTGCTCAGGCTGGTCCTGGTGCGGCGGGAGAAGCTGGTCTTGAACCACATGACCCGCCTGAAGGCCCGGCCGCGGCAGATGGATGTCGACCCCGAGTGTCTCCGCTGGACCCCCGTCATCGTCACCAACACGGTGGTGTCTGACGGAGACGAGGAGGATGACGAGGAGGAGGATGAAGAGCCAGAGGAGGACAAAAGCAAGGAGGTAAATGTGTAGAAAGGACACAAGTCGAGTAATATAAAATATAAACCCAACATTTTCAAATGTTTTGACTGACAGTGATGATAGTGTTGAATCCTCAGTCACATGACCTTGGTATTGTAACTCAATTTCATAAACATGTAACAAGAAATGCTCTTCAGTTGGTCGTGTATTTCATTTTCAGTTGTGTAAAAAGAATGATGTCAAAACGGTTGTATATTATTATTGATTTGAGTTTTTACTGTACCTTTATTTTAGATCAAACCAAGTCACAAGGTCCCTCCGGTGTCCTGGCACATGCGCCAAGCGAAGAAGAGGATGGAGGAGGACGAAGACGACGACGAAGACGACGACGAGGAAGAGGAGGAGGAGGAGGAGGAAGAGGAAGAGGAAAGAAAAGGCTTCCCGGGGTTTCCCATCAGCCAAAGCTCTCCCCCCTCTCCTCCCTCTCCTCCCCCCCGCTGTCCGCCCCCTGCACCAGAGCAGCTACGCCCGACTCCCCCGACAAACGGAGAGCGCAGACCGCGGGGACGCCCGCCAAAAAACTGGCCCTGGGGGAAGGTGAAGGACAGCCCGCGGGCGGGACGGCCTCCTAAGATCCGCCCGGTGGAGGACGAAGACGATGAGGAAGACGAGGAAAGGACGGAGGGAGGGAAACACCCCGGCTCTGCCAGCAGCCCCCCCTCCCTTTTCTCCCTGGACAGACAAGAGTCCACCACCTTTCACTCGCTGGACATGGCCCGGCACCCCTCGATAACCCCCACGCGCAGAGGGCGGCCCCCCCAGGAAAAAGAGGGGCCCCAAGCCCAGACTAATAGACGGACCTGAGGGGCCGCTGCCGCTGGGGGCTGTCAGGAAGAACAGCTTCACTGAAAGCAGTGAAGAAGAAGAGGATGACGAGGAAGACGACGAGGAGGAGGATGAAGATGAGGAGGATGATGAGAGGAGGGCATGCTCCCCCCCCACACTCACCAAGCCCACCATATCGCTCAAATGCAAGGTGAGACACTGACCGTAACTATTCAAATCTGGGAATGAAGATGTTTGCATCGTGTTATACCCAGGGTTCAAAACATTTAGTTTAAATCCATGTATTAACTATAATCATCTTTTAGCCAGTGTCCTCTAAGTCTGGAGAGTGAGTCGGGTTTTATTAGTTAACATTTGAACTAATACATGTAACCATGTGCTCATTTGCATACATTTCCACACATCATACTAAATCTGAAAATACTGTCAACAGGCTTAAAACAAGAATCTTCTATAAATCAGGCTATCAACGCTCAGAACAAAGCCCGCTGTAAGAACCTTCAGAATCAAGATATGAAACCTAGTCAGACATCTCCACTCGAGTAGCACCAGATCGATCTTATGAGGCATTATCTAATGTGCAATGTTGGTGAATGTAGGAGAAACCCACTGAAGCATTACACAAAGTCAACACCTAAATGTGTATCTACTGTCTTATGCGAAACCCACCTAATACCCCGCCCTGTTTTTACCCAGAAGCCGCTGAGAAAGCGTCGTTTTCGGCAGCGAAGCCACCCTCACAGCAGCGTGGTGACGGAGACCATCTCTGAGACCACGGAGGTGCTGGACGAGCCCTTCGTAGACTCCGACTCAGAGAGGCCGATGCCCCGCCTGGAGGAGGAGACGCCGCTGGGACACCCACTGCACCGATATCCCCCCAGCCGCTCCACGCTGAGGCTCTCGGACCCCGCGCCCAAGAGGGGCCGACACCCCCACCTCTCAGACTCAGAGGAAGATGGTGAGCTGCAATGACGGGTCGATACAGAATGACTATACATATTATAATGAAGTGTTTTTTGTGTTTACTACTGGCAGAAGAAGCAGCCTCTCACATGTTCTGCTTCTTATAGACAATTTAAGAAATTCAGAAGGACAGTTTTTACTTTTTTATTGACCAAACCTTTAATTGCTCTAGGAGATAAAATAAGTTGAAGATCTTTGTTGGTTTCTGTGCAGCGTTATCTAACCGTCTTCTCTCCTCGTCTCTCTCAGAGCTCACGCCTGTGCTGAAGCCCGTGGCTGCTCTGCAGGCGGCTCCGTCCGGGACGCTGTCGGCGAACCCCGAGGTCCCGGTGAAGAAGAAGAAAGGCTGGCCCAAGGGAAAGAGCCGCAAACCCCTGCAGTGGACGAATCAAGGACCTGGAAAACCCCCCGCAGCTGGAGAAGGACTGGCGCAAGGCGGGGATCCCCCACCCCCCAAAATCAAAATGAAGCCTGGCCGCAAGCCCCGAAGCTGGTACCTGCAGCGGGCCCAGGAGGAGGCGGAGAGGCAGGAGAAGGAGACGCAAAGGCTGCAGGGTCTGGAGAAGGAGCCCCGCCTGCTGCAGACGGACGACCGCAACAAGCAGCGCAGAGCCAACAGCGACAGCAAACAGAAAGACTCGGACGACGAAGACGACTATCTGCCGAAGCCTGTGGAGCAGAAAGTGCCCAGGAAGAGAGGAAGGCCGCCTAAGATCCGCAGCCAGCCTCCACAGCCCGCCCCCAAACCGACCCCCACCTCCGAGCCAGAGGAGGAAGAGGAGGAGGAAGAGGAGACTGAACAAACCTGGGAGGAAGACAAACCCAGCTGTCCTCCGTCCCGCCCCTTGCTGTCCCCGTCTTCCTCCTCCTCAGGGCCCCGGGCCCCACCGTCCCAGCCTCAGGACACAGACATGGGCGACAGGGAGGAGGAGGACGATGATGAGGAGAGGGAAGAAGAGGAATGCAGGAGCACGGGGAGCGGCGGCGGCGTCAGCAGGCGAGCCGCGGTCACACCGGGTTCGGGAAGCAGACGCAGCGAGGATCACGACGCAGACGACGAAGGCGACGGACACCTGGAGGACAAGAGCAACGGCAGCAAGAAGAGGAAAAGCCAGGACTCTGAAGACGAGGACGAGGACGAAGACGAGGAGGAAGAGCCGGCCTCCCGTGCCAGCTCCCCTCCGGTCAAAGAAGAGCCCCAGGGCGGAGAGGCTTTTTTGGACATGGAGAACAGCGTGGCCCGCGACTATGTCAGCAAGCAGGAGGAGGAGGAGGAAGAGGAGGAGGAGGAGGCTGAGGAGGAAGGGCAGGAGGTCAAGACTCGGCCCTCGTCGGCCGACCCGCAGCAGGAGGAGCGGCGGCGCCGGGAGCAGGAGGAGTCGGCAGCGGCGGCCGCGGCCGTGGAGACCGTCACCGCCATGTCTGCTCCTCCCGAGCCCATGGAGCTGCAGCCGCTGCACCAGGAGGACAAAGAGGTCACACTGTTGATGGAGCCCCAACACCCCCACCCGCACTCCTCTCACCCCCACCCGCACTCCGACTTCAAGGAGGAGCTGGGCCACCATCAGCAGCACCACCCGCATCACCACTCCAACGAGCTGGACCTGGAGACCATGCAGGCCGTGCAGTCCCTGACTCAGGGGGAGGCGCAGGACGAGGAGACGGAGCCACAGCCGCACCACGGGGCCTACCAGGACTGTGAGGAGACCCTCGCCGCCTGCCGGACCCTGCAGAGCTACAGCCACGCGGGGGAGGTGGAGGAAGAGTCTCTGGCGTTGGTGGAGGACTGCGGGGCGTCCCAGCACAGCAGCCCCCTCCCTAACCCCAGCGCCACGCCGCTGCCCAGTCAGTCCGTGCGCTCTGTGAACAGCCCGGGGTTAACCTCCGGGATCATGGACACCACTCCTGCGGGGCCGAGGGGAGGAACCCCCGGACCCACGGGAGCAGGGGGCGGAGCCGGAGGAGGAGGCGGCTACACCCAGATCACACCGGAGCATCCCAGCTCTCTGTCGGCCCCCTCCCAGCAGAACATGGAGACTTCACCGATGATGGACGTGCCCTCGGTGTCGGACCACTCCCAGCAGGTGGTGGACAGCGGCTTCAGCGACCTGGGCAGCATCGAGAGCACCACGGAGAACTACGACAACCCCAGCAGCTACGACTCCACCATGGGCGGGACGGGGAACGGAGGGGGGATGTCGGCCGTAATGGCGGGAGCTTCCTCAGCTTCGTCATCGTCAGCCTCGTCTTCTTCAAACTCGGCGAACCCGTCCTCCTCGCAGTCCAACAACTGCTCCTTTGCCCCCGCCCCCCAGCCTTACCTCCTCCACAGGAAGCGGAGGGTCCCAACATGGGATGGGCAGCTGCAGCCTCATCCAGCAAACGGGGCCCAACACTGGACCTGGAGCCGGTAATGGGGGCGGTGCTGTGCCCCAGCCCCCGCCTCCTCCACCACCGTCCATCACCCCCAACTGCGGCATCAAGTCTCCGCAGAGCTGTGTGATCGAGCGGCCCCCCAGCACCAACCACCAGCAGCAGCAGTCACAGAAGAAGGTTGCTCAGCAGCAACAAGCCTCCAACCCCTCACCGTCCGCTCCTACACCACAACAGCAGCAGCAGCAGCAGCAACAACAGCAGCAGCAACAACAACAGCAGCAGCAACAACAACAACAGCAGCAGCATCAACAACAACACCAACAGCAGCAACAACAACAACAACAACAGCAGCAACAACAACAGCAGCAGCAGCAGCAACAACAGCAGCAGCAGCAGCAGCAGGCCCTGTCCCAGTGCAGCATGGGTAATGGCTTTTCCTCCACCCCCATGATCATGGAGATCCCTGAGAGTGGCGGTGGAGGGGGGGGGCCGCACCCTGTATGAGCGCATGGGTCAGGACTTTGGCACGGGGGGCTACCCTCAGCCCTCCGCTACCTTCAGCCTGGCCAAACTCCAACAGCTCACCAACACCATCATGGACCCCCACGCCATGCCCTACTCTCATTCGGCCTCCGTCACCTCCTACGCCACCAGCGTGTCCCTCTCCAACCCCGGGCTGGCCCCGTCCCCCCCACGCCCCGCTCTCTCAGGGCCAGCCCACCATGACGCCCCCCCCTAACCTCAGCTCCGGCTCCATGAACCTGGGCTCACTACAGCTTCAGTGCAACATGCCCAGTGCCAACCTGGGTCTGGGGCCCCCGCCTCACACGCAGCGGCTTCAGGGCCAGATGGCGACGGTCAAGGGCCACATCTCCATCCGGTCCAAAGCCACGCAGCAGCTAGCCCCCGCCCCGCACCAGCAGCAGCTGTATGGCCGCAGCTCGGGGGCCGTGGCCATGCAGGGGGGCCCCCGCACCCTGGCTGTTCAGCGCGGCATGATGCCCAACCTCATGCCCACGCCGGCGCCCTACAACTCCATGAACATGCCGCTGAACGCCATGTCGGCCGGGTACCGGATGCCCCAGCCCATGATGAACAGCGGCTACCACGGCAACCCCCCTTACATGAACCAGCCGGCGCAGTACCCCATGCAGATGCAGATGGGCATGATGGGTGGGCAGGGATACCCCCAGCAGCCCATGCAGCCCAATCACCACGGCAACATGATGTACACAGGCCCCACCCATCACAGCTATGCCGGTGTGCCCAAACAGTCGCCGTACATGAGCAGATGAGCAGCAGAGACGAGGGAAAAATGATACTCGCTGAACTCTAAATGTGCACATTTCTCCTGTCACCCTCTCCGGGGCTGCGGCAGGCGCCGGGGGGGCGGAGGTGACGGAGACACAGAGGGTCTATGGGTTTCCTGTTTTTCTACGTTGTCATTTTGTCCATTTTCATTTGGGCTCCCCTTCCCCTCCTAGCAAGCAAGTGGCTGGGGCTCCCGGTTTAGCGGGTTGTGTGAACATGGACCTTCTGCTGCAGGCCCACACACTCCTTCGTCATGTGATCTTAACACAGGCCCGGGAGAGCGGGGGGACAGGAGGTAACACGGAGAAAGACAATGCAGGAGAACCTCGCCTCTTCAGACGGCGAATGAAAAACAGTGGTTTCCTGAATATATTCAACCATGCACACGATCTTTTAATTGATATAGGAAGCCTTACCTTGGAAAAAAAGAGACATTCGGGGCAAATCGTTTGTTTTGTTAAACATATTGTTGAATCTTATTTTCGTTGTCGTTGTTTTCGTTGTTTTTTTTTAAATACTTGTGTGCAGTCCGACCTCTTATATGCTTTGGTCTTTATATGTGTGGCATTCTGAAAAGGTGATACACACCCTCTCGCTCTCAGAAAGCCCCGACACGTCTCTCCTGGGCGGCTTTTCACCCGGTTCCAGAAGAAGCATCAGAGCGGGGCCTCCGGGTGTGCGAGGTGTCGAGCTGCTCCCAGAGTCTTCCCGGATCCATCTTGTTCTACCAAAAAAACAACAACAGCAAAGACACGGACGTTACTGTCTGTCGAATGAAACAAGTAGCATTATTTTCCAGTTTGCCGCCACTCTTAGATGTAAATATTCTGGTACTTCCCAATACCCAGCACACACACACACACACACACACACTGGCTAGTGCTGATTGGTAGCTAGCTCAGGAAAGTAAAACATTCAGCTGTTCTTGTTCACACTCCACTGACAGACGGCATAATATGTCAGCCTTTTTTAGCAGTTTACAGAACAAACGGTGGGATTTCCATTGAACTGCTTTAATGAAAGTCGGTCAGCCGAAAGTGTATGCGACCCAGAGAGGTCTGCTTTTGAATGGTGTATTCTGTTAAAACTGTATATTTTTCGTATTTCTTTGCTGCATAAGTCTGCACTCCCATTAGCTAGACGTATGGCGGGACAGTCGGCCTTTATAAAAGGTGCCTAAAGCCTGATCTAGTGCGCGGATTGGCCCTCGCTCAGAGGCACGCTCGTATAAAGCAGGGTCGGAGGAAGAGTTCGAGGTTCTGTCGGTTGACTCCATGTACCAGTATTCAAAGTCAAAAGAGGAGATTTTCATTTTTTCTTACAGACCTGGCATTGCATACTTTATTTGTGTGTATTGTTCTCTACTTTATTTTTGTGTTTCTTTTCGTTTCTGAATTTGATCAGACTGGGCAGCTTTCTTTTATGACACGAGCTGACTCTTTTTGACTTTAGAAAAAGCTATTGTAGAGAAAATGTTTTTTCTATAATATAAAAAGGAAACTCTGACATTGATATTGGTACTGTCATTTTTTTCACTTCTGTTTCAGGAAAAAAAAACAATAAATATTTTTTAGCTCGCCTCTTGGGTAACGATTACTAAGAAATTCAAAATTTAAAAAAAATTACCACTCACTTTTAGTGACTTTAAGATGCCTTTAACCTCTCCATTCCATCTCATCTCTCGAGTTTTCTATCTTTGTGTAGTATATTAATGCTATTTTAAACAAAAGGACTACAAATATCTAAAGGTCACTTGGCATTCTTTTCTTTTTTTACTTGTGTGTGTATAGGATGACTTCCTTACATTTAAGAGGCATGTAAAAAGGAGCTCAGTATATTTCTGTCTGTTTATATCGCTTCCCTTTTTGTATCCTTTGTAATTGTACATGTTGCGTTGTATGCTAACAGAGAGCGCAAAATAAAGAGAGGAGAGACAGCAGTGAAGGCGGCCTCCACTCTCTTCTCTCTCCCTGTATGCATTTCCATTTATTCTGTTTTTTTTCTTTCTTAGCAAGTACTTTCAAAGAACTCTGTACATTTTAACATAAAATGAAAATAAATTATGTTGAGCCATTCATGTTTTCGTTGAGATTTTTACAGTTCCATCTTAGTCAATTCAACCAATAAAATAGTTTCAGTACATAGATGCTTTATGCTTAGCCCTTGTGCCTCATGTGGCTTCTTATTTTTCAGTATTCAGATATATTAATGCTAACACAAATGCTGGAAATGCTACTCCTATAATAAGTCAATAAAATGCAGACACTAAGAGTCTTCACTTTTTTATTTAGTTGTATTCCCTGGAACAAATCTATCCACATCTTTGATCCAACAGCCATTAGAGGGTAAAATACATCTCGAACCCTATGTGCTTTTTAATATCAGGATAAATGCCTCCCTTGTTTCCACTACACACTTATCTTTGACGTCATCCTAGCACTTCGTCTACATAAAATAATTATAGTTTTTGGTGGTTTTTTTCCACTTAAAAAATAATATAACATAAAAAGGTAAAGGTAAACCAACTGGCAAAAAAAGGCTCTGAAATTATGGAAATGAATAAACATTTAGTACATATGGTCAGTTTTAGGAAGACGACATTTTTGACCATTCGAGGCTGTGGTTTCCAACCTTTTACCCTGATGGACCCCTTTTTATTATTGACTCAACTGACCTGGCGACATGTTTTCAGTACATTTATTTTTCCATCAAACTAAATAACAGTACAGAACAATTTATACACTGTACAATTCAACCAAAGAGTGAACACATTAACCGCAGGAAGTTTGGGTAAAATAAAATACAGACCCATTATAAAGCTTTGGCGACACCTAGTGGGAGTTCGGGACCCCCAGGATTGGGAACCAGGTATGTTAAGGTTAAGGTAAATCAATCAATTATGTAGCCCAATATCACAAATATTACATTTGTCTCAGTGGACTTCACAGTGTGTACAGAATATCAGTATGACAATACGACACCCTTTGTCCTTAGACCCTCTGTCCTTAGACCCTCACATCGTACAAGGAAACACTTCCAGAGAAAACCCACAGTTTAAAGGGAACATGGGAGAAACCTCAGGGAGAGCAACAGAGGAGGGATCCCTCTCCCAGGACGGACAGACGTGCAATAGATGCCGTGTGTAAATCGAAGAGATAATACATTTTACAGCATATAGACCGAATGTTTGGAAATGCATGTGTCTGTAATAAGAAGATGTACAGTCCTCTGTTCTCATTTTTGTTCTGATGTCTGTGCTCTCTCAACATTTACTGTGAGGAAATGTTCACTTATTGACACTGGGGGTGGATTGTTTGCATGTGTGTGGAAACTTTGCTTTAAGGGTGTGAACCACACATGGAAACAAGGAGGGACTGCAGACGAGGAGACTTTATTCATTTTGCACCTAGTTTTAATTAATCTGTAAAATCTTTGAATATTTTTTAAACAATCAAACAGGGCTTACATTATTGATCTTTTGCTGCCTCTTAAAGAAAATGTTAATTCATACTTATTTACATTTTAAATATACAGCAGAATTGTCTGGAATCCATTACAATTTTTTGGATCTAATGTTTTTTTTGAAATACTAATGTGATTATATGTTAATTCTTGTATCTACCAAGTCAATAATAGAGATAGGCAACATATTTGTAAGAACACTGAATAAATAGAAAATCTAGAAAAAACACATGTTTCCCCCTTCATAATTTCAGAGTGTACATGTTTTATTTACAGTTTGGAATAAATCAAAGACATAAGCTTTAATAGCAGGGTAGTACTCTTCAGTACCTGTGTCTATTTGTTTGATGGGAAGAAACTTCACAAGATGAAATCTGATACTGGAAACAAAATGTCAGACCAGCTACATCTCAGAGCCAATCAGCGTGCAGCTTTACTGGTGTTTACCGTCGCCCTCCCTCCATCGCCCAAGTCACGAGTCACCAGCTTCCGTATTTTCGACCAATGATTCTACTTAGTAGGCGGGATTTCAAACTCTCCCGGCATTCTGATTGGTTCCCTGCACTCTCTCTACCAGTCCTCCCAACGAGAGCAGCTCCACCTAACGGGAAGCAACGACGTCTGCTTAATCTTTCATTGGGGAAAAAGGGTTGAAAGGCGAGACGAAAACGTACAAAATCGTCCCCGGTAAGTCCTCTTAACATATTGAATCACTCGAGTGACAAGTGGTGATTTTTCAGTGAGGACAGCATCGATTTTCCCATGTATTTTCATCTATTTTACCTGGTGACGGGGCTTTTCCTCTGTCATGAGACTGAGGCAGGAGGAGGGTCAGATGTAGCATCTTGTGTGGAGGCCTCCAACTGCTATAAAGATAGCTAGCTAGGTGCTCAGTTTAATGTTAACTCATAATGTTTAATTGCAGATTAGTTACGTGCAAAAGCAATGTGTTCAGGTTTTTGTAGCGTCAAGTTATATCGGGTGCGAACTCGATACGTTGCAGCATATTTAATGAATATTCCGGTGTCATATTTCAGAGACACTTTAATTAAGTTAAGTAAAGCAACCGTTTTTTAACCGTTTACTAGTATTTGTAATGTCCGTTTGTGTAACGTTGAATGTCCTCCGAACTCAAATGTGAAGACAAGTCCTTAATCGGTTTTATTGTTTAGCTATAAAGTGACTTATTATTATATATGATTTAGTCTTTATGACTAGTGTTTTTTCTAGAATTGTATTCAATGATAAAAATAGAAGTTCTGCTGGTGCCAAAGAAAATAGTGCTACATCTCAGAAACTACAAGAAGCCAAATCAAATATTGAGTAGGAACTAATAACAAGTTGAATATCAAATATTAAGCACACGTAGTTTAAAAAATAGATTTTGTAAGGAGACATTTAAAAGACACAGCCTAAGTGTGATATATATTTGTTGAACCATGTTGAGAAATGTCAAAGTTAGATCCTTATTCAAACTATATCTGTGCCATTTAGTATTTAGAGCAATCACACAGCAGTTGAAGAATATTTCTTTAACATAGTTCATACTGTGCAGTTTTTAGTAAACTCCTTAATACCTTAAATCCCCTTTTAAATTGATCCACAACAGTAAGAGACATGTTTAAAGGTTCACCGGAAGCAGTCATCCACATGTTTCTGTGCATGAGCGTGCACACCCTGTTAGTTTAACTTATTGATACTGTTGAAATATAATGTATTTTTAATCTATTTGCTATTTAATTGATATGTAGTGTCGAATGCAGACTTCATTTATGTATCTAGAAAACAGTTATGTACATATCTAATATCTAACTATATACTAAACGTGCACATCTGCTCATGAAGAAGGCTCATTGTCTGTCATCCAGAGCGTAAAACCTGCTTTCATCCCCAAGACATGTGTCATGTGAGAGCAGGAAGGGCATGGACTGTCTGTTTCCACTGTTTCATTCATTCGATTTTGTTGTCGTTAACCTTTAAACGGGTTAAATGTTGTTGTTTGAAAGCTTATTATGAAAATGTACCGACATATAAATAATTTGATGATCTGTAAATAACAAGTGTACTTTGTATTGATTGATGTATACAGCAGTGTTATCCTTTCATCACATTGATGATGGGTCTTTGAACTGCTTCAGTTTCATTCAACGTGTTTATATTAAAAGTCAAACCTGTATATTTTCTGCAATGATTGATCAAAGTGTCCGATTTGATAAAGAAATACATCAAACATGATTAGCAATACTTCTTTGCGATGGTTATTTGTTAGTAGTTTTGACCTTTTGTTTATTTTGGTGATTATGTCTATCAAATTGACAGAATGTACGTATTGTTTAAAACATTTTATTGACCTTAAATATATACTAAACATTCAAGTGGTTCTTAGGGCTTTCTCAATTAATCGTATTTTAATCGCAATTACGATTTTGGCTTAACAACTTATTATTTATTTTTAAAAACATTATTTTATTTGTTTTTCAGTTAAATTATGATTAAAGTTCAGGGTAATCAACTTAAAAACATACTCTTCATCTTTTTTTTCAATAAATGGATGTTTTCAAAGTAAATGGGTAATCGTTTTTAATAATCGTGATATCAATTATTGACCCAAATAATCGAGATTATGATTTTTGCCATAATCGAGCAGCCGTACTGGTTCTTTGTCATTATTTAATAAAAGCTCACCATCCAAATAACCATCATTAAACCTAAAAGCACTTTCTTACAAAGCGTTAACTTCCTCTCCTCATCTCATTTGAAGTGTTTGAGTTTTCTCTTTGTATCCGCCTCCAGCCAAAATGATCCACAGCCTGTTCCTCATCAACTCCTCGGGGGACATCTTCCTGGAGAAGCACTGGAAGAGCGTGGTCAGCCGCTCCGTGTGCGACTACTTCTTCGAGGCCCAGGAACGAGCCACCGAGCCGGAGAACGTCCCTCCGGTGATCCCCACGCCGCACCACTACCTGATCAGTGTGCTCAGGCATCGGATCTACTTTGTGGCTGTCATCCAGAGCGAGGTGCCGCCGCTGTTCGTCATCGAGTTCCTGCACAGAGTCGTCGACACCTTCCAGGTTCCCGTTCATATTCCAGTAGCTGTTTAGTTTAGATGACATATATCTGACTTTCATGCCCAGCAGTAGTTTTACTCTGCAATGAAAATAGAGTTGAATCTAAGTCTAATCCAAAATACTTTTTTTGTCCTCAGGATTATTTTGGAGTGTGTACAGAGGCTGCGATTAAGGACAACGTGGTCGTGGTGTATGAACTCCTGGAGGAGATGCTGGATAACGGCTTCCCGCTGGCCACAGAGTCCAACATCCTCAAAGAGCTCATCAAGCCCCCCACCATCCTCCGCACCATGGTCAACACCATCACAGGTACAACCCGTTGCATGACTGCATTTCAGATTCAGAAAAGCTTTTCCGAAACAGAGTCGTAAAGTTATTTGCATGGGTTTTGCATTATTTGTATTCAATCTGACAATGTCCACGTGGTTTGACTTATCAGCAGATTGAATGAACGTTATCAGCCTGCTACACAAAGCAGTAGCTTGTATTATCTCTTCATCGTGCTGATCGCAGACAGGTGGAATCACTGCCATCCAAAGGTCTGTATTAGCGCAGATATTATTCTGAATGTGTGTTTTTCAGGCAGCACTAACGTCGGAGAGCAGCTCCCCACAGGCCAGCTGTCGGTGGTGCCATGGCGACGCACCGGAGTCAAATACACCAACAACGAGGCCTACTTTGACGTGGTGGAGGAGATCGATGCTATCATCGATAAATCAGGTACGGCTCTGAACAAACGCGTCAGGATATGCAATACTTTGCCTCGTGTTTATTTCTCACATTGACTTCCACCCTCCTCCTCAGGCTCCACCATTACAGCAGAGATTCAGGGAGTTATCGATGCCTGTGTGAAACTGACAGGCATGCCCGACCTCACGCTGTCATTCATGGTGAGTGTCCTCTTATCATCATTTACAAACTGACAATCAGACACATGATTTACATTTGATAAATACACATGTTATTGCCGTTTAAATCCAGAGACGATGACATGTATTGCTGGGATGACCACAATACGTTCTCTCAAGACTCAGCTGATTTGTTTTAGTTTAATATCAGTTTATTACAATTATGTTTTGCTCTAAATGTTATCTAAATGATTTGATGTCGCACAATACGTCCACATTTACAAAGCTAGATGCAAAAGCAATGTTTGCAGTATGCACATATTATCTTACCTACCCCCTAACCAACCGTGTTACCAACCCTCTCCCAGAATCCTCGGCTGCTGGATGACGTCAGCTTTCACCCGTGTGTTCGGTTCAAGCGTTGGGAAGCTGAGCGCATCCTCTCCTTCATCCCCCCCGATGGAAACTTCCGGCTGCTTTCGTACCACGTCAGCTCCCAGAAGTCAGTGATTGTCACACCCTTCAGCATAATTATAGTCCTTGCTTTTTAGTAGCAGTTGCTCCAATATTAGAATATCACAAAATGTAAACAACACGTATGACTGGCGTGTGATTGCAGTTGTTTGTTGTCCTCGTCTCCTCCAGCCTGGTGGCCATCCCGGTGTACGTGAAGCACAACATCAGCTTCAGGGAGGGCAGCTCTCAGGGCCGCTTCGACCTGACTCTGGGCCCCAAGCAGACCATGGGCAAGTCGGTGGAGGCGGTGCTCGTCAGCAGCCAGCTGCCCCGCGGCGTCCTGACCGCAAACCTCAACCCCTCCCAGGGAACATACACCTTCGACCCCGTCACCAAGGTACTGAGGAACTGCTTCTGAGTGTGTGTGTGTATACGCCTAAAGGAAGGGCGAAGGGAACGTGTGTGTGTATACGCCTAAAGGAAGGGCGAAGGGAACGTGTGTATGAACAGGAAGGGGCAGACGTCTCAAAAGCCTGTGACGAATGCTTTCTCCCTAGCTCTGTCATTAAGTCAGAATATGGGACCGCTCCTCAATCGTCAAAGTCAACTTTATTGTCAATCTTTCAGTTTGTGTGTACAGACAAGAGAGATCGAAATACCGTTTCCCACAATCCCGAATACAAAAAATATATATATAAAAATATATATACACGCACAGACACATTTATACTAATTGTCGAAAAATTCTGTTTTACAATACCACTCCAGGACTAAAACGGCAACCATTTGATTTGATGCATAGTTTCTCCAGGATGTCGTGTTCTCATACTGCCATTTGAATGTCGTCTTTATTTCCGTCCAGATGTTGACGTGGGATGTTGGGAAGATCAACCCACAGAAGCTCCCCAGCCTGAAGGGCACCATGAGTCTGCAGGCCGGGGCCTCCAAACCCGACGAGAACCCCTCCATCAACATCCAGCTGAAGATCCAACAGATGGCCATCTCAGGTACACATGCACATGTGCGCACACACACACACACACACACACACACACACACACACACACACACACACACACACGCACACAGAAATATTTGTCATCATTGAGATTAGAAAGCAGTATCCATGTTGTTTCAGAGAGTTACTACGGGAGGAGGAACACATTAGATGTGTTCAAGGCCAGTTATTGGAATATTAGTTAGTCATTAGTTTAATAAGGTGGAATAAAGTATAAACATGATCAAATAACAACAAACCGTAGAAAAGACATACATGTATCACAAGTAGTACACAATATAAAATATTCATTAAAATGCTCTGTAAATACTGCAGCAACAGAAATATTGATGTATACTACAGTAGCAGAGACATCTGTACATATACGGATGTTATATACATACATATTGTAACAAATAATGAATTGTGATTACACAGTGAATACCATACATGAGGATCTTTTAACCTCAGCACATGAGAAGCTTCCTTCACATCAGCTGATAACCACCTGACTGTCAGCACGACACTGTGGCCACTAGAGGGGGCCAAAGGCATGAATACACCTCACATGACCTCAAAGTACTCTGTGAGCAGGTTCTGATACTCATGAGTGCTACTTTTACTCATTCATTGTTTTCACCTTATGTGATTTGCATAAAAAAAACGTTAGGATATGCAAAGCCATATTGCTAACAAACCTTTGCTAAACAAATGATTTCACAACATGGAAAGCAATAGGAAAAGCATGCATTTAGTGCAATTAGTTTATAGTTTTCTGAGTTGAAGAGGCAATCAAAGGTGTGATATGCAGCCGGATCCGACCCCATCTGCATATAGAGAGGTTGCATCCCGCCACAATTGCGCAATAATGAAACTATTTTGAGTGTACCTTCAACATATGCATGCCTTGTTAAACCTGAACATGCATTCTCTATTTATATATACATTTGATGCATTTGTTTTTCAATATAGTCGGGACACAGAAACCAAAATAAAGTCTATAGAGAGGCGAAGTCCCGCCCATCTACTTCCGCCCCATGGGACCTTATTTCAGAAAACTGGGGAGAGAACTTATCCTTCGATCCCGTTTGAATTGTGCCATGAATTACACATATGATGTTTGTCAATCTTAAATAATAATTTCCACGTCAAAAAAGTCACAGTTTGTCGTAAAACTAGAAAGACTACAACTCCCAGAGTCCCGGTCCCACATGCTGGCTCTTAGGACCGACTAACTCCCCTTGTGTGTGTGCACAGCTCTCAACGCGCCCAAACTTGGAGTGATTTTCACCTCTTTTAATACTTTCCGCCTCGTTCTGAAAGAAAGAAGTGAAATGTTTCAACGTGACGACCGTCTTAGTGCGAGACGGGAGATGTAGTTCATTGAGCGGTCTCACACAAACAAAGTGTTACTTCACAGTTTTACGGCACATTTTAATTTTTTTGACTTGTAAAATTATCTTTTAAATTGACAAACATCATATGTGTAATTCGTGGCACAATTCAAACGGGATCAAAAGATAATCTTTCTCTCTCCATTGACTTCAAGGAGGGAGGGAAAGGGAGGGACTTCGCCTCTCTACCAAGATTCTGAAAATGCCTTCAGAACAGTCAAGTGTGCGAAACAACCCTCTGGTGTTTCACTTTGATATATTTCCCAGTGGAGGAAAAACCTAATAAAGACATCTGTCGTTGTTAAAAAAATAAATCTCATATCTCTGGTAAATCCAAAAAGAGCCACCCGCCATCCTTAAACATTCAAACTAGACTTGGCCAGTAAGTGCAAATCATTTTGTATTGAGAAATGTAAACAACTATATATCCTGCTGCAGGGCTGAAGGTGAACCGACTGGACATGTACGGTGAGAAGTACAAACCTTTCAAAGGCATCAAATACATGACGAAGGCTGGCAAGTTCCAGGTGCGAACATGAAGACTGCTGCTCTGTGACTACTGGACCAAACCACCAGGAGACTGACGGGGGGTGTGATGGGGGAGTTGGTACATTCCCTGTGTATATGCATTTCAGGATTTGACGGATGGGAGGCTCCTTGTAGTAGCTGAGATGGACCGTTGCTCAAAGTCTGTTGAAGTGAAAGTGCTTTAAGTCGTGAGTCAACATGAGATATAAACATTTCCATCGAACCCCGATCATCTTAATTTATACTTCTCTTCTTTACCGCTTCCTCCCCTGTTCATTTTTATCCTGAGGCCAAACCAAACCCAGGCAGTTACACGAGACGCTTGTTTCTTAATACAGGCTTCTCCAAGTTCAAACACTTCAAACTCTAACAAACAAACAAACAGTCGTCTCTCTCTCTCTCTCTTTTCCCCCCCTCCTCTCCGTCTCTCTCTCTCCGTCTGTCTCTCTCTTCCCACCCCTCCTCTCTCTCTCTATCTCTCTCCCTCTTTCCCCCCCTCCTCTCCGTCTCTCTCTCTCCGTCTGTCTCTCTCTTCCCACCCCTCCTCTCTCTCTATCTCTCTCTCTCTTTCCCCCCCCTCCTCTCCGTCTCTCTCTCTCTCTCTGTCTGTCTCTCTTCCCACCCCTCCTCTCTCTCTCTGTCTCTCTTTTCCCCCCTCCTCTCCATCTCTCTCTCTCTCTGTCTCTCTCTTCCCACCCCTCCTCTCTCTCTGTCTCTCTTTCCCCCCCTTCCTCTCCGTCTCTCTCTCTCTATCTGTCTCTCTTTTCCCACCCCTCCCCTCTCTCTCTCTGTCTCTCTCTTCCCACCCCTCCTCTCTCTCTCTCTCTCTGTCTCTCTCTTCCCACCCCTCCTCTCTCTCTCTCTCTCTCTCTCTCTCTCCCCTTCTCTCTCTCTGATGCTGTTCTGTTAAGGCTGTAAGTATCAGGGTTAAAAGGCCTTAAATGAAAGGATTTCATGTATTCATGGATGTCCCTGGGGATAAATGTGTGTACACTCCAAAAAAGATATTTTGGACCAATAGAATATCAAAATAGAGCGACCCCTTTCATACATTGAGAAATCATGAGGTTAATAGTATGACAGAAGACTAGTATTTTCTGTACGATTAATCAAAAGCAGTGTGTTTGTGTATAAATAAATCATGAAATACACAAAGTATTTGACTTTAAAGTCTAATGAAACTGCTGGTGAGACACATTTATATAAAATTACAGAAATCTAATTTGTACATTCGGTTTACAATGCGTTTCCACTGGTGCTCAATTATGTCCTTTTGTTGCACATCTGTTATATCTTTCACCTGACAGCGCAGTTGGCCCCACCCACTGCTTATCTCCACAGACCAACCGTTTGGATTAAGAACCATAACAAGTCGATGTATTCAAAGAAAATACCGTATTCGCCGATTTTAAGGACATTTGGAAATGTTGATGCATAATAATGGAAACCTGACCGTTGTCTGACGACACATTATAGTACGTCAAACTAAGTCGAGACACTCGTTGTATTTGATTGGGTGGATATGCTGTAACAGCGAATACTGTAAGTTCCTTCCTATAAATCATTCGGACACTTCTAGTCACATGATCTTGCTTTATTTCACCCAAAAACGTGCTCCTTATTTTGTATACGTTTCTGTTACTTGTTTGCAACACACCAATGAAACGTTGAAATATTCCTCATCGGCCTGTCCTTTACATTTGACTGATTCCTTTTGTGTTTGCTTTTGTGTTTGTTGCATTCCTGTAATGACGAGTCTGCCGCACTGGAGTCAGAACACTGAAGTATGAAGTCTTTGTCCGTCCTCCCATCACGCACTTTCACATCTGCCGGTTCTCACATCTCCTTTAACGCAAGTGAGACTGTTAGAGCTGTTTGTTACCATGCCGATTTCTGGGAGATCTTCAGGTACACCTGTGTTATTCTATTATTTATTAAACAAAACAAAATGGCTACTTTCTAGAGTAATGTCTTGTGTGTCTTACTGTCATACAACCTGAATGAAAAGCTTTAACTCTACATTTTTTTGTATGAACCACATTAAGATAATATCAGTTCTTGTCCTCAACAAATAGAGATATGTGGCCGTTAGAAATAGTTTAGATCAGGGGCTCAAACTCAATTTCATCACGGGCCACATTCACATTATGGTTGCACTCAAAGGGCCGGTTGTAACTTTAAGACTATATAAAAATACATATATAAATATTTAATATATATAAAATAATGTATTTACATTATTGCCTCTGCATTGGATTAATGTCGGATAAGGTAATAACTTCATGATTAAGAACGTCTGGAAGCAGAAGTCTAGGGCAAATAATCGCAAGTCTCTTCAGTGAGAATGTCACAAAATGATTTAAAAAGAAAAACCAAATTATGGAGAAAAAAAAACATTTTGCCTTTTTGAAAAAAACATTAAAAACAACTGAGGAAAAAGTCAAATTTGAGATGCATTGTGGGACATGTAGTTTATGGGCAACGTGCTTCTGTAAATAGGCATGTAACCGTATTATAAACATATTATATTCTTTGCAAGCTCTTGTGGGGCCACAGAAAATGAAGTCGTGGGCCGGATTTGGCCCCCGGGCCTTGAGTTTGACACCCCTGTTTTAGATCCGTTGAATTTGGTGCTTAAAACTCCGGTCCAAATGATATCCCAAACATATTTTAATAATGAGCTGGTAGCTCAGAAGAAATGTTGACGGTTTTGCATTTTGTGTTTGCAGGATTTTGTTTGTGTGTTTGTTTAACAGCCTCCAATGGAGTGTTAAAATGGTGTAAAAATAAAGATTGATGTGTTATAACTGAGTGATGATAACACTTATTATTGAATGTGGCTCATACTGGGAAATTATATAATGTGTTGCCTTTCATGAATTGCTTTGGAAACTATCGCTTTTCTTAGTGTTAGTTCTCAATGTTTGAAACAACATTTTAGATTTATGTCAATTTTATTGTGTATTTTTTCAATTTTCCCGAAAAGACTAATGTCTGATTTACTACAGTGGGATGACATTGTTGTCCAAGCATCAACGAGTAAAGCCACACAAATTGTTTATACTTCGTTCTCACTCTTTGACTTCATTTACTGAAAACTGCCGGACCTGCAAGGACTCATTGGAGCTTCTGCATCCGATTACATTTACCACCACACTTTCAAAAATACCTTTTAAAACAAAGTGGATCACTGACTGACTGAGCATTGGTCACTAGTGCAAACTTGAAAGGCAGATTACTTTGAATACATCATTTTGAGATTATATTGTCTGCTTTTACCCAAAGAATTTCAATGCATTAACTTTGGAAAAAAGATTTGCTATATTGTTATGAATTGACAAGATTGTCTCAAAACTATGAGACTGTTTGTTTTTTATGTAATCTCATGCTGAATAATTTATTTACAAGAAACGTTAGATGCCAGATTTAAAATGGTGCTTGCTTCTTTGGGAAGATGTAAGGGTAACTCCATCACATCCTCTTATCGATTAGTTGACCAAATTAAGAGTGATGGATGATAAAGAATTATAAAATCGTTCAGAAATGAATATGTGTATTTTGTTGTCGCTGTCACGTTCCTACTTTCCCCTATGACCGCATAACTGCTCTGCTGCAGCTGAGCACGGGGTGGATCAGACCTCACGTTCCTAAAGGCAGCTGAGATACCTGAGCTCTGTCAGCCGGGGTCACTGCAGCCCTTCATCTGAACAGAGCATCCCATAATGTGTGCAGGACAGGAACCTAAAGTATCCTCACCCCTCCCTCGTGATGTCACAACATCTGGTCCAAATCCCCCCTCTGTGTATGACGCAAAAAAAACATCTCCTTGCTCCAGCTGGCTGGACTCCACTCCATAATTTCCTGATCACTTTAACCCCTCCTAAATATACAGCCCCTCTCTCTCTGTGTATCAGTGGCTTTAAGTCAGTTATGTCATTAGGCTACAACTTTTCCCCTTCTCCCCTTCTTTGCACACGTTGACGTTGTTTTGCTTCTTCTTTTTTGTTGTTGTTGTTGTTGCTATATCTTTGAATGCAAGCTTTGGTTTGTTGATGTCTTTTTTGAATCCTTTCTGTTAATTTTTGCAAACGCGTTTAAAGGCTGCAGAGGAATATCGAAACATTTGAGGACTCAATCATCGCGACGGGTGGTACGTTGTCTCTTTAAATTGTTTATATTATGCATTTTAATCCAATGCAAAAGTAAGTTAACTCACTTTGATGTGTTCATTTGCAGACATGTGAGAAACAAACGTTTCTAAGGTGCATTATTTAGTTACAATCCATACATGAAACAGCTGCGTAAACATTAAAGAATGCTTTCACAAAGGGCCGTAATCTACCACTGATTGCAGGTCTCTGAAACACAGGCTGCCCCGTGGATGTAAATGTTGTGTATTCGCACCCGGGTAAAGTGCAGTTTCTGTCACCTCACAACAATCAGCCTACTCACAGCCTAATGTGTGTTTGTGTATCCTGATGCAGATACTGTGCATTATCTTAATTTAAATCTATAGATGCCTGTTAGCTTTTATCTGATTGCTCTGAGGTTGGGCTGGCCACGTCAAAACACGTGGGTTTACAGTAACAGTCACAACAGAGGCTCGCACGAGCTCATTTACAGAGCTGGACGTTTTGATTAGACCACGTGCGGACGGAGCTGGCAGAGCGCGTGCTGCCTTGGCACTGTCTGCAGTTAAACACCTGAGCTGATATATGGAAGGAAACAGGAACATATTTAAAGTCTCACATTTATGTCATTTAAGGCATTGTTTCCTTATTATTATTTTAGGTTTCTACTTGTTTAGTGGACAGTTTCCTAACTTTACCTGTATGTTTACCCGAATCCATGCTACTCTGCCATGGTGGAACTAGCTTCAACTTTGCAGCAAATATGTCAAACTATAACTTAACTTTTTTAACTTAACTTAACAGGTTTTTGTCCTGAACTAAGACGTTTAGTACCATCATTTATACTTTATTGTGCAAAATGATTTTGTGGTGAGGAAACAATTGTTGCTATTCTGCTAAAACTACATTTGTAAGCCTAGGCCGTGTGCAAGCTAGCAAAACTAGCTTGCACACGGCTAGCTAAAAGCGCAAATGATTTATTTTAGTCGGTACATTTCAGTATTTGTTTTAAATTACTTTATCCTAGAGTTTTGGGGAAGTTACTCGTCTTTGAATAAGTATTTTTCCTTTACAAGCTAATTAGCCACATGTGAGAAATGCATTTTAATTCTGACAATAAACTCAAATAAACCCTTCATCTCAAAACTAAGAATGAAAACTCAAAATGCTCAGTTTTACATCAACATTCTTACTTTTTAACTCAGTATTCTGTCTTCATGTGATCCTAACTCAAATTAATTTTTCACATAATCCTTTTCGCTAACGTTTAATTTCATTATGTAAATGTTACTTGGAATAGAAGGTCAAGCAAAAACACCATCAACTGTTAATTATAATACAATAAAAGCCAATTTGGTGTTTTGCCGCCTTGAAAGCTCCTGCCAAAGCTGTAAGGCATCACATTTTAAATCAATATTAATTCCCAGGCCTACAGGTTAATTTCAAAATAAATTAAATAAAGTATCCCAAGTACAGCTTTTACCCTTATTGCTGTTGAGAGGAACATGCTGAGAGCAGCAGCCAGGACACATGGAGCTTTCTCAGCACAATTCACTTTATTGACGGTTGACTGGAACGTGTGACCACAAGACAAAGAGGACTTTCCCTGGCATCAACTTATCACCCTCCTCTTTCATTCAGGGGGACATGAGCTCCCCCGTCCATGTGGGGTCTTCCATTAAAACACAGTATCTTCTCAAACTGCTCACGTAGGCCTGCATGGCTCCGAGCCAACTGCATGCACAGCACTGACATCTGTTTGGAAACCAGACAGTATCCAGACAGCCATCAGACTGAAGTACAAGGCAAGGAGTAATATCCTGAACATTATCAAATGCTGCACAGACAGTTATACCAACTATTTAAATACATGCATGGTTGTAAAGTGACATCTGACAATATCATATTCGGTCAATCTGAAAAATGTACAAGAATCTCGAGAATTGTGTTTGAGTTTTCACATTTGCTTACATTTATGTCTATGTTGACCTTAAGTTAAGAGTAGGTTGAGCCACAATAAAAGTAAGTGATTCATGTAAAAAGTTAAAAAGCAAGTGTTATATTAAGGCTATAAACAAACTACACCACATTCACATGACTTCAGGTCACTACCACTGAGCTTAAGCTGGGTCTATAAGAAAAAGTTAGCTACACACATTGACATTATGTTACAGATCGTTTATGTGTGGCAATAACAAATGTCGTATTCCCTTTAAATGCACAAGCAAAGTGTATGTGTTATTCTGATGCACCAAAACATTCCTGATCGACATAACAAATAAAAATAAAATGCCCCAACTGGAAACCTACACAAAAATTCATATGAATATTTACTTTTTTGGCATCTAAACATGTTGTTTTATCTTTCCAGAAAAGGCCCAGGCTGTGCAGACACCAACATGACCCCCCAGGACGCAGCCAGGTCACCCAGACTGTGGGGGACCGCCAACCATCCCAAAGGGTAGCTGGAAAAGATGGACCCCACACTGCAACATACAACCAGGATTGTCCGGGGTGACCAAGATATCAAAATGATAATATTGAAGCTGTCCCTGGAGGGCTTGGACTAGAAGACACGAACAATAGGCTAACTTTGTTTGGCAGCAGCTTACAGAGTAAAAGGGATTGAGCCTTTCGTCATCTTCCTACCAAATGTTGTTTTTAAGACCAAACCAACTAACATTTGGATCTTTTTAATCTTTAATTAAGAGAAAAGTGAGGACAGTCACCATGCCCAGGCCGAGGGTAGGGCCTTGTCCGCCACCTGAGGACATTGATAAATGCTCCATGGACGCGGAGGAGGCTCAATCTCTCCACTTTTACAGGAAACCCTCAGAGACGACGTCTCCTCTGAGCAAATATATTGAGACTGAACATCAGCAAGCGGGGCTCTTCTCTCTGTCGCCTGTCGATGCTTCGCTGGACGATGGCGCTGACCTCCAGAAAAGAAGGAGGAAGAAGTGTGGCGAGTGCGTTCCCTGCCTGCGCAGAGAGAACTGCGGCAGCTGCCTGAACTGCCTGAACCGCAGGACGGGAAAACAGATCTGCAAGCTGCGCAAATGTGACCAGCTGAAGAAGAGACGGAGTGAGTTGAAGGTGAGTGAGGTACAGATACGGTTGTTCTACGATAATACAAAAGGTGTGGTTTACGGGTATACTGTAAGCACATCAATAGTAATAGCAAATGTGTGTTTTAGGTAGATTTGGAGTCACATGAACCACAATGTCTCAATCACGTTTTCCACTAACATGACTTGTATTCGAGGTCAGTGCTGGGGCTAGTGTTCATTTGGAAATGGTTCAACTTGCAGACCTCCTAAGAAACAACCTGTTTGCTCTTCCATAGAGGTCGGGATGGGTTACGGTAACATTTAGGTCGGTGTTTTTGCAAGCAATACCAGAGCGAATTTCCCGCTCAAAACAACAATGACCTTCGTTTTGACCTGTGGTGGTGTTGCTATTATACTTATGAAAAAAGAATAAATTGCAAGCACAACTTTTCTAACAACTTTCTACTCTCTCTCCAACGTCTTCCTTCTCTCTCTCCAACTTCTTTCCACTCTTCTTATACATCTTCCTACTTTCCCCGACCTTCTTCCTACTCTTCTCCAACATCTTTCTAGAGCAACTTCCTACTGTTGTCCAACTTCTTCCTGTGAACTACATGAGAGGTCTCAGACCATTCAGTGTAGGGATGCATATCGTTGACTTTTTTATTATACCGATACCGATTCCACTGAACGATACCGATACATATCGTGATACTTTGAAAATGTATCATCCCACAATTACTCCCATGAAGCGCTTTAGGATATAGTTGACATGTCAAATGAATATTAAATTCAATGGTGGGACTTCTTGGACCTTTGAATACTGAACAAACAATGAAAAATACATGCAAAATATGAAGAAAACCGATTATGGAATATCTTTTATAACACCCGCCATCAGGTGTGCCGTGTGAATAGCACCTCTGGTCAATGCAAACAGACCGTTATAATTAATGTTAAACCTGAGATTCGACTAGAGAACAAATGCATAATAGAATAAAGGTCATGAGATCTCGGCATTGCTCAAACAAACAAATCTCATCTTTAAAATCAACATTTGCCTTCACTGGTGAGAGAAAACGAATCCCAGTTCATTTGTGGGACTTTTACCTTTCTAGTATTGAACAAACAATGAAAAATACATAAAATATGAAGAAAAACAATTATGCAATCTAATTTATAACACCCGCCATCGCGGGCCACGGACTCACTTTTAAAAGTAATTTTAAAAAAAAATAATGAATTGTCTTTTTCCGGTAATACCGGATACCGGTATGCATCCCTAATTCGGTGCTTTAAGAATATATTGATATATTCCTGATGACAGCGTTTCCGCCAGGGGGGCGTCTTGGCATCATTTGAGAGAAGATCGAGAGTTTTTATCGCTTGAAATGACGAAAAGGAAAAAGGACAAGGACATCCCTCTGTTGGAGCGGCAAAGGAGTCTGGTGAGATTATTTTCACCGCATCTTCCAAGGACCGTGTTACGAACTTGGATACACAAGGGAAACAAGGACTCAAATGCACGATCCGGGAGCCAGAGATAAAGTACAAGTAATATACTTTATTTGCCAAAAAGGATATTCAAAAAAGATATCGGCACTCTTCACGAGGCGAGCAAAAATAGGTTTTACAAAAGCACAACAAAAAATCACTCACAATAAGGCATGTAACAAAAGAGCATTTTCATTTCATTTCAAACCTTTATTTATACAGATAAATCCCATTGAGATCATTGATCTCTTTTCCAAGGGAGACCTGTTCAAGTAGTTCCACATGAAACATAAAAACATACATAGAACAACAAAAGGACATCATCCAGCATCATTTACATAATTATCCACATAAACAGGTACCAATAGCTTCTGATTGACTAGCATCCAACCAAGCTTTAAAAACATTTAGTGGCACCAGATTGTTCAGTTTCCATTTAATTTGCAGACTGTTCCAAGACAGAGGAGCTGCGCATCTAAAAGCTGTATTCCCTAAGACAGTCCTAGCAGTTGGCACATTTAATAAAACCACAGCATGCGATCTCAAACAGTAGCCACTTACAATTCTCCGTGAGATCAGGGAGCAGATATAAGATGGAAGTTTCCCTAACATGGCTTTGTATATAAAAATGTACCAGTGACTGAGCCTCCGTACAGTTAGTGAAAGCAAACCAGCCCTTGCATACAGGGTGCAGTGATGGGTTAATGCTTTACAGTTTGTCATAAATCTCAGTGCACTGTGATACGCAGCATCTAACTTGACCAGGCAATGGGCAGGTGCATTCATATAGACCAGATCCCCAGAGTCCAGCACAGGTAAAAAGGTCACAGAGCCTGTTCCTGGCCTCAAGCGAGAAACAGGACTTGTTTCTAAAAAAGAAACCTAGCCTAACCCTCTTTTTTTTTAAGTAGGTTAGTGACATGAAGTTTAAAAGTGAGACAATCTTCAAGCCAGATACCAAGGTATTTGTAACAGGCAACAACTTCAAGTTTTGTTCCTTGCGTAGTTACAATATCTAAAACAGGCTCTGGTGTCTTTTTAGCTTTAGAAAAGAGCATTACCTTGGTTTTATCCACATTTAAAAGAAGCTTTAATTCAGAGAGCTGAGTCTGAATAGTGTTAACAGCCTGTAATTTAACAACAGCCTCTTTAATGGAGGGACCTGCACAGTATCATCCGCATAAAAATGTAAAGTAGCTTCATCCACATTATCACCTAAACTGTTGATACGGAGAATAAAAGTGGTCCTAAAACAGAACCTTGTGGTACACCATTAGCAATGTTCAACCACTCAGAAGACAGTCCATCAAAATGAACACATTGGGACCTTTCAGAGAGGTAGTTTACAAACCACCCACTGCAAGGCTGGACATGCCAATACTGGCTAGCCTCTGCTTTAAGATGCGATGATCGACGGTGTCAAACGCTTTAGACAGGTCAACCGTTGATGAGCAGAGTTCTGGCATGAGGACAGGATAAGACGAACTGACACTGGAGACTGGGGGATTTAAACACTCAACAACAAGACACAGGTGAAAACAATCAGGGGCGGGGCTGACGCTGATGAGCGCGGGAGAACACATTAGGAAAGGGAGTTGAGGAACCTGAAATGAGACGTGACAAAACAAAACGAGAAGTGAAAAATAATACAAAAATAACAACATGAAACATGACTGACTAACACTTTTGGCGGTGCACAACAGACCATGCCAGGAGGGGTGTCCCCGTAAAGAGATAGTATAAGGGACGGCGCAATTCAAAATTCAAGTCACGTGACACAACGTGACGTCACACTGAGACCTGTAGTACTATCATTACAGACTACAGAGAGGTCCATTTCACACAGATAACATTACGCTTTGTTGGTGCTGCTAATTGCATTCCTTATCTGTCAAGCCTGGACCTGTTTGTCCTCAGGCTCAGCTAAAGGGGGCTTGTCAGTAGCACGTGCCATATATGCAAAGTGTATATTTAGAGCCCTAACCCAAAGGACACACGCTATAATTCCAGATGTGGCACTTGTACTTGGATTCAATCCCTAATCTCACATTCATAAATGTATTACAGTCATGAACTGCACTTCTGCATGAGAACATTAGACACTGCTTGACAGAGACAGAACAGATAGAATATATTGTTCTGTCAACACAAATATATTTATAGAGCACCCTTCACACAATGATGCAACACCGACAGGACACGACAGGATATTGTTTTATTTCTTATACAGAAAGTGTGTTGTGTAAGGGATAATGTGCAGCGACGCGGTCATTAAGGGGAGAAGAACACCCGACGGGCTGATCAGAGAGGCGACGCGAAGCGGAGGGATCTTGATCAGCAATGGTCTCTTACTTCTCCGCTTTTTTTTCTTATCCCTCTTGTCTTTTTCTTTTCTTCACCTCCACTAACCATTCCTCCAAATTACTGTGCTCTCCAAATATATTACAATTAATGTTAAAATCCTCCATGTTGCTATCACACGGAAAACTAAAGACAATCAGACAGTTTGCTTGCTTTTCAAACTGTTACATTTGAAAAACAGTTGGCGCGTCTCTTGTCAGTTTGAAAAGCCAACGGGAGGAACTGCTTGCGTTTTTGAGGAGCTTTTTGATTACAGATTTGAAAACATCGCTCCTTGCTTTAAAAGAAGCACAATTCATGATGTCAAACCTTGGAAAGTATCTAGATATCCCTGCCCTAATGACAAAGTAACTGGCAACTGAATATGTGTCGCCGTTTGATGTCTATGTCTGGACCGCTGCGTAAAAAGGAGGGTTTCTGCCCCGTTACTTCTGCGCTATTTTTCTTGTCCCAGTTCGAAAAGCAAACTGCATGCAGTTTGCTTTTCGGCCCAACTGTATACAGTTAAATCGACCGGACTTCTTTCTGAAGATGTGAGCGTCCTTAACAACGGTCAATAAGTCCTTGACAGCGGTCTGTCTGTTTCGTATTAACAACGTGTCACGTGTTCTGAATTGACCAATCAGAATCGAGTATTCAACTAAGCCATGTAATAAGGAGTGTTATTATACAGCATGGCTACTGTAAAATACTTTGTATGAACTTTACAAAACAAAGGTGCTTTGGAAAGTCAACGGTTCTATTCTTTTAACTTTATCAGCGAAAATGTTGAAGCGTTTAGTTCCAGATTCTCTATTCGTGATTGAAAACATAGTTCACTGAACAGGAATGGGTTGAGGACTTTTGGTCAGACTAAACTAGACATCAGTTTGGACATTGGACAAAAGGGTTATTGCTCACTTGACATTTCTTTGATCAAACAATATAATCAAGACTCAGTTACCTCACCTTTATCCAGGTTTATCTTCAAATGCTCCAGCCTATCAACACATCCCAAGCAGAGCTGCATCTGTGTGATGATGTCCACACATACATACCTCTGTAGAGTAACATATGGCAGAAAGGCTGTTTAATCCTTTTACATATTGAGCTTTGCATGTTTTTACTGTTTCAGATCACATTAAAGTGAAAGCCTTTGGGTTTGGACTAAGACATTTATAGACTTAATTTAATACTTTATTACAATTTTCTTCGCCCTCACACTTAATCAAGAACATCGCTTGACTTAGAACATTTGAGTTGTCGCTTGCTGTGCATGTGGGCTGAGGTTCCAGATGGTAAACCTTTTAACAGTTGTTGTAGATCCTTCTCAAATATTGTCCTGAAGATAAAGCAGAAGAGTTTCAGACTGAGTGTGTGTGTGTGTGTGTGTGTGTGTGTGTGTGTGTGTGTGTGTGTGTGTGTGTGTGTGTGTGTGTGTGTGTGTGTTTGCATGGCTGAGAGACTTACCAAACAGCAGCAGTGCAGATTCCTGCAGTGGCCTGGGCTTTGTCCTTTGACCTCTGAGGCTTCGAATAGGGGTTGGGGGTTAACCTTAGGCCAGGTCGTATTTGTGTGTGTGGCTGTGTTAAGAAAGAGAAAGAGTGCATGTTTTTAAAAGTGTGCACTTATTTGTTAAAGGAAGTGCACGTGTGTGTGTGTGTGTGCGTGGCTTTGTGTCTCTGTGCGTGCATCAGCGTCCTAAATCCGGGGGAAGGGCTGTGAAGTCAGGAGGAGGACGGGGAGGCGCAGTTAACGGTCAGCAGTATTGAAGGAGCAGGAAAAACCAGAGTGGGCGTCCAAAGCATGACGGAGGAATCAACACACACACACTGCACGAGCACGTGGTGTTGTTGCTGTCAGCAACATACACACACACTTAACGTCTTCCTCACACAACATGACGACTAAAGAGTAGCCGCTTTTCTTCCAATCTTCTTTTGATGCAGATTTGAAACATGCACATAAAGAAACCTTAGTGGAAACACCAGAAATCCAGGAACATCTTGAAATATTGCAACATTTTGAAGCTCTGCTGAGATGGAAAAATTAGTGGATCAGTCAAAGCAAAGCGCAACAATGTGCAAAGGAGACAGATTCAGCCAATGCAATTATTATTTGCCGATTTCTCTGAGATCTCGGTAATTTTTGGTTGAAAACTTTGCTATTTTTCACTGTTGTATTGCAATGCAAAGAACTAAAGAAAAACAGGAGCCGTTATGTTAGGGAGAATGTGGGGAAATCAGATTTTTTTGCAAAATGGCAGGGTGCATTACACATTACACCAGAGGCTTAAAGGCTTCGCTTATCAAAAGAGCATTGATCAAGTCAGTGCAACAGTAGAATATAGTCATTAAACCGTATCTTGTCTGTTGGCAGTGATATCCGAACGTGTAGTAAAAGTGTTCAAATGGCTAAATCAGAACTGCTAAGTGATTTTTCTCAGAGATGCGGATGACTTTGCAGAGAAGGACACGACATGTTTATGTGTAAGTCAAGAGGAATGTTTTGTTTGCCTCCAACAGGAACTCAGGGCTTCCATCAGCGTTGTTGAGACCCGTCCTGTCTGCAGAGAGCTTTGTAAAGTGGCAGCAGCAACACATTGTGGTCTCTCTGCAGAAGGAACACAGGAAGTCAGCATTAAATCAGCAAACACTAATTGTCCTGGTGGTTTATGGGACAGAGATGTGGGCGACTATCACTTCTTGGTGGCCCTTGGCTCTCTTGTTGTTGAGTAATAATAGAAGTTTACAGCCTCCATATTTTGAATCCCATGACCTCTGAGGGAACTTTACCCCTACTCACCCCCAACCCATTTCATTCTCCATCCAGCATTTCAAGATTCAAGGCTTTTATTAGTCATACGTACATAGCTACAGTGTAGTTATGACAATGAACATCTTAGGTCCCAGGCTCCTCCAACAGTGCAACACAACAAAACAGATAAAGTAGTGCAAGTAAATACAACGAAATAGAATAGAAGTAGCATCTATCTACATCGGATGTCTCAGGAGAGTGGTTTCCCCCAGCTGGCAAAATGTTATTCAGATCTAGACTAAACCCACCCAGTTTACCAATATGTAGATTTAACAACAAGTCTGACTTCACACCACATCCACTTCATGGAGTGGCACAACTGTTTGTAAAGACATTCATGTTTCCCAGAGGATAAATCCTACAGACTGTTTATTCTAGCGCCATTGTGATTGTGTTATTTAGACCCTCCAGAAAAACGGGATTCTGCGATCGCAGAATTTACCGCATAATCAGCAAAATGGCGCAGATTTTTAAAAGGCCGCATGTTTATCAAAAGGCTGAGAAAAAAAAAGTTAACTCATCTTGACGTGAATTGATGATGATGATGATGACGCGACTTCATCAGCTCGCGCATCACAGAAGGTAAACAACACCGTAGAGTGAACGTGTGGAGCTCACACGAGAGAGAAAACACCAAGATGAAAAAATATAATCCATCTCATTTACCGACGAACATTTCTGCTAAAGACCGGGCAAAGCAGTTCCCCGATGTCTTGCACGAAAGAGGGGGGAAATATTCTGCCCCCCGTGCAACTGTGTGTTGGAGCATAAGAGAACATCGACGGTAACGACCCTTTGATTCACTCAAACATTCGAAAATGCTTTCTGCTGCTGCGGACAAGAAAGCCAACAACTCACGTCCACCGAGGCATCGACCTCCAAAACCCTTTCGAGGGCTACAAGACACGAGGTGAGAAGCATACAAGATTGAAGCTGGTCAGATAACGAACGAGTAAATGAAAACCGAATGAGGCGGAGAAGTGTGCGTGTGTTTGTGTGTGTGTGCGTGCGTGTGTGTGTGAGAGAGAGAGAGAGTGTGATTAAAATAGCCCAATTTCTTTTACAATAAATAAACATTGAATGTGTTTAATTGAATAGTAAAGGGGTTTAACGTTAGTGGCAGGTTGTGTGTGAGAGAGAATAAATAAATATGACAGCCCAATATTTATTTTTCCCGCATATTTCGCAATTTCACCGCATACATTCACATAACACCGCGCATGTTTGATCGCATGATCAAGGATTTTTGCCCGCGTTTTTCTGGAGGGTCTAGTTATTGAGTCAAATATCTTGGAAACTATTTGATAAACTGCTTTGTAATTAAGTAAACAAAGTTTGTATCACTTAAGCAGCTTTGTGTATTTGTTGATCCCCACTTTTTCTCTAGTGCCAATTCGGTCATAACCTTCTGTTTGGGTTTACCTGCAAACTATCGTATTGCCATCACGCTGATGCTTAACTAAAATGGTTATAATGGTAAATACCTGGTTAATATTAGCATGGAATATGACATGTCATTGTGAGCATGTTGACATCCTGGACAAATGCTCACTGTGTTTATCGACTATAGACGAGATGCATTGAAGTAAATATATGATACATCAAATCAAACGAGTTTTGAAACATACATTTATTCTCTCCTTACCCCTTTGGAGTCCTGGGCTAATTTGGCCGTTTTCGCATACTTTTGATTTGTCTTACTAAACCCCATTAAGAAATGTTTGGCATGTCAATGTTTGGTATCTTTTTTTTAAGGACAACCTCACCGATATAACTTGATTGTTAATTATTTCATTTTGAGATTCTCTATGAACATTTTGGACCCAAAATCACAAAAGAACGTAAAAACGGATTTTATTATACTATTTTTTATATAGGTAACACAAACATGCACAACGAAACAATTTGAAATCTGGAAATATATACATGGGATGTCACGATTATAATGTGAACGTTTGATTGAGGTAGCATGAACCTATATACAAATGTTATGAACAAATAACAGGTGTATCCTTAGGCGTTTTTCCCTCATTTCTCAAGTTCTGTGACAGTGACACAGTAGACACAACAAAACATTTAAAAGCTTAAATAATGTACATCCATCTTCTCCCGCTTATCCGTGGTCGGGTCTCGGGGGTAGCAGTTCCAGCAGAGAGCCCCAAACTATCCTTTCTCTGGCCACATCAACCAGCTCTGACTGGGGGGTCCCAAGGCGCTCCCAGGCCAGCGAAGAGATATAATCCCTCCACCTGGTCCTAGGTCTACCCCTTGGTCTCTTCCCAGCTGGACGTGCCTGGAACACCTCCCTAGGGAGGCACCCAGGTGGCATCCTAACTAGGTGCCCGAACCACCTCAACTGGCTCCTTTCGACGCGAAGGAGGAGCGGCTCAACTCCGAGTCCCTCCCTGATGACCGAACTGCTCACCTTATCCCTAAGGGAGACACCAGCCACCCTGCGGAGGAAAACCATCTCGGCGGCTTGTATCCGCAATCTCGTTCTTTCGGTCACGACCCATCCTTCATGACCATAAGTGAGGGTAGGAAGGGAAATGGCCCGGTAGACAGAGAGCTTTGCCTTCTGACTCAGCTCCCTTTTCGTCACAACGGTGCGGTAAAGCGACTGCAGTAAAGCGACTGCAGTACCGCTCCGATTCTCCGGCCCATCTCACGCTCCATTGTTCCCTCACTCAAGAACAAGACCCCGAGATACTTGAACTCCTTCACTTGGGGTAAGGACGCATTCCATACTTGGAGTGGACAGTCCATCGGTTTCCTGCTGAGAACCATGGCCTCAGATTTGGAGGTGCTGATCCTCATCCCAACTCGGTCACACGCCTTCTCCAAGTCTACAAAACACATGTAGAACGGATAAGTGTACTCCCAGGCCCCCTCCAGGATCCTTGCGAGAGTAAAAAGCTGATCCGTCGTTCCACGACCAGGACGGAATCCGCATTATTCCTCCTCAATCTGAGGTTCGACAATCGGCCTGACCCTCCTTTCGAGTACCTTGTGACGCGTTTCCACTGCTCGGCCTCGCTCGGTTTGGTTAGGCCTTATTAGGCCCGGCTCACTTCTTTAATGCTGCGCATCCATTACAGTTTAGGAACTGGGGCAGTTACTATAGTAACGCAGTGTAGGCGGAGCCGTGACGTCATCTTCAATGAGAGCCCCAGAAAAACAACACAGCCGTTAGCTCTTAGCCCTCAGAGCTCACAGCTCCTCATATCTGTTCAGAAACTAGACAAAAGTTAAACAAGTACAAACCACAGACTGCCTGTGACATGGAGAATACAGTCGCTGGTTTATTTATGTCTGTAGGCCTTTGTTGTGAGTGTGGACGGTCGGAGCATATATAACGTTAGCTTAGCCAATCTCCATTTAGAAAACACACATTTTAAAAGGTGCTTCGCCTGCCGTCTGTCTGCAGACTTGTCAAAGCATTAATTCATGGTTTTTACTAACCGGTATCAGTATGTTGTTACTTCGGCATCATTTTTAAACGTGTATTACAATTAAATCACGGGCAAATATGTTCATTTTATTGTAGTTGTAGCCCCATGGCCAGCGATTCTCTCTCTAGTTTAGCATACTCAGCCCGACCCAGCCCGGTTGTTCCTGGCCCGAGAACCACGATTTTATGGGGCCAGAAAAAAGGTGAAAAAGTAGGAAAAAGTTTTATATCATCCTATCTCCGTGTTTACTGGGTCTTTCTGCATGAAACAAAGACTGGCTATCGTTTCAAGCCAGTACTTTCGACGGAAACACACGGCAATGTTGTCCGCACTGTTGTTTTTAAGCAGCACCGGCTTGAACAGGTCATGTGATCTGATCACGCCGGCGTGACGGTCGACTCCACAGGGTTTAAGACACCACACTCCGTCGATGGAGACAGTCATTTTACCCCGCTGAACATCGTAAATAACATTTCATTTCAACTGGACAGAAACAAAGTCAAAGGTATCCACTGTCCAAACAATCAACAACTCTGTTTTGGGAGTTTGAGAAATTGACTGAACAGAAAACCAGCACACTGTGTAGCAGATACAAAAACACAAAGGTTCTTAGTCTTGTTTACGCGCACAGTTGCAGAACATATGTGAACAGTTTACTGTGGCACTAATTACAACTTGCTCTGAATGTTACACAGACATCCAAATTGTAAACACCTATATTCCATCAAGCAGCCATCTTTTGTATCCATCATGTGTGTTTTGGTGTCCAGCTAAGCAAAGGTTATTGTTAAACTGGTTTTCATAATGCAGCTTCGTTCCAGTGCTCGGGATGTTATCACAGAATGATCACTATCTTCATTCAGATCCCACTCAACAAAGATGCTACGTATCTCTCTGAACAACAGGGAGTGTATTGTGTTGCTGCATCCGAAGCTTTCCTCCATTAGCCCTTAACCAAGCGTCCATTCATCCGTCAAACCCCCTCCCCCACAATCCTCCATCTCTGACCTCTGACCTCTGTATGGATGTAGCAGCTGAGTCCCTTATTGCCTGGCAACCACATCCTCCATCTTCTCCCATGATAAGCGCTCACTGTTGTGAACACACACTCAACATACGCACTACTGCCCCATTTCAATATCACCATGTGACGGGGATGTAAGTGTTATACTAGTACTGCATTTAAGAAAGTTTATTATATACATACGATTATATTACATTATCTAAATAAGTCTCTTTTCACATCCCTACACTCTGCTTTGAGTGTAATTTAATTAGCCAGAAAAACAAACAAAATTGAATCAGATGCATTGTTATTATTATTTGATTATGAATTATAATCAATCATTATTCATTAGTAGGGATAGTGGTTGAATTTACACTAGATTAGCATACTCATCGATGCAGATCAATGCTATTCGAAATGCTCAATCACAAGGCGAAATAAGAAAACTTGCAATCCTGGCCATATTTGATTCTGTAAGATAATAGCCTGCCTTTTATCTGAGGACATTTTCATTTCTTGCGTCGCCTTTTTGACATTTTAAAGCCAATATCAGCCAATCTTCATGCATCCTTACTAAATAGCAAGTTGCCGAGAAACTACACTTCTGTCCATCCTACTTTTATGACATGCTAAAACTCTCGTTAAATGGTAGTCGATACGGCAACCTACGGGGCATTTGTGAATGAAGTCAAAGTGGAATGTGTGTGCCGGGATTATGACGCTGCCTTGGAGTAGATAGGGTTTTCGTCTGGGAGTGATAGTGCTCCGTCGGTGATCGCCACGCATCGTTCGAAGGCGGTGAACGTCTCTAAAAAGGAGGCAAGATTTTCTGGAATGAGAGACGCTTCCTCTTGAGTCTGCACGCACTTCTTATCACGGCTGCTTTCAGTCAAACCACGGCTTGGAGGAGTACCCGGGCCACCTGTGAGGAAACACACGGAAGCTCTCGCTGTCCAGCCCCAACACACCTCTGCTCACACACACACACACACACACACACACACACACCACACACACACACACACACACACACACACGTGGCCTGTGTGACGTCAGCGGAGGGGATTTCCCGTGCCATACAGAGCGTCAGACACACCACAGATGCTGTGTCACCGCCTGCCTCTCCACGCCACACGTTCAGCTGCCTCTCTTCTCTGTTCCTGTGTCGCCGTCTGTCCTGGATGTTTTCGCCTCGGCGTCGCTGTGTCTTCGCCAGCCTGCGTGAACTCTCGCTGACTTTGTCTCGTCTCTCTGGCGCCTTTTCAAATGTCTCCGGCCCACTTTTCTTTAACCTTCCCATTCGCGAGAGAGGATCATTCACTGTTCTTAAGGGGTTCGTTAAATAAGCGGCAGAATTACCCGGTTGATAACGTGGACAGAACCACTTCTCCCCTGTGGTCACGTGCAGACAGGAACGCGTGCGGGGGCTTTAAAAAGCTGCAAGAATGTAAACATCGTGAACACCCGCTTCCAAAGATATGCTTGGTATGCCATGCTCGTGTGTACATGAAATGCAATCCACACGGCGGCTCACATGGAGTTTGCACGCTATAAATCACTCATTTGTAAACAGCTTTCTCTTTGCTTTAAGTTACGCTTTTCTTATAAGGATGCTCAGAATCAGTGTTTCTGTGAGTCAGCATGGTGGGCTTTGCTGGGTAATTTTTGCCTGTCATGGGTGTGTGTGTTGAGAGACTTGTGAGGCTTCTTTGATAGGGTCTCTGTATGTGTGTGTGTGTGTGCGTGTGTGTGTGTGTGCGCGCGCTGTGCAGTCCAGTCCAGTTATTGCAGGCAGCCCTGAACACAGATGGTGCTCAGCGATACCACATACCAGAGGCATTGTTTAGGGAAGGCGAGCTCGAGGAGATAATTGACAGGCATAGAGACGACCCTTCCCCCGACCCACACACACACACACACACACACACACACACACACACACACACACACACCTCCCATCCACCTTCGCTCTGTCTCTTTTTGTCAGCCTTTCTTTGACGGTGCTACACACACACACACACACACACACACACACACACACACACACACACACACACACACACACACACACACAGTCCCTTTTTATTTTACCTCCCTTTTTTCTAGCTCTTTTTTCTCTCGCCCTCTCCCTCCCGCCTCCTCTCCCTCTCTCGCCGCCTTCACTTGCTCTCCTTCTATTTCACCCTAGCAGCAGAGCCCAGCCCGTCCTCTGATTGGTGGACGGACTGCCTTTGTGTGCTATCTCTAGCGTGACGACTCTCCCCGGCATGTGTGTGTGTGTGTACACATTTGTTCACCAGTGTATATGTTTGAAGAAGGGGGGGGTGAGGGGGGTTGGTTAAAGGGGCATTTACATCATGCATGAAGAAGGAAAAGAGAAAAATAAGTGAACGTGTGGGAGGGAAGAGGAATAGCGATCACACAGAGAGAGAGAGAAAAAACCTTGTGTGTGTGTGTGTGTGGTAGAGAGAGAGAGGGAGAGGGGTAGAGCTAGAGCGCAGGCGACACAGAGAGAGAGAAAGAGAGAGAGGGAGAACGTGCGTACGAGGGCTCATGTAAAACCAGATTAAAAACACAAGATGGCTTCCTGAATGGGCTGCTGGAACACAGGCGAGAGAGACAGACCGAGGAAGAAGAGTGGAGAGAGGGAGAGAGAAAGGGAGAGAGAGGGATAGAGGTGAAGACAAGAGGGAGCCTTCTGATGGGGATTCGGCCAGCGGACGGCGGAGTAAAAACCAAGGCAGCTCAGAGGCTTGGAGGGTAAATATTCATCACTCCAGACTATTTTAGGATTGATAGGTGGGTGAGGGGGGAGGTTGGCGGGCTTGGGGAACAGCTCGAGACAAAACACATAATTTAACATCGAGACATCCCGGGTTACGCAGAATGTGTGCACAATGAGAAGACCCCGCGTCCCAGCGTTGCACTGACACTTGTGCGCGGCTTTAACACACTCTCGTGTTCAGCATGTATTTACACCTCCGAGGCTTGGGGTTGTGTCAGGTGGCGAGCATACGGATGTTACATAATTCTTGAATAGAAATTGAATCCGTGTCCCGGCAGCAGAGGGAAGTGCCGGCTCGCTGTCTGAAACACCAATCAAAGAAAAAGTCTTTATTTATCTTTGAAGCGTGCCGGCAAGGAGGCGGTGTGCAGAGACGGACACGGTACCCCCGGTGCCCCCGGTGCTCCCGTCCTTAATGACCGGTCTTCTTCAAACCGGCCCTTGTCGCATTATTCTATTGATTGCTAATCTCCCCCCCTCCCATCTCTCTCTGTCTCCCTCTCACTCCCCCCTTCCCTCGCTCCCCGTCTGTTGACTGGCTGTACAGGTGGAGTGTTTTGAAGACAACCAACGAGGCGGCTTGGGAAACCCTGACCCTGCAGCGGAGGTAAGACAAGTGCCATCTCTGTCCATCTTGCTTTGATTCCCGCTTCTTTACGAGCTCTAAACATTCGTCAAGGCAGCGACCTGTGTATGTGCATTCCTCTAAAGGTGACTAGTTTTCCACGTCTATGTTTTCAACACCTAGAAACCGCCGTGCTTCAGTCGCTAGTTAGTCTGTTTGCTCCTCTCTCCGGCGAGCTCATTGTTTCTCCCTGACTTGGTCTCCGGTTGGAATGGAGGTGCATTATTAGACGTCCCAGGATGTTCTTTCCCAATCTCACTTTCCCCGCTCGGTCGCTGACTGTGTTAAAGTTTATCTCCAAGCCGCGGTGAGCTGAGCGCCTCATGATGAAGTGGCGGCGTCCTCAGTTTAAAGCGTCCCACGCTGCCTTCTGATTGGTGCCAGAGAAAAGCATGTGTAGATACAACAAGCCAGGGAGAGGAGGGAGTAAGAGGGAGGAGGAGGAGGAGGAAGCCGACTCGCCGGCTCCGGAGCCAGGAGGGCCACCCTTCTTCTTCTTCTTCTTCTTCTTCTTCTTCTTCTCCTCCTCCTAGGTTCTGGAGTCAAGTGAGGTAAAGGGAGTAAAAGTTAGTGGGTCACGCATGCGTACGTGGGATTGCCGGCGTAGTAACCTGTGGCGTGAGGCGGCCGCTGAGCGCTGCTGTTCTTCTGTCTGTCGAGTCGAGACACGACTGTGTTTCTGTGCAGAGGAAGTTTGAGCGGCGAGGCTTCATGAAGAAAGGATTTATAAGATGATTAGGATGTCATGTCTGCGGGAGAAAGAGAGCTTTAGCTTCACTTCACTTGCGCAGGGGACAATGTCCGTGTTGTAGGACTAGACGATGTGGAGAAGACGAGATACGAGGTGGGAGAAGATCATCTGGTCAAAGCAGGAAAACCACTATTTAGAAATACACAGTTCATTTGTGTTGCTAAAGTACAGAAGTATTGGCATTAAAATAGTACTTCTTTTTTGATATTGATAAAGTACAACAACTAAAAGTACTCATTATGCAGAATGTCCATCTTTCAAATGATATATATTGTACTTCTGGATTATAATCAGTGATCCATGAATGTGTTTCTCTGTTGAAATGCTGCCGCTGGTAAAGCTAACTGTAATGACTTATGAAACTGCTCGGTATCTTAATCCATAACGGTTCATCAAAACAAACAATTGTATTGGATGTTGTGTTAATAATAATATAAAGGTACTTGTACTAGTGTTGTCAAATACTTTTAGAGGAGTAAAAAGTACAATATTTGCTTCCAAATTGTAGGGGAACAGAAGTATATAGTAGGCTTGAATTGGAAATACTCGATACTTAATACATGTCAAGTATTTCAAAGTTGTACTTTTAAATATACTTAGTTACTTCCCCACGCTGCAGGTTACGACTGGAGGACATGCAAGCCTATGAGATGTGAGTTAATCAGTTTCAAATGTGATGAACCGGTTTGCCTTCAGCCCGCTCTAATCCCGTGCCTCTTATCTTTACGGTACACGACCATCTGTGGGGGTGAGAAAGAAATCAGGGCCGACGGTGTTGAACAAGTTTCTATTCTCTGCCGTCCTGGGATCCTGTTTGTCCGGGGTCAGGGTCCTCGCCGCGGTGTTTATCTCGCCGGGATCGGTTTCCTTGTCAAACACTTCCCCGGTCACACAAAGAATAACCCGGGCGACCGCCGGCAGCAACGTGTTTGGACCAAAACAAAAACAGACGGAGAATATCAGCCATGCGGTAGCTAACCTGCACTGTCTCCAAGTGTCTTTAAGCGTTAACTTAACTGACCTGTTGGGACCAGAAAGGAAATGTCTGTTGGACCCTAATGTCCTAATGTCCCTTTATCAACGATGTACTCGTGCGTTACATTCAGTGTGTGATGGCAGAATACAGAAGTTCGCATGTCGTCCATTTTCCCACCTTTCCCCAGAAAACAAGTTGTAAGAACTAAAAAGAAATGTATACATAAATAAATGTACATCGTCATATGCACATATAACAGGAAAAACCTACGTAAACAAACTGATCAGAATGCAGACACACACATTCAAACATATATTTTAGTCATTGGAAGTGTTCTTTTAACCTTTGCATTCATACTATTGAATCCCATATCCAAGGCCATACAAGAAGCAAGCTCTGTACACATATTAAAAACATATATATTCAGCATTGTGTTTCATGATATATCCCTCTTTTTGGTGTTGTACTTTTTACATGTATTTATTGCTTCGTTTTAATCAATGTTTGGTTGCAATTCCCCCTCGTACGGAAGGTTCTGTATCGGCAAAGTCTACTATCCGTACCATTATGATTATGATATTTCCAGGACACACACACGTCAGATCAAAGACATGATCAAAAGCACGTCAGTCTGCTCTCTCTAAGTGTTGCTGTTCAGGAAGTTAAGAGTGTGTACCACAACAGTCGACGCGCAGCGCCCTCGCGTGATTCTTCTTTCCACGCGCAGGATTTCCTCTCTCGACTTGTGACGAACTCCAAACGGCACGCTGGCAGGAACGAGTCGGAGGAGAGACTGAATGTGCGCGACAGCAGATGGAAGGTCTTTAAAATCATAACGTTGGAATCCCCTGCTTCCATCGCAAAGGGTTAATGCTGACCCAGTTTCCGTGGCAACACTGAAGGTCTGATGACATCATTGCTTTGATTTTAGCTCAAGTCCTGCATCCAAAGTTTGGTCACGTGACAAACTCGCCGGCACCGCACACGTGTGTTTGTGTGTGTGTGTGTGTGTGTGTGTGTGTGTGTTCATGTGTGTGTAGTGTAGTAGTAGAGACTGAGGAAGTGGAGGGTTTGACATCACCTCTTCCATTCAGCGCTGGCTCACGATGCGTTCACTGCTCTGTGTGAAGTTTCCGTCTGTGAAGAAACGCAGCTATGTTTCCTGTGTGCTCTGAAACGCGACTAGTGATCTGATAGCTGTGGGGGAAGCGTGGCTTATAAGTCTGTTCTTTGGCTCTCAGGGTGAACAGATGGTGCTGTCATGGTCTTTATTCCACTCAAAAAGTCAAACATAAGGATTGAAGGACACGTCTTATTATTTTCCTTTAATATTCATTCATGAAAAACGCATTTTGTATTAATTACTAGCCTTGTGTTTCCTTGAACTCTTGATAATAATGTTGAATGCCTCCACAGGGAACACAAGAATACACATGTGGACTTTTGATGTCTGCACAAATGGGGCTGTGTTTAAAAACAGCAAAACGATATCATTCTTGGTTTGAAGGAATAATTCAGTCGCAAAATGAACAGTCAGTTGCTCGTTGTTACTTTGAATTCCCAAATCAAAGCTTTGCATGCCTCGACGGCGAACAAGTCGTAATAATGTGAAGTAAGAAGGGCCAAAAACATCCATTTCCAAACTCACACACAACCTGTGAAGTATAATCCAAGCCTCATTTCATCTGCTTTACACTCACTCAGGGGTCCGCGGGGTCTCAAACATTTACATTTGACTTCAGGATGTCACTACACAAACACGACTTTTCAATAAAACACTACTATACAACGAGTAGTGTGCTTGCACAAGTTTGAGACATGCAGAGGTTATTTCAGTCTTGCTTTTAAACACGACCTACTTTTAGTTAAATTCATCAACGCTTCTTTAGAGATAACACAAAGTACATCATTGATAAATAAATGGTTATTTCGCAGGTGAACTATATCTCGAGGATACTGGAATATAATAAATGGTATTTTTTACATACAAAGTATACACATGTCCTGAAAAGCATACATTTATTCTGCGAGCTTGAGTCGGTGACAGATCTTCGTGATTTCATGACTGAAGTCGAGGCATTGTCTGCAGTTCAGACGTGACTACAAATAAACCCATTTCACCTTGACTACAAGCAAACTCAGAAATAGTCAGCTGCTTCCTGGCACTTCACAAATATCTACAGTACATTGTGCAGAAGTCATTTCCTTTAACGGTTACAAAAGAAGTATTGTATCAAAGGCGCCTGAAGGACTGGAAAACATCACATCAAGTAAATCCTCATGAGAGTTCATAATGTGTATTGTCACCAAAGCTTACCCATAATCCCCTCTGTTTCAGCCCTGTTTCAAAAGGGCTGATTCTCAGTCTGTTACTTTAGATGAAAATAAGGAGCCCCTCCCCACGCCCCTCTGATACCTCATTCACACCAACGCAACTCCGGTTCAAGCTCCGTGCTAGAGCTTTTCAGGTTCAGAACCGGTTCTCCGGTTTAGCTCCGGCTCTTTTCACACCGCCCAGAGTCCGACTGGTGCTGCGTCATTGCGTCATCGTTTGCGTCATGACGTATCCGTTTGCGTGCCTGCTTCATAAAGCCAAAACGCGCGGAAACCCCTCACAGCTCACAACAACAACAACAACAACAACAACAACAATGGCCGATTGTACCTCTTCGGAAGACCAGATTCCCAGTAGGTAGCTGGTCTCCTCAGTGGACCACTGCTGCTTGTTAAGTTTCTCCATCGAGTTGATCCCGCCCCTGCGCCCGCCTCGACGTAAACGTGACGTAAGCGGTGCTTTTGCTGTAGCCGGAGAATTTGTTGGTGCTTGAAGCGAACCGGATTCCGGAGCTAAGAGGCTGCTCCGCTGCGGTGTGAACAGGAACACCCGGTGCTTTTCAAGCTCCAGCTCCGAACCGGCCCTGAAACACCGTTGGTGTGAATGAGGTATGAGAGATATTTGGTTAAAAAGAACACAATGGTGCTCTAGGAGGAGATTCAGGTGATAAGGCCGGGGTGGGGGGTTACCTTGGTTACACAAGCCAAACAATTGTTATGACATCATAAAGTGGCCAAAATCTGATCAGCTCATTTTCAGACAGGTTTTTATAGAAATGGATCAGGACAAAAAGAGTGTGAATCTTTGTTCCTGAAACTTTCAGAGTCTCTTTCCACAGAGGGGACACATGCTGATGTAGAAGAGACATGAAGAAGAGGGGACACATGTTGATGTAGAGGAGACATGAAGAAGAGGGGACACATGTTGATGTAGAAGAGACATGAAGAAGAGGGGACACATGTTGATGTAGAAGTGACATGAAGAAGAGGGGACACATGGGGATGTAGAAGAGACATGAAGAAGAGGGGACACATGTTGATGTAGAAGAGACATGAAGAAGAGGGGACACATGTTGATGTAGAAGAGACATGAGGACGAGGGGACACATGTTGATGTAGAAGAGACATGAAGAAGAGGGGACACATGTTGATGTAGAAGAGACATGAAGAAGAGGGGACACATGTTGATGTAGAAGAGACATGAAGAAGAGGGGACACATGTTGATGTAGAGGAGACATGAAGAAGAGGGGACACATGTTGATGTAGAAGTGACATGAAGAAGAGGGGACACATGGGGATGTAGAAGAGACATGAAGAAGAGGGGACACATGTTGAAGTAGAAGAGACATGAAGAAGAGGGGACACGTGTTGATGTAGAAGAGACATGAAGAAGAGGGGACACGTGTTGATGCAGGAAAGCTAGTCTCTGTCCTGCTTCCGTGTGCCAGTGATCATGATGGATCGATGCCCTGCATGGCACCACGAGGTTCAGTGTGTGGCATTGTTGGTGGGATCAGTCGGCCGCCCGGTGCCGCAGTTAATAAAAAATGAATGGGGAGAGAGAGAGAGGGGGGGGGAGCGCTCAGCTGTTGCTCGAGCTCTTTAACTCTCACCTCTCTGCTCACTCCCTCTGGACACTCTACTGGGTCCTGAATCCCTCCGCTAACCCACCGCCAGGTTTTATGCAACACAACGCCACAACTGTCCAGGCTTTATCGCATGCACGTGAACATGTTGATCTCTGGAACAACAGAGGTTCATTAATGTGAAGTCACATATGATTGATCCAGAGAAATGTGGAAGGTTGGACTGAGTGTAATGTCAGATAGTACCGGTTATTTACATTTTTGATTCATCTGTTGATTATTTTTCTCGATATATCGTTTGATCTATAAAGACGTCAGGGAAAAAATGAAAATGGTCCACCCCAGTTTCTAAATGTTCTTTAAATGCTGTATTGTCAATCAAAAGGCCAAATATCCAAAATATGCATTACATTAAAAACAGCATTTGATGTCACTTTGGCATTCAAAAACTTACTCGACTTTAAAATATTGTTGTTTTATCACTTGCTCTGTGAACTAATTGATTAATCAACAACGATTAAACGATAATAAAAATAGTTGGACACCTTTTTCCTCCCATCATCTGATTGACTAGCACACTTATCTGTGCAGCTTTGATGTAAGATAAGTAATACAACTGATAGTCCAGAACACATGGCATGTATTTACTTCAGAAAGAAATTATACACTAAACGGCAAAACATTTCCAGACATCATCCTCTATACGAGGCTGTCTTTCATGTGACATGAAAAGCATTTGGACCTTGACTGTAAATCAGCATGATTTAGTGTAAAGAGGTGCTGGCCCTTTAAGCCCGGCTTCGCCTCACGTGAACATATGGGAAGCTAATCTTAGCCCGAGTCCTGAGAGAGGCTGGCAACCAGCCACTGAGCAGGGGGACGTTTCTCCAGCTCTCCCTCTCAAGTACGAGCAATTTAAAACATCATATCATCTCCAACAAGCCTTTTTATAATTATTAAGTTTGTGATGTGTCTCACCTGAAGACAGGTTGCTTTACTAGATAGATAGGTAGTAGGTAGGTAGATAGGTAGGTAGGTAGATAGATAGGTAGGTAGGTAGATAGATAGGTAGGTAGGTAGGTAGGTAGATAGTAGATAGATAGGTAGGTAGATAGATAGGTAGATAGATAGGTAGATAGATAGATAGGTAGGTAGATAGGTAGGTAGGTAGATAGGTAGGTAGGTAGGTAGATAGGTAGGTAGGTAGGTAGGTAGGTAGGTAGTAGGTAGGTAGATAGGTAGGTAGGTAGGTAGATAGATAGGTAGGTAGGTAGGTAGATAGATAGATAGATAGATAGTAGGTAGGTAGGTAGGTAGGTAGGTAGATAGGTAGGTAGGTAGGTAGGTAGGTAGGTAGGTAGGTAGGTAGGTAGATAGATAGGTAGGTAGGTAGGTAGATGGATAGATAGGTAGGTAGGTAGGTAGGTAGGTAGGTAGATAGGTAGGTAGGTAGGTAGGTAGATAGGTAGGTAGGTAGGTAGGTAGGTAGATAGATAGATAGGTAGGTAGGTAGGTAGATAGATAGATAGATAGATAGGTAGGTAGGTAGGTAGGTAGGTAGGTAAGTAGATAGGTAGGTAGGTAGGTAGGTAGGTAGGTAGGTAGGTAGATAGATAGGTAGGTAGGTAGGTAGATGGTAGATAGATAGGTAGGTAGTGATAGATAGATAGGTAGATAGATAGATAGGTAGATAGATAGGTAGATAGATAGATAGATAGATAGGTAGATAGATAGATAGATAGGTAGATAGGTAGGTAGATAGGTAGGTAGGTAGATAGGTAGGTAGGTAGGTAGATAGGTAGGTAGGTAGGTAGGTAGGTAGTAGGTAGGTAGTAGATAGGTAGGTAGGTAGGTAGATGGATAGATAGGTAGGTAGGTAGGTAGGTAGGTAGGTAGGTAATTATTATTATATTCTCAGTACATAAACACTATCAAATATACAGAATACATAATGATACTCTCTTATATACCAATCTTCTACTATTATAAATCACCGTTAATGCTGGACATGATGTAAACTTTATTACGACTTGCCTCACATCACCCTGGCACACAGTGAGGTTTTATTTTATTTATTTTTTCCCACATCCATCTCCCGTCTGTCTTTTGTCCGCTCTCTTTGTCTCGGATCCAAAAACATTTCCTATATATTGATTACATTCTTCTCCTTCTTTTCAAACCTCAGGCACAAAGAGCTGCCTCTCGAAAACAGCGCCTCCCCCTCCTCGTTATTTTTTAGCAGCTCCACCCTGCCCAACAAACCCCCCCTTCCTCTCCTCCCATAACAACCTTTAATTTTTTTCTTTTTCTCAAACCACTCCTCTCTTTCTCTTTGTGAGTAGAGGGGTAAGGGAGGGAGGGGGAGAGAGAGAGAGAGAGAGAGAGAGGGTTGGCCTTCCCCAGCTGGGCTATTCGTGCCGAGTTGCACGTGCCACAGTCAGGAGGTATGACTCAGACTGGATACCGTACATTCAGCACTACGATCTACACACAAACACACCCCGAACATAACACCGTCCTGCCTGGGAGCGTGTCGGGGGAGGAGCCATGGGGTGGGGGGGTGGGGGGGGCAGATGGCAATGAAAGCAAAGACAAAGAGAGGGAAAGAGACCGGCGCAAGGTGGAAATAACACGGTGAAGCCTAAATTATGAACAACATGTGAACAGATAATGTGCATTCATAGATTCATGTGCACTGATCTGATGTTAGAAACCCTTTCACGCTGTTCAAAAAAGTACTACTTTGTGACTATCAAAAACAAAGAGAGAGAGACATACATGCAATGTGGAAATAACACGGAGAAGCTACAATATGTTTACAGTCTTTTAACAGATTCAAAGATAGTGTACATTTCTTTTTACGTACACTTTTCGGATGTTGGCTATATTGCAAAAAAAAACCTGATATGAAATTAAAAAATGCAATCCCAATTATTTAACTTCTTACTATCCCTATCATTTTGTTTTGGCAATAAGATCAACAACAGAGAGCGAGAAACAGACAGATGCAACAAGGAGAAGCTACTTGAACAATATGTTTCTTTTAACAGATTCAAATAAACCATTAATTCGTGGTTTCAAGCTTTTCAGATCGGACTCGATATGCTTTTCAAAACAGGCGCTGTCGATCATTGCTGTCGGATTGTCATCAACGAAACAAAGACACAAGGACCGACTAAAAGATGCAAGGTGGAAATACCAAGGGGAAGCTTCATGTAAACGATAAAAGCAGCCAAGCGGCGTTAAAGGAGGTTTGGACAGCGCTTACTATTCTGATCTTTAACTTAAAGTCGCTGTTTTGCACAACATGCGGAAACCACCCGACACTCTCAGCCCGCCAAATACTAAAATAGCTGTTATCTAAAAGTAGGGCTGCTTCTGTCGAATGGACTTTAAAACTTCTGAACATAATGAGAACAAACTTTACTTGTCGAGTGTTAAAAGCACACAGGGGTTTACCAACGTAGGCTTTACCATGTGGCTGTTCTTTATTTATTAAATTACCAGAAAACTTGCGATCTGACAATAAAATTACGTTTAAATCTTGAATTGAATCTGGCAATATATCAAACAGTTGGAATGACACCATGGAATTTTAATATTGCGATAACAAGTTGTATATACGGTGTAAAGGCGATCTGGATAGTGAATGTTGTCCACATGTGCCGAGACTAAATATTCAATACAAAAAAGAAGTCTCGATGTACGACATTATAAAATAGGGATGCTCCGATCGCCAATTTCTGGGCCGATCGCCGGATTCAGTATCGGCCGATACCGATCGCCGATCCGATCGAGTGGGCGGGGCCTAAATGGAAGATTTAAACATCACTTTAAATCTTCCATTTAAAGTGATGTTTAAAACTCAGTTAATGAGCTCATTCACTGGAGCTTCCACAAACAACAATCAACTTAATTATTACATTCAAATGATGTACATTATTCAAGTTTACATTCACTTTGGAGAATAACACGGGAGAAATTAGCGGAAGCGCTCTCTCCCCCTCTCTCCCTCTCCTGACAGCCTGTCAGTATCTCATGGAGCTCACTGATCCAGTAATGAGTGACCCGACAGTGAAGAATACATATATTTATAATAACTAGTTTAGCTTGTTCCAGAGGTAGATCAAATAGCTAAGTCTGTTAGGTCTAACTCTTACGGTACGTCCACACAGCAGCTTTTCAAAAATCTTGAAAATCTTTTTTGCGAGCAACGCGACCAACAACCAATCACATGAATCTCCCGCCCCCGACATACAAAGCAAAAAACCTCTGTGATTTTATGCGAGCAATATATATATATATATATATATAAACTCCCCAAACAGGCGAAAACCAGTTTCACCCACTGTCTCTGCCACCTCCCTCCATGCCTGGTTCCTCCGGTTTGTATCCCGTTAATAGTTCTGGTCGTAAAGAACCGGGTGATTTGCTACCGTAATTTCTCGTTTGGAATATGAGGAAATGAACTGCGGTCTGGCTCTCCCTGTGTGTGTTTCGCTGCGCTCACCGGTCCGGCGGGCGGAGCTGCAGTATTTCTGCTTCACACTCGTTGCATACCACTATTTTACTGTCTTTTTCGGACACCTTAAAATAATGCCAGACCGGTGAAGCCATTTTGGCGAGCTTGTTGTGCCGCACACAGAGAAAAGTGTCATGTATTTTACGTCATGCGATCGGCATGTTTAGAGAGCACCGATCGATCGGTAGAGAGAGAGTATCGGCCGATCTCGATCGGTGACCGATCGATCGGAGCATCCCTATTATAAAACGTTGTTCAGTGTTCCTTATAAAAAAGACAAAACTAGGCAAAAATAATAACAAACCATAAGATAGCCCAGTAATGTATTCATCCGTATTTGTTAAACCAGGCAGAAACCCTTTATTTTCTGCTCTGTTAAATATTTGCAGCTTCTCGTCCTGCCCGCCAATAAACCCGCTGACCTCGCTGAGCAATCCAATACTGTCGGCACTCTAGCATGTACGTGTGCGGGGAGAGAACACCACTGAAGTTTGCTCCTCTGCATGTGTTGCCTGTGTGTGTGTGTGTGTGTGTGTGTGTGTGTGTGTGTGTGTGTGTGGCCTAGCATTACTATACTTGTGGGGACCTGAATCTGTTTACACAGTCACGTGTGGGGACTCGCCTCCCTTATGGGGACAAATTGGAGGTCCCCATGAGGGGGGTCATTCATTTTAGGGTGAAGACTTAGTTAGGTTTAGGGTTAGGGTTAGGCATGTGTTGGTTATGGTTAAGGTTAGGATAAGTCTCCAGGAAATGCATGTAAGTCAATGTAATGTCCCCTGAAGTGATGTATACATGGTGTGTGTGTGTGTGTGTGTGTGTGTGTGTGTGTGTGTGTGTGTGTGTGAGATGGGAAACAGGAAAGTGTGTGTTGGGGGTGGGAAGAGGAGAAGAAGAAAACAAGAGGGGAGAAGGAAAGACAAAGTGTGTCAGATCTGATGACCTTGATGGCTTTAGACTGCAGGGTAATGTGGGGTGAGGGTGTATGGAAGTAGATGGGAGCAGGAGGGGGGGTCAGCTGGCAGGGAGAGATGGGAGGAGGGGGGGGGAGACCCTCATGTCATGACCATGATGCTCATGTGAGCTGCTTGATGCCTTAACCACTGATGAGAGGTGATCTGCAGGAATAGAGAAAGCCGTTCCTGTACATAGTATTCACCTGAATGGGTTGTTCTGTGTTGGCTCTTCGTGTGTCTCCCACTCACAGACCTCCCTCTAAGTTGGTGTGTTGGTAACATCTAAACACAAGACGTTTGTCTCGGTGCACAGAAGGGCTCTTACGTCAGGACTTTGTTGAGAAGAAGAGAAAAAAGATGATTCAGGGTTAGTCATATGCAATTCGACCCGGCACACACGGCTGAGGGTGGATTTCTCATGGCAGTCATCACTCCTACATCCTAAACCTTTCCTCTGTGATGCTGAGGAACAGAAAGCGAGAGCCGTGAGAGAGAAAGAGACGAAGGCGTGAAAAAAACCAACTAATTTGGACGATCGTTTGACTCGATTGTGAGATGATCCATGCGAGAGCGCGCTGTGCTTTCTTCTTTCTCGATGCCGGGTTGCAGCAGGTTTACCGTAAGTAATATTCTTCTGAAATACTTGAACTGTTGTGCTTTCTCTTGAGCTCTTAGGGAACACAGTTGATTTACAAGTTAGACGACAGCCTGTGTGCCCTTCAGTTATAATGTAGTCACGTTGTTCTGCTATCTCGATGAGAGTAACCCTTTGTGCTCCGGAGGTGATTTCAGGACAGCTCTCGTGGGCAAACCTGAAAGGCAGCATGGTGGTGTGTCGAAACATCCCAAGCATACTATGGTGTAATAGCTGGTTAACCCCTGGTCTTCTGTCGAACAGGGCTCTGGTAGACACCTGGCTTTCCTCAAATAACACCGGCTACATGTGTGTGAACTTACATCCACCTCAACAGTAAAAGTTGATCACGTGTTTTGTATTTACAGTGTGTTGTTTAAAGTGTACTTCTTGGTTTTACTCAGCGATGTATTTGGACAGTGACACTTTCACTCAGAGCTCGATTGTAGATCAAGAGTTTAACTTGCGTTTCTGTTTCTTCATGGTGTTGATAGTGTTAACGGCATGTGCTGCTATTCATTCATACACAGTTGTTGTTATTGTTGTTGTTGTTGTGGTGACTGTGAGGTCTCTTTTAGCCAGGACTATTTGCTCCATTATGGCAACAACCATTAAAATAGATGGCTTCTCCACATCTCCTATTCTTATTCTGACTAACTATATTCAAGGCGGATTGTGTTCAATATGTAACATTGGTAATTGTTTTATTTGAATTATCTTGTTTTCATAATCCTTACCGTTTCATTATGATGTATCGTGGCACGTGTTGTGTCGCGGTAAAGCACAGACAAAGCCTGATTTGCTCATTAGTTCTCTCAAAAGAGGAACTGTGCGCGGAGAGCATGCGACGCAGGGGTTAAGGCGAGTGTCGAGTTTGAAACTGCTGTGTCATCGCAGCCTGGAGAGTGAGTCGGGTGGGTGCCGCCTTCGAGAGTCCGTTGGTGTGTGTTGTGGGTGATAGTTGTAAGTGGGCACGTGACAGAGGAAAACATGTACCCGCCAAAGGCAAGCGTCAGGGTGGGAGACACTCGTGACGACGATGACGGTGCAGCTTCGTCACCGCCACATGTGTTTCCTACCTCTCTTGCTCATTGCTCTCCCCCTCGCTCATTGGCACTCCCCGGTCACATGACCTGATGCTCTACTTCTCTTCTCCTTCCCTTAGACAGCTTAGGCTGCGCTGTGTTCCTCTCTAGGATTTGACGCTCATCTGTGTGTGTGTGTGTATATACGAATATGTGTGGCAACAGAGGGACAGACAGTGTGCAGTGCACAGGGACTCAGAGCGCGAGCGTCAGAAAGAGTTGGAACGGAAATGCTACGAGGAGAAAAGGCTCAGGAAAGAAAACAGAGAGGCAGAGGCACTTTGAGAAAGCGACAGATCGAGAGAAAGAGGCAAAGTCAGAGAAGCAGGCACGGGACTACCGAAGTTGATCCAGCCATAGCGCAGCGTAGCTCTGTAACATAAGAGAAGAACACTACGCAGGAGCTGACAGCGATCTGCATGGGGAGGACGGCCATGTTTCCGCCCCTCCTCCTCCTCCCGGTTTAATCTGCTCCAAAACTCCAGCAATGTTGGAGAGAAGAGAGGAGACGCCACAAGGCCGGTCTGACAGGGAACATCCAGCGATCATGGCGACGTTGATGATGATGATGGCAAAGACGCCAAGGCAGGACAACGGTGAGGAAACTAGAGGACATTCACCGGTGGATAGAAGTCCTCAGCGAACTGTGGTGGTTTCCGTGGTGGCTGTCTCCGTCTGTGCGCTCTTCATCCTCATCATCTTCGTTGCGCCCTTACATAATGACTGTTTTTCTCCTAAGACATCCTTCTCTCGTTGTCTTCCCTCTCCTCAGTGTTTCAATTCTGCTTCTCTCTCTTGCTGATGTCGAAGTGTCATCGGCTCTCCCCTCTCCATCCCCTCACGTACTTCCTTTGACTTGTTTTGTAATCGTATCGCCATTGCTGTTCCGTTTATGTTCACCCCGCGTGCACAGAGTGATTTGACATTATACCGTCGATGGTTTATAGAGCGAACCCAGCCAGAGACCTTCCACCTCGTCCGTTGGATCTTCGAGGAAGGGCCAGCAGCTCCCTCCCCATCTCCCATCCTTTCCTCTTTCCTGCGCATGCTGCCTCGCTTGCAGGATCTATTACTATCCGCCACAGGTGTAGGATTCAAGCGAATAGGCGACCGATGTGAACGGGGAAGAAAATGGAGATCCGAGAACCATAATCGGTGGCTTGTCCTTTGGCCCAGAGCCGTAATCTCGTTCGCTAAAACCATGGAACAAAAACCTCCGTAAGGAAAAGCAGACCCCATTTCCAGACGACATACACACGCGTAAACATAACATCGCTGTTTTCCTTTCGCTCCTTTTTCCCGTTGATGGTGTTGGGAGTTGTGCATTCGCTTGGCAGTCGATGGTTCGCCTCTTAGCACTGGAACATTCTGTCATCGCCCAAATTGCCAACAGTGGGCTTTTTTGTGGGTAAACGAAACACACAGTTATATGTAGCATCATCTAATGCAGTGGTGCTGAAGGGTGTGCACACACACACACACACACACACACACACACACACACACACACACACACACACACACACACACACACACACACACAGAGGTTTTCTCATTGGTTTTCTCTGCTGCACCGTGCTGTTTCCTAGGCTGCCGCTACTGGCGACTCTCCCCCACAGCTCTCTGTTTCTGCTCACTGCACACTCCCCCATTGCATCGTACGTGCCCACTGCGGCTCAGATAATGGCCTCTCGCTCTGCACACACTGGAGAGAGAGAGAGAGGAGATGGAGGGAGAGGCTGCGCGAGAGGGAGGGGAATGGAGAGAGAGAGGGGAGATGGAGGGAGAGGCTGCGCGAGAGGGAGGGGAATGGAGAGAGAGAGAGAGAGAGAGGGGGAAGGTGGGGGCTGCGAAGAGAAGCCGACTGCATGTGTAGCCGAGAGAAAGAAAGAGGATATTGAAAAAGGGAAGGGAGGAGCAGACAAGAGATAATGAGAGAGGAAAAAGGAGAGAACAGAAAGCGTCGGCCATAAGAAGAGGCACGAGAGAAATTAGAAATGTGTGTGTAGCCGTGTTTGGGGGAGGTTTGTTGCGCATGTGTGTGTGTGTGTGTGTGTGAGAGGCTTGCTGTGTGTGAATGCATGCATGTGTATTTCGGCGCTCGCTCTGCCTGTGCAGACTGCAAGAAATAAAAAGGGAATACAACCCATCAGGGTCGGATTGATCGTGGGCTGCTGTGCCGGCAAGAACCTCTCATGCTCCTCTTAGCGTCGGCTTTCCCCCTCTGGACGTCTAAGACCACGTAAGTATGCGGCGCCGCTGCTCGGGCTCTACGCCGGCTTCATATTGTCTCTGCTTCATGTTGCTGCTCGGCACGGCAGCAAAGGAAGGGGTGGGGGGGAAGGAGGAGGACAAGAGGGAGGATTGAGGGGGGGCTGTTGTGTATCTGGGATTTAGGTTCAGCTGTCTGCTCGCGAGCTGCACTTAACCCACTCGTCACCACCATTAGTGTTATGTGGTGGCTTTGTTTCCTCCACCTAGTTGGTTGTTGTTGTCAGGGGGAAACAGTGCTTGCAGAGCTGCAAAAGCTCGTCTTGTGAACCAGACTTCCACATCTGATCTGGTTAGCTGTGTTGATGCCTTCAGGGACACTTTAAAGAGTGTGTCAGGCGTGTACTAGTGTGTGTGTGTGACACTACGAGAGAAGACAGACACACTCTTGGCAGGCTCTCTCACGGTGTAAATATTTGTCAAAGCACGTGGTCCGTCCGGTTCAAAGACACCCGCATAGGTGTAGTGTGCTGCAGGTGTCAAGTGCAGCCTTCGTTCCCAGGTTGGCGAGCTCAAGGTTAACCAGGGCTGCGATCATATGAGGACTCGGAGAAGTGTCGCCGTGCAGGGTTTATTATCTGCACAGACGCAACGGAGTAAAGTCCATTGGAGTGCAGCCCGCGGAGCTTTAAACTCACGTGACTGTGGTGTGTGTGTGTGTGTGTGTGGCGGGGGGTTCGTCTCTGTAGCTGTGTGTAAAAGGGGAAAAGAGATTGCTTGGTTGTGGGGTGTGCAGTGTTGCAGTCACTGTGTTTCAACACACTGCAGTTCCCATAACTGCCGTGCATGCACACTCTTCGTCTTCCTCTTTCCCCGTGTGATGCAGACATGGGGCCTCTCACGTATTGCATGCCGGCTGTTCACTGCTATCCCCGACAACCCCCTCCCCTCACACCTCTTTCCAATACCCCCCCGACCCCCCGCATGGACCCCCAACAGACACCCGGCGCAGAAGGTGGATTCAAAAGGCCTGAGCATACTGCCTGTCCAGTAATTAGCCACTTGCAAAGGCTCATTTTAATAATATTCAAATGATGAGGAAGCTACACGTCAGGCTTACTTCTGCTGTCGTGCGCTGATGGATCCACGCACAGCAGCCATGATCTTTGTTTTTTACGTCTTCTGGATCTGGAACTAGTTCACATGTATGTTGAGGAATCAGATAGCCTGCTATGGATTTGGGTTTAAGTGTAAGTTTTTGTTGTGTCTTCTTAAAGTGCAGGGTTTGATGCATGGAAGTGTCCTTTATAGTGAAGGCTACTATACAATGTGAAGAATACAAGGTGCATGTTTAGGGTTTGATTTGTGTTCGTAGGTTGCATATCGGTTTAATAATGTGACGCTCAAATGGTAATACAGTTTGTTATTTCCCAATCATCCAATTTATCCATAAAATGGCCAAAAATGGCAATCGGTGTTTACCAAATCGTTTAGTCCACAACTCATATATGTATACATCTTACTTTCCTAGAGGAGTGACGAAACCATAACATGTTCACATTTATGAAGCTTGATGATATGTCTGTAAAACGGTCATCGATGTTTCCAAAAGCCCAAGATAAAGTCCTTAATGTTTCTTGTTTAGTCCACACCTTAAAATCATTCATCACGGAGAAGTAAAGAAGTCACATTTTAAAAAGCAGAACATGTGCGTTTAATTTAATATCTCACGTTGTAATAAATCATCTTCGCAGCTTTTGGGCTAACACCGAAAAGCTATTTATATAGTGAGTCTGCCATTGATTATGTGCTGTTGGAAAATACTGTTCAGCCATGACATGAACTCTGTCAATGATCCCTCAGACTGCCCTTGGTTTATCTGTTTGCTGGTACTCTCTTGAGTTATTTGAGGACAATCTACGAGGGGTTAACCGGGGTTGAATGCTGTTTGCCCGTAGTATTTAAAGATTCATCAATGGATCACCAGGCGGCTTTAAATCATATATCAAGATATTTCAGATCAGTAGCCCGCTAAACAAACATTGTAAAATGATATTGATGAAATCTCACCCCCAAAACGCCCCACCCCCACCCCTCTGAGTGCTTTTGAAACAAGTCCAATTGGTGTGTTTGCAGTTTTTGGAGAAACTAGTGGTTCCTGACCCAATTCTGACTCAGAGAGGAAGTGAGAAATGTGGCTGCAGCGATCAGCTCTTGATACGTGCAACAAAACATCCGACAAGGTCTTTAAACCTTGAGGAATGAAGAAGCAATGTTTCCCCGATGTGGGACTCACAGCCAGCATGTCTCTGAAATACTTATATCTTTGAAGTAGTGCATGGTGGGCTGTAGCAGGTGGTCCAAGACACATCATTGCTTCTATTTGTCTTTATAAATCACTGAGAGTGAAGCATCAATTGCCCGGTGCTCTAACGGGTATATTCCCTTTGAGAGTCAGAGTCTCTTATACGGCAGTGGCAACGATGGAACCGTTTACAAGTGTTTACATGACAGGGAGGTAAATGGGCCAAAGAACAGCTGTTTGACTTAAAAAACATACACTTATTCCAGATTACACATTTTACTGATGCAAAGTGCATTCAATGATAATTATAGAAACAAAAATAATCGTTAACTTTACTGATAAATGATATTATCTATGTTTCACTGACATAACGAGACATTTGAAGACATCACCGTGGGCAACGAGACACTTGGAAGGAGCTTTTATTTGTACTATTTGTTTTGCCAAATCTTGCCCTTTTTCTGTAGTCTACATCATCGCTTAAAAGTCGGTACATCCCATCGGGTGTCTTGGTTTGTTTAACACATGTCACTCTTCAATGATCCCACACATGTTGGGTCTTTCGACTTGATGGAAAGGCACGCCATTTCCTTCACTTTTCTCACTGCATCAACTTCTCATGATGCGGCGGCCTCTCAACAGAAGCGTGACGGTAGCTCAACCACGTGGAGAAGTATTTTATACAGTAGTCACATGTCCATTAGCCATGCAAACATGCAGTATACGTCCGTGACTTTTAACACTAGACAGGCCTTTCTGTCTGCATACACATACATGTACATGTACAACATCAATTCTGCCCAACTGCAATTTTACTCCCTACAACTTGGTAGCATTAAGTTGTAAGTTCATCTTGTGTGTTTTCTCTTCATGTTTGAGAGCATTACATGTGCCGAGCCACAATCTTCAATGAATACTGTAGTGGCCAAAATCCCGAAAGGTTTTTCTTGTAACCTTCACCTCAACAGTTCATGTTCTTGGCCACATGTAGAGCTCGGGCCTCGGAAGCAGTGTCAGACTCGCAGGACGTTTTTGTTGCTTTTCAAGGTTTATTTCCAGCTAAAACATAAGGTTGCGTCTGCGTGTCAATGACGGTATTGCTGCTGCCTGCTGCCCTCCGTCACACACCGCACCTCCAACTTAAAGCCTTAGCCCCGCCCCCTTCACCTGAGCCCTGCTGCCCTCTCACTGAAACAGAAAAATGCATGAATCAAGGTTCCAAATAAATCAAAAACAAAATAAACTTAAATGCGGCTCCTACAAATACTGTTTTGAACGTTAAACCCTCAATGTTCAAATGCCAACAAAGAATTTGAGTATTTTTAGCTCTCCAGCTCTTTGGCTGTGGTTTTACCAACCAGGGCAGAAAGAGCTTTCCTTTGTTGCTTTTGTATTTAGGATTATCTTAGCATGACATACTAATCTTCAGATATTTGGTTGATTCTGTGTTTGCCATTTAAGGTCTTGTTTTAGAAGAACATGTCTTGGGTTGAGGATATAGTCACTCAAGCGAGTGGAAGTTGCACTGCACACGTTCAGACACCGAGTTGAGCTAAAACATGTTTTTCAGAGACGAGTCCATCGTGAACAATATAAAGTCAACACAAAATTCCACAAGGCCGATGAAAGCAGAATCACAGATACAAGCATTGCATTACAAACACATGTTGTTATCAAGTGCAGGACATTTATTTTTGTATGGGACATTTCTTAAATATCTTTATTCGTTTCTTATACTAATTGTTTTCTTGAAATAAAAAAAATCACCCTTTTCAAACCCTTTTTAAATGTACTAAGAACTTTGTAGTTTTTAATGTAAGTAGAATATTTTGGACCTCAAAGTCAATTTGTGTTTTGTATATTTGGTATTTGTCTCTCCTCTGCCACACACACCGAGGGTGACATGCTTGAGAGCCAACTGCCTGCTTTGCATAGCCCAACTGATCTGGAGCACAATGTCCTTTCATAAACACCAGTAACACCACGCCTCATGACCGGTGACTTGCTCGACAAAACCCTTGCCTGTTGTGAAAACAGTCCACTGGAGCAATAGTTAATGGAGCTTTCCTTTCCTGACATGACCCTGCAGCGCCGCATGTTCTGTGTGAAGTGGGAGGGAAACCCTGGGTGAGAGCTGAAAGAGGAAAGGGGAATGGAGTCTGTTATTAAAAATACAAATCCATCCGGTGATTTTCCTAAATCATGCCTCGTGTACAAAGTGTACTGTTGTCCAAGTGTTCCTGGATTGTTCTGATCTCACTAACCTCAGTCCTTGTTTGTATTGCAGACTGTTCGCAAAGTCACTTCAGTGGATGGCCCCAGAAGTGGAGGCCAGATGGAAATTGGGTCACATGACCGCCTCCAGGAAGGCGCGCTGAGCCTGGAACTGGCCAATGGGGTGAATCGCTTCCCCAATGATGAAGCCTCGTCTATGGAAACAGATCAGCAGCGGGCAGGGAGTGTGCCTCCGAGGCAGTGCTGGGTGTCAGGACATAGGAAGGTCAGTGACACCCAACAACAATGTTGGAACGGCAGCAGCGGTCCCACCCCTGGTGAACCTGTCCACCACGCAAACATGGAGGACGCCCACAACCTGGTGGCTTTCTCTGCTATAGCCGGCTCCCTGCCTCCTTCTTCCTCCTCCTCCTGCCCCGTGCAGCCGAACACAGGCCAGCTCTATGAGAAGTTCACCAAAGAGGAGGGTGCTGATGGAGTTCAGGCCAAACCTAAGGGAGGCTGCCAAACTCCCGAAGACTTGAACACTCTCCAGTCAGCACTGAGCCAAGCTAAGCATGGACACAAGCCCCCCAACTGCAACTGTGATGGGCCTGACTGTCCAGACTACCTTGAGTGGCTGGAGAAGAAGATTAAGTTGGCCAACAGCGGGGATCAAGGTGGCTGCAAGACGGCGGATGCTCCCCCACACGTACACCCTCATCTGCAGCACCACCCTCAGCCCTACCCCGAGATGAATGGTGGCCACCGTCTGTCTTCTCCCTATCCCCAGCAGCAGGGATCTCAAGGCCCTCACTCAGTCCATATGCCCTGCCCCAAACCCCCAATTCCCTGCTCTCCCCAGGTGCTCTCCATAGCCAAGGAAAAGAACGTCAGTCTTCAGACAGCCATCGCAATCGAAGCTCTGACGCAGTTATCTGGTACTGGTCCACAAGCTGCCGGCTCTCCCTACAACAGTAACCTCCATCACCACCAACATACCCACAACCTCCAATCTCAACCCCCCAATGGCACTAGCGTGATCCCGTCCTCTCCCGGCCCCCAATCATCCTCCTCACGCTCTCAGTCCGTCCCTCCAGGACTACACAACATCCAGCAGGCCCCGGGGTCCTGCGAGCACCACAGACCCCATTCCCAGGGCCAGCCACCCGATGCGTCCCCTCTCCCCTCCTCTACCTCTCCTTTCCCAGGCCAGGGAAAACACCCAGGCTTCAGCCCTAATCCCCAGCAGTGGCAGCAGGGTGCAGGTAGAGGCTCTGAACAGAGGAACCCGTGGATGTGTGTTAAGTCTGAGCCCCAGTCTCACTACGCTGCCGCGCCTCACAGCAGCTCAGACCCCATGTCAGAGCTCAAACAGCTGCTCGGTGACACCAGCAGCAAGTTTAGCCATTTCAAGCTTCCAGTCCCAGAGCAGCTGAAACAGAATGGAGGTGTCCAGGTCCAGGACAACCCAGTATTGGCCAGGATAAAGCAAGAACCGGACTCTGGTGAGCACTACCACCACACTGCCTCCATGGGGCATTACGGCATGGCTAATGGTCAGCAGCTGGGTCAGCACTACCCTGGCGGTCCTCTATCTCCTGGCCAGGCAGCCATCCGCCACTCCACTCAGGCAGCTCTGCAACAGCACCTTCACTACAAGAGGAACCTCTTCTCTAACCACTCCCCTGTCTTTGGAGCACCAGGCCCCCGTGCACCTATGGCTTGTCAAAACTTGAAAAAATGGTGGCCACAGATTGAGGCCGAAGGGTTGCCAAATCTGCCCATCAAACAGGAACCCAAGGAACCCAAGAGGAGGAAAAGCAGCCACGGTTCTCCTGTTGTTAAAGCTACGAGCGGGATGCTTGCAGTCCCGCCTCTACCCAAACCCAAGCCGATAATCATCAAGAAGACCAAGCAGAAAGCCTCCCTGCCAACCTTCCTGCCTCAGAATCAGATCACCGTACAGAAACCATCAGTCCTCGCGATGGACAGAGCCGCAGCCCTGGCCGGCCTGCTACCCTCTCTACCCATCCACAGTAACTCCACTCAGGCTGCTGCTGCTGCAGGCCTCCCTGCCCCAGCCCAATCTCAGGTATCCATTTCCAGCTCCTCATTGACCCCCTCTTCCGCTGTTTCCGCTTTGTCTGAAAACACTCCGGTCCTCATGGGCCACATTCTCCCATCTGTGGCCCTGTTTCCTAAATCAGAAGGAGTGGGCATCTTGACCTCCAGTAACACCAGCACCACACATGTGACCTCCACGTCTCCATCCAGCACTTCACAATTACCGAGTGTCATGAACATAGACCCCAAGTATGAAGAACTGATCCGGCAGTTTGAGGCCGAATTTGGGGACTCGGCCTCGGACGCACCTGCCACTCAGTCCATGGAGATGTCTACAGACCCTCAGCCGCTGAACCGGTCCCAGACCAGTTCTCAGGACCTCAGTCCCACATCATCGACTCCCTTGATTCACACCTCTCAAACCAGCTCCACACCTCATCCGGACGATCGGGAGATGGACGTCAACAAGTCAGGGACCCAAAGTGAAGCAGCCATGAACAAGACACCCACAGAAAGCCCTATGGTGGATAACAATCAGCACCAGGAAGCCAGGAGACTTGAGGATATGTTCAGCATGCCGTGTTCTTCGCTGCCCAAGCGTATGAAGATCGAATCCTCTGGGGATATAACGGTACTTTCCACCACATGCTACTCTGAGGAGGACACGCCAACTAAGGACGGACTGCCCTCCTCTCCGTCTCTCAGAGGATTCCTAGAGTCTCCTCTGCGGTACCTGGACACCCCAACCAAGACCTTGCTGGATACTCCTTCCAAGGATCTACAGGCAGAGTTCCCCGTCTGCACTTGTGTCGGTAAGTCAGTGTGTTGAGAGCCCTTTTAGGATAAATATAGTATCAATCTTACACATTTCACACCATGTCAAACGCTTCAATTCATATCTAAGTGGAGATAAGTTGATGTCTGTTGGAACAGTCAATATGACCAGTGTGTTTAGTATCAACTGCATATTCTGCAGGGAGGACTCTTGGGAATCTAAATCTGGATATCTTGCAGCTTAACATGAATGCACCTGTCACTACTAGGTCAATTATTACAGCCCCTCTCTGTGTGGATGCTTGTTGAGTGTTTCTGGGAATGTGTGTGTTGCCGGGGGGTGTGACTGTGACCATAGAGACTGCGACAGTGTGAGGCACTAAAGGCAGTGGGTGGGAACAATAGCAGTGGTGGCAGAAGGAGCCTTTTGTGTGGGTTTGGGTCTGGCAGGCAAGCAGAACAGAGCCTTTGTTCGACAGAAAGGCTTCGGTTTGGGTCGTACCCTGCTCAGGTTAACAGAGTAGGTGGTCCTACAGTAGAAAGCTGTGAAACACGTAGAGATCATGTCATAGATTCCATATTTAGAATAGGATAACAGTAAGATAAAGACAGAATGAGGCTTCAATACACCCACATCATTACAGGGTAAAAGGCTGAGTCTTGTCATTAAGGAGTGAGTAACTAAACCAGTATATCACCTGAGTTGACTGAGGTTAGCACCCATTAACTTGTTGCAATTATATAATCAGACAACGTCCGTTAAAAAACATTACAACACATATAATGAGAGACGTTCTGCAGTAAGGCGTTTCACCGACGACAGGTGTTCTTACTTTTATGTACCGTACTTTCCGGACTATAAAGCGCACCTGCATATGAGCCGCAGCAGCTAAATGCTCCGTCTGTCTCGCTCTCGTTCTGTCTCTCGGTTCCACTTTTACTTTGGCGCGCTACCTGTCTCACTCTTTTCCGGCCTCCAGCTTTTCCTACTGGAGCCCGCCGCTTAAAGGTGGCGGGCGCGGACCGGTCATAGAGCCCGTAGAGTTAAAGGTGGTTAATTGTACCTGTAAAATCCATAGATTTAGGAGGCTCCCTAGTGGCCGTCAGCTGTACAAAGAAGAATGGGGAAAAAAGTCACGGCTTATAGTCCGAAAAGTACGGTAGTTGACGGAGCGTTTTTACTTTACACTGTTCGACACTTCATTCTGCTTCACTCTTTAGCTAAACAACCACGGAGGTCTTGAAAGACTCTTTCGCTAAAGATTGGGAAGGCATCCGCGTTCTTGTGACTCGTAAATACTATGTTTTGGCGCGGACTGCGTTCACACCAGCGATGAACCGCTCCAGTTTGTTTGTAGCCGTTATTTAACCAGGTGAAGCCCCTTGAGGTCTAAAGATCTGCTTTTCAAGGGTGTCCAGCAGGACATTGGTTACACATTTAACATAAAAACAACAGAACAACAATAAGGATGACAACATAATGTGCAGGGTACAATTTACAAACTCTATTCGCAGTGACGGGTACCATGAGTATCAGACAGCATGTCACCCAGCCGAGTTTCAAAGTGATGCAGGGGAACCAAAGTGCTCAGTTTTAAACATGTTAGCAGACTGTTCCAAGTTAGTGGAGCTGCACAACTAAAAGCTTTCTTCCCTAAGACAGTCCTAGCACTTGGCACATTTAATAAAACCACATCATGAGATCTCAGGCAATACGTATTTTCAATTCGTCGAGAGATCAGAGTAGATACCGGATACCGATTTTAGGCGGACCAGAGTCCGGTTGTTTAGGTCACTTCAGAGGTCTGGACTGCGTTCACACCGACCCAAACAAAACGCATTCGATTCAACCGGACTATACGAGGCTGGTGTGAATGCGACCTTGCTGTAGAGCTGTAGGCCTTCAAAAGATTCATGATATACTTAATATATATTAAGATGTTATTACATGATATGTTATTTAACTCAGTCCTCAACCCCAAATTGCTTCTATGGGATGTTGGTGTACGTAAGTCACCTCGAATATGAATTACGTACCTCATGTACCCTTCACATATTCAAGATGCCCTCCAGGGTGAGTGAAGAATCACAAACACAGAAAAGTCTTGATGAATGAACCATCAAAACATCCGTTAACAAACTCTCACACGACGCCCGCTGCATAATCCAAGTCCCATCTATCCAGCGGGGCTCACGACTTCACAAACACATGACTTTTACTAAACCTTTGCTATTAAACAGTCCCTCGCCGCTCATCTGTACAGGCTCTGATGTGGGTTTGAATACTAAGGTTATCTGTGTGTGCAGAGCAGTGGGCACACAGCTGGACGAATGACACATATATTATACAGAACGAGCTGTGTGGACTTTGTATTCAACATTTCAATATAGTTTTGATTAAACACTGGCCCTATGTATACATTTCAATTATTTGATGCATGTGAACTGAAGGCACGTGAGAACTCAACGTTTTCTTAAAGAGTTCTTGGTAACTCAGGGTAGTTAATATACAAATGATTATTTTGGGTATAAAGTATTTCTTAATGTCTGTTAAATAGACCTTTAACTTTGAAGAGGGTGCACAGCCGGAGCAGAGCAGCTGTGTGGTGTTCCTGAGAGCAGAAAACAAGTCTTCATCGTAAAGCTTGGTTACACACCGCTCTCAACTCCTACAGCATAACTCAATGCTGTAATGAGACTGCTTGCAACACACAGATACAGGAAGCAGCCATGATGTGCACACACACACACACACACGCACGCACGCACGCATGCACACACACACACACACACACACACACACACACACACACCATGTATACATCACTTCAGGGGACATTACATTGACTTACATGCATCTCCTGGAAACTTATCCTAACCTTAACCATAACCAACACATGCCTAACCCTAACCCTTACCCTTACCCTAACCAAGTCTTCACCCTAAAATTAATGATCCCCCTTATGGGGACCTCCAATTTGTCCCCATAAGGGAGGCCAGTCCCCACACGTGACTGTGTAAACAGATGTAGGTCCCCACAAGTATAGTAATGCTAGACCACACACACACACACCACACACACACACACACACACACACACACACACACACACACACACACACACACACATCAGATTTCCAGGCTAGGATTTAGTGACTCCTCCACTTCCTGCCCTGAGCCACACCCTGCTGCCTCCTGCACCAACAGGGGAATGTGACCTCATATTGCTTCTGAGCCACACACACACACACACACACACACACACACACACACACACACACACACCACACACACACACACACACACACCACACACACACACACACAATCAGCTGATAGTAAAGAGCATTTAGCTGATGCTGTTATCTAGAGAGTGTGTGATAAAGACGTGCCGTGCACAGGAGCCAGAGCAACACCGCTTTGGTTGATTTGCAATTTTTTAGGTAAAAACTGTAAACATTCCTTGATTCTATTTATTAAATGTCAACATGTTCTGATTTCTTTATGTACGACAGTATACTGAATGTCTTTAGTTGTGGACAATCCAGAGACATTTTAGGATGTCATCTCAGGCTTTGGAAAACACATCTTCTAAATGTTATGATGTTTTATAGACGATTATTAATTCATCAATCAAATAAACTATTAGTTAGTTGTTGGCCTAAATGTAGAAAACATTCAGCTGCGTGGTGCCACACACAGAGAGGACGTGGTCTACAACCACAGAGGCATGTAGGACAATGGTCAAAAGCAGTCACACACACACACACACACGCACACACACACACAACACACACACACAAATACTACACAATATAAGCACAGATGTAGACAGCGCTCACCGACTCACCCTCACTCCCTCACAACAACACTCGCACAAACTGTCTCATTCCTCACTACCTCAAAAAGCTTCTGCTTTACAAAGTGTCTACACACACACACACACACACACACACACACCCTGCAGTCTGTGTGTTCATGTGTGTATGTGTGTGAACTGGATGTTGCAATCAGCTGCACGTTCTCACGCTTCTCAAAGACGATGTATCTTCAGCTTCAAAGAGGATGTCTAAAAATAAATCGCAAAAGCCTTTGAATTGTTTGTCGAACACCAGCTGAGATTTGCTTTATGCAGAACACTATATTCTTGGTTAAAGTCAAAGTACTTGTACTGATCCATATGAACTCTATCCAGGCAATAGTAAATACAGATTTGAGGCGTACTTTATTGCGATCTGTCGAATATAGTGAATTATTGTGTTGATTTATGTGTTTTTTCGGTCCAACTGTCTGCAGCTTTCTCACCCTTCACTGTCCCTGTTTCTAGAACAAATCCTCGAGAAAGATGAAGGGCCGTACTACAACCACCTGGGGTCTGGACCGACTGTAGCTTCAATACGAGATCTGATGGAGAGAAGGTGAGTCCTTCCCTCTCCTCTGTTTATCTTCCTCCCACATGCTCCTCCTCCTCCTCCTCCTCCTCCTCCTCCTCCTCCTCCTCCTCCTCCTCCTCCTCCTCCTCCTCCTCACTATGTTGTCCTCAGGGGATCCATGACCCAGAATCCAGCAGGAGAAACAGGAAACATCAGCACAAATATCACAAGCAAGGAAAGCAGCAGATGACGATGAGAGGAACCCATTCACAGAGAAAGAAGACGTCTGTCGTGTTTTTATTCTACTGTCTTTATTTATACCAGCTCTATAGTTATTACATTTCTACTGCACTCTAATTTCATACTGCTCATAGTTTCTAAGCTGTTTTATTATATATATATATATATATATATTTGTCATTTATATTTATACTTATTTTATAACATACATCCTTCATTTAATGTGTGTTTTTATTTTGTATGTATTTATTATTATTAATGTATTATAATATATATATATTTTTTAAATGTTCCAGTTTTATAAGAAATACAACTTTGTAACATATTGACATTTTAAAGGCAGAGTATTCAAACCCCGACTCAGTCATTCAAAATAAAATGATCCCAAAAAATAAATACAAATATTTGTGATAGAAATGGTGCATTTCCTATTTAGAGTTTTGTTCAGTCTTTAATCTAAATTAAGACATGTGTTGTTTTTGATGCAAAGAATGTACCCTCAAAGCAGATTAATCCAATAGTCCAATAGTCCAGTTGAAGGTAAACATCTATGTTCAGCGTAGACCGTCAGGGACGAGGTCGCGTTGACCGAATATTTTTTTTGACGGAAAAACCTGAAAGCAGTCCGCCATTTTGACGGATTAGAACAAGCTCGGAACAGCGGCAACGCTTCCCCGCAGCGAGGCTCCGGTGTTATGCATGCCCGCCAAAATGGAAATGATACCGTTTCCAAACCGAACAAATCATTGAAATGTTAGCGAGTATTTGCGAGGTGCAGTGGGCATGCATAACACCGCGCTAACAGTTCACGAGTGTGCGCCCACCCCCCGGTTGACAGTTCACGAGCGCGCTCAGAGTTACGTAAAGGCCGACGCCGGGTAATACTGGACTTTTACGATCCTGGAATTTTACGATCCTGTTTTGCGCAACCTCTGGTCAGGACTCTAATTGAATCGATGTCACATACGCGACACGATCTGCACAGCTCTCCAAACCAATACATCCTATGAGCTGTTGTCACTTTATACTCTGAGCATCTGCAGACTTGGTGGCAGAAAAACAGATTGAGATTAGCGGCTTGATCTTCATCCAGTAGGATTAGTATTTATTTAATTTAGGGGGAGAAACCAGAGAGCTCCCAGCTGGTCATTTTAATAACCAGAGTGCGTTCTGGATTAATCACTGGATTAATCACGGCATCAGTGCTTGATTTTACTGAATGAATGAAGGGTTGCTTTATATTTCATAACTTGGTTTAAAGGTGGGGTAAGTTTCAGAAATACTTTTTGTTATATTCCATGGAATGCTCTTAACATCCCGATAGCAATGAATATCTGAAGTGCTTTGACAAAAAATACATAAAAACATGTCATCTGTGGAAGCCGTGGCGCCGTAAAAAGCACGACCAATCATCTGAGCCGGCTAAAGTAACTGGATGGCCTACCTGCCTGTCAGCCTTCCAAACTTATCTCGTGCCCTCATTGGTCATGTGCGCGTCCGTGTGTGTTGGAGGAGGGGCTCTGTGACGAAGTGGCAGATTTTCTCCGGTTGTGTATTTTCAAATTCTAGCGATCTCGAGCCGGTTTCTCAAACTTACCTACCCCACCTTTAAGTCATATTTCACTTCCATCAATTACTCACCCTGCTTTGCTTTTGATCTCATGGCTCTGCTGCGGTTATTATTATTCACCAAACAAAGGAGAACAAGTCCAAATGAATAATTGCAAACTGTATCAAAGCATCCTTTTAGAAACTCCCCCACAACTCGTGCAGCATAATCTCATTCATCCGCTCACTACTTCGCAAACAAATGACTTTTCCAAACACTTCAGCTTAAGCAGTCTTACCACAGGCAGCCATCTGCACGTCCAAAGTGTTTTAAACATTAAACTATCAAGTGTTTGTGAAAAAGTCATGTTTTTTTCTTCTGCGAGTTTTGAAACGACAATTACTTCAAGTTACTTATTTTTCAGTTTTTGATTCTTCATTGTCTTTGTGCACACAGGGTGAAACATGTATATATAATGATTACTTTGTGGGTGAAATACTCCATTAACCCTTCATAGCCCTACAGTGAACATATAGTGCCTCAAAAGAATAGTTGTTTTTTATTTTTGAGAACCAAATATAGTGATTTCACCACGAAAATGTACTTACAGAAGTAATACTCTGGTTTACTCATTCATTGATACCACACTTAATGAACAGGCAGGCGTAGTGCTTTTAAATACAATAGACGTAACCTTTTAGACTTTAATGAAGTGTTGAGAATCCTTGTAACCTAACTTTATCTTACCATGAAAGCATGCAATAAATAAAAAGTCGTCCCTTAACTTTATGAATATACCTCATGGTGTCTGTTATTTGAAACCCTAACATACAGAAACAGCTTGTTCTAAAAGTGACTTCCTTTAGCTAAAGGATGCCACATTGTGTTGAGCTTCATGTCAACAGGAGTGATCGCTGAACTGAATCCACATTTGGCTGCTATTCACTGAGAGGACCACTGAGTCATTACAGAGAGTGAGAGGGGGGGAGAAACCCCACTTTCAGTTGTTTGAGAGATGACACAAGACGTTCAGGCCACAATGTCCCCAGCTGACCTTTGACCCCCCCAGCAAGCCCCTCTCTGAGCCACCTCGGGGTGCGTCCCATTCAGCTGCAGCCCCCGGTGCTCACTGTCACATCAGATCAGGGTTTCACAATGGCAGGTATCAAGCATGCAGGAGACTTGATCTGAGCCGTGTGCAAAACTCTGACTACTTCTGACAAACCCAATGTAACCTCTGACCTCAACACCCCCACACTCTAACAGCGGGCCGCGAGAAATTCACACGTGCACCATCGGGAATAATAGTAAAGTAGCTTTAAATCAAGAAAATCAAGAAAAAAAATGTCCCTCTCACTTGGAAGGCAAGTTTATTTATTTAGCAACTTTTAACACAAGGCACAAAGATATTTACAAAAATGAAAAACATTAAGAAATAGTGAAGCAGAAACACGTTATCAAATGTCATTTCAAAACAGTGACTGAAGCAGACAATAAAATACACAACAAACAAGCTAATATCACATTGCACTGTGCCGTGGAAGATATGAATAGGACTTGTTTTGACAGGTTTCATGTCGGAACTATTTTCTTTGTACCGAACTACACTCACGCACGCAATCAAATCACCACTCGCGGACAATAATGCAAGATTATTTATGTTGTACATTTGTGTTTTCTCCGGAACATTATGCTTTCAAAAGGTCTTCCTGTTAACTGTAGTGTTGTCCATCGATGTATATTGTCTTGTTGTGTGTTGCCAAGCTTTAGAGATATCTACTGCCTCTCAAATGCACTCAGCTGGTGTTGTTCAAAACACCAAAAACATACATTTTACAAACTCAAAAGCAATGTATCTTTCCAGAAATCATCACGTGTTACACAAGATTATCCACAGAGCTTGTTGTGATCAGTTTCATGTTGGAACTTGTTCTGGTGCATCTACTCATAGACAAGAAGCTAACCTGAGATATCTCACGTTACAGCTGTCTCATCTTGCGCTGGGACACGCCTCTCATCAAGCGGCATGCTCCTTCTGCACAGAGATGAGACAGAAGTCAAGTCACATTTATGTATGAGGCAACTTGCCGTACAGACAGGAGCAAGTAGCCAACGTCACAAATAAAAAACACATATAAACATTAACGCAATAGCTCAATTACTCAAATAAACAATCCAATCCACTTTATTTATATAGCACAGTTTAAAAACAGAGGGTTTGCCAAAGTGCTTCACAATGAACATAACATTATAATAAAATATAATATTACACGAATAGATAAAAAAGCACACATAAGAATAAATACAAGGCACATAAAGGCTAAGGACAGACAGTGAAAGCATACAAACAGGTATGACACAGCTCAGCTCAGACTGGCTGGTAAGCGAGGGGAAAGAGGTGGGTTTTTAGGCGGGACTTAAAAGCTTCAAGAGTGGGCGACAATTTAACACGAGGGGGCAGGTCGTTCCAGAGCCTGGGGGCTACGATGAGAACGCTCGGTCTCCCAAACAACCCATCGGCCACATCAGCCTTCAAATGCTAAGAATGAGAAGTATGTTTTGACACCCAACTTAAAATAGTCCTGAGAGAAGGGGTTGCTTTTCAACAGTCTAGAAATCGGGTTTTTCTACATTCAAATTCTCACAACAACATCGGTGGATTATCCTGATCAGGTTTAACAGAAAGAGAAGTAGCTTTTGAGATTTAAATGTATTTACTTTGGCAGTTTGAGAACCACAGTGCCCTCTAGTTGAAGTATATTGGAGGCCAGGCAGACATCTCTACGGCCGAAATCACCCCAAAGCAATCGAGATTGATAAAAGCACTGAGGGCAAGGAGGGAAAATATGTTTTTTTTTGGGTGAACGGCCCCTTTAGATATTCTCTCCCCGATCAACGATTAGCTCAAGCAGGTGTTCACAGACCCAGACAAACAAAAGACGTGTAATTAGATGTTATGTGTGCACTAAAAAGCTCATGCATGCGCACATGGACACAAAGGGCGTCGCTTCGGGTCTCGTGGGTTCTCTGTGCCGTGTTGGTGTGAATCTCAGCAGAGCCTCGTGGACACACCTGTCTCTGTCGGGGCTGGCTTCCACACACTGACATAACAACACAGACTTAGACCACCTCGCGTAACACATAAACACACTCGTGAGGAGGTCGGTGATGACCAATAGGAATCATTCATATCCTTTAAACATGTGATTATGTCTCGTATTGCAGCTGAGATGCACTGATTTACTTTGCTTGTCTGATTTTGTAAGAGTTTGCATTCACAATCCCAAAACACGGAAGGTTTTAATTTGTTGTCAAACCTTACTCTAAGGTTGCTGCTTCACCCTGAAATGTGGACTTGCACGTGTTACAAATTGCATTTTTCACATTTCATTTTTTATGGGGTTGGCTGTGATGTGCCACTGCGTCCACAATGTAAAACAAGTATGCGTTTAATATAACCTTCCCAAAAGGAAACATATACAGTATGACACAGTCAGTCTCGTCTGTAGCTGTTCCTGTTATCGAGTGCCAATATTTCACCTCTTTAATCTGAGCTGTCAACTTGTTGTGTTCAATGTGGAGCACACAACTGTTAAAACTGATATGCAGCATGAAATTCAGGGTAGTTTTGCACATGTTTTTATTTTTATTTATTTAAAATTAAGTTTGATTTGGTTGTAAGTGCATTCATGGAGCACAGATCCATATTGCTGGTTACTTGTTTTTCAGTATTTTTCAGTTTTTTTGTGTTTGAGTGCAAATTGGATTTGATGAAGTATTATTTTCCTCTCCTTTAAACTGACACTTATAGTGAGCAATGTCTATTCCAGTTTAAGTCCAAAGTTATGTCTTTTAATGTCAAAAGATATTAAGTGTATATGATAATACACACAGAGAAACAGCACATCTTCATGTATTTGAAATTAAAATATATGAAACATTTCTTTAACAGATTATAAAAATAGTTGCAGCTGTGAATGAACTTTAATAACACTGAATGGTATTGTTGCTCTTGTGCAGGTACGGAGAGAAAGGAGATGCCGTCCGGGTCGAGAAGGTGGTTTACACAGGCCGAGAGGGGAAGAGCTCGCATGGATGTCCTATCGCTAAATGGGTAAGCAGCCTCACATCTAACATGGGTTTGAGGTTTTGAAAGAGATGATGAGGTTTCTGGGACGTTGGGATATGAAGCGTCCGTTTTGGGAGCCATAGTATTGTCTCTTCTTATTCCTTTGATTACATTTCAATTTTAAAATACTGGCCTTTTAACTCTCAAAAACACATTTGTGACAGTCTGTCAAAATCCTGTTTTCAGGTGAGAGAACACTTTGTCCCATCTGACAACAATGGCAGCCAATCAACAACAGATTTATGCAGCAAGTGTGTGTGTGTGTGTGTGTGTGTGTGTGTGTGTGTGTGTATAATGAGACACCGAGACAGGTTTGTCACCCACAGTGAGTGGAGAAGCAGGAGGCCTCCCCCTCAGGTGTCACCTCTGACACATCCTGCTAATGGCTTTGTGGATTCAAAACAGCCATCCTGCTGAGTGTTGGTGTTGGAGACATAAAGAGGGGGGGGTGTGGGGATAATACACCCCTCCTCTTTACACTTATTAACAGTCATTTATCTTTCTTTGTATAAGCACAAATTGTATAAAAAAAACAAAACACATTAAAGGCGTGGTTTTTTGTTTTTGGTTGTTTGAGAAGCAGTCAAGTACGAGCAGAGGTATTTACTGCCGTGGACATGGCAGCTGCAAAAAGTATTTGAACCACCTCATTTAAAGGCCCACCTACAGAAATCCATATCAGTTGAAGAGTATGTTATATATAGAATACTTTCACAGCTTAACCTTGCTGCCAAAGAGCAACTGAAGCCATTATTGAAGCGCTTTTGAACGCTACCAGATTCAAACACATATTTGAGTTAGTTTGTGTTGTTTAATCACTTTGATGGATCTGAACCAACCGTTTAAAACAGGGGTGTCAAACTCAATTTCATCTCGGGCCACTCAAAGGGCGGTTTTATATACATACAAAAAATACATATATAAATATTTAATATATTTAAAAGAATGTATTATATTACATTATTGCCGTCTGCATTGGCTTATTATCGGATAGGGTAATAACTTAAGTCTCTTCAGTGAGAAGGTCACAAAATGATTTAAAAAGAAAAGCCAAATTCTGGAAAAGTGACATTTTGAAAAAATATTCAGATTCTGAGAAGAAAAGTCAAACTTCAGATGCATTGTGGGACATGTAGTTTATGGGCAACGTGCTTCTGTAAAGTAGCATGTAACCGTATAGTAAACATATTATATTCTTTGCAGGCTCTTGTGGGTCCACATTAAACAAAGTCACGGGCCGGATTTGGCCCCCGGGCCTTGAGTTTGACACCCCTGGTTTAAAACAACAAATGCACACAGTTACACAAACTAACAAGACAAGCAACGCCCATGTTCTGCAGAATACAAGTCATAGATCACGGCTTGAGTCAGAAGAATAGACGTAATACCTCTCTGTATTTAAGGTAAAGCAGTGACACTATTTCCATTTGTGCGTACATGAAAGTTGATTGGGAAGTTCTTTTACGTGGGTCTTTTTCTAGGTGGCTTAAATACGTTATCCGTGCATTGTTCAGCTTCCTCATTTATTACTCGTAAAGCGTCAGAAGCACATTTGGGACTGGGATCCGGTGACCGCAGCCGGTCAGATTTCAGTACGTGTCAGATATCTTTTCAAAAAGCCGTGTAACATCACCTGTTTGTCATTGTGTCTTTCGAATGCAAAGGACACTGAGTAATAATAATCACAACCAAATGATCAGGTGAACTCCTCCCTACTTCACCTTTTCCTCCTCTTGGTTAGCGTCTGATTCAAGTTGGAAGTTTGGAATTCTATATTCAAATTAAGAATAAGCTAATGTTTTGAGCGTAAATAAAGGTTTCGCTTTAACCTAACCTCTCCTGGATGACTTAAAGGTCCCCTAGTATGCAACATCCACTTCTTCATGTCTCTTCCACATCAATATGTGTCCCCTCTTCTTCATGTCTCTTCCACATCATATGTGTCCCCTCTTCTTCATGTCTCTTCTACATCAACATGTGTCCCCTCTTTTTCATGTCTCTTCTACATCAACATGTGTCCCCTCTTCTTCATGTCTCTTCTACATCAACATGTGTCCCCTCTTCTTCATGTCTCTTCTACATCAACATGTGTCCCCTCTTCTTCATGTCTCTTCTACATCAACATGTGTCCCCTCTTCTTCATGTCTCTTCTACATCAACATGTGTCCCCTCTTTTTCATGTCTCTTCTACATCAACATGTGTCCCCACTTCTTCATGTCTCTTCTACATCAATATGTGTCCCCTCTTCTCCATGTCTCTTCTACATCAACGTGTGTCCCCTCTTCTTCATGTCTCTTCTACATCAACATGTGTCCCCTCTTTTTCATGTCTCTTCTACATCAACACGTGTCCCCTCTTCTTCATGTCTCTTCTACATCAACATGTGTCCCCTCTTCTTCATGTCTCTTCTACATCAACATGTGTCCCCTCTTCTTCATGTCTCTTCTACATCAACATGTGTCCCCTCTTCTCCATGTCTCTTCTACATCAACGTGTGTCCCCTCTTCTTCATGTCTCTTCTACATCAACGTGTGTCCCCTCTTCTTCATGTCTCTTCTACATCAACGTGTGTCCCCTCTGTGGAAAGAGACTCTGAAAGTTTCAGGACCTGTAATATATTGATGAAAAACAGGATGATAGGACCTTTTAAAGCAAAATACTTATAATCCTCTGCTTCCTGTCAGGTGATTCGTCGTAGCGGTGAGACGGAGAAGCTGCTGTGTTTGGTGCGTCACCGTGCCGGACACCACTGTGAGAACGCCCACATCATCATCCTCATCATGGCGTGGGAGGGGGTGCAGCGGGGGCTCGCTGACCAGCTGTACCAGGAGCTCAGCAACACCCTCACTCAGTACGGAAACGCCACCAGCCGGCGCTGCGGCCTCAACGACGAGTGAGTAGCGTCTCGGTGCTCTCCGACACTCTTTGGGCTTATAGCAGGGGTGTCCAAACTACGGCCCAGGGGCCAAATGCGGCCCGCGAACCATTTTGAATCGGCCCTCATCAAATTAAAAAAGTATAATGTTATACCGCCCACAAATGAAACTTGAGCTCGTCTTGTATTGCACTTCTTAAGTAAACATATATTACTCAGTAGTGTTCATGTGTTAATATGCCCAATTTCCAATAAATTAAAGTAAAAAATATGTTCTAACAAGTCGATAAAAAAAAGCCCAATGACTTATTTACATAACAATCTTGAAATACACCTCTTCATATTTCCACTTATAAGCAATCTGAGGCGTCTGTTTTAAGGAATGAGCTGCCATCAAAATACATGAAACCCTCTGGAGAGCTGTGATGTAGGCTGTTCATTTCTCTTAAAGCAAGTAACGAGTATAATTTACATTTACATTTGATTGATTTTTCTGACTTGTAACTGAACTTATGAGGCTATACACCTCTCCTCTGGGGAGTGGCCCAGCCCTTCGAATATCTTTCTGTATGTGGCCCTCGGGGAAAAACTCTGGACACCACTGGTTTATAACATGCATGTGTGTGAATGTGCAGAGAGCGTTTTGTGTTTTAACTGCACCTGCTTTTTAAGTGTTTTTCTTGGCATCCTAATAAGAACCTTTTGGACCTAAGACAAGAGTGAAAGTATGCGAAAACATGTTCTGTATTTGAGTGGACGAGTCATGAACTTCTGTGCAGAATATGTGATGTTAAAACTAGTTTAAAAAGCTAAATGACCTCCCACACCCTAGGAAGATTACAAAAACAAGAACTTGCGAAAAAGTTAACTTCCATATTGTAATATACAACTTATATGTACGTTTCATGGATACAACCTTATGAGATGGGGGTCCAAATGCTCCCTCATAAGGGTCTGTGACAATGAAAAGTCATTCCAAAACAAGCCACATTTGACCTTTTTAAATGATGACGAAACGTTGACGGGAACCGGTTTCCCCCGAAAGCTATGCATTTTGAACACACCCTTGTTTAACCTGTTCCAGATACAGCAAGCCTGTTATTATATATGAGGTCAACTTGTATCTGTTTGTCTTACACACAAGATAAAGTAAATATATGTGTTTTATGACACTTCTAAGAAGTAACTGCCAGAAATACACCAGATAACAGTTTAAAAACAATTACACTTTAGGTTCAGTGACCAGTCTAATACGGTTGAATAAGAGCTTGTATTTGCACTCCTGATATAATCATATTCAATTGAATTTAGCGCTTTTATAAATACTCAAACACGCTGTACCATTTACCAAAAACTATAGCATACAAACAAACAAACATAAACAGATACAAAGACACAAAATGCAATAAAATGAATTAGAAAAGCAGAAAATTACAAAACAAAAAAAGTCGTGTCATTCTTTGCCCTAAGTTCCCTTGAGACATTTCTCTCTGCCATGTTGTTACATCCCACTCAGCCCAGTTCAGACAGAGTGTACCCAGGATGTAAAACATGCACAGGTTACACATCATCAGTGGCTCAGTCAGTGGGGGCTTGGACTGGGAGCCGTAGGGTCGCCGGTTCAAGTCCCCAACCAGACCTAAAATATGGAGTGTGGACTGCTACTTGGAGAGGTTCCAGTTCACCTCCTGCCCTGCCGTGGTGCCCTTGAGCAAGGCACCAGACACCCCCCTTCCCCTCTCACTCCCGTTGCTCCCCGGGCGCTGTACAATAGCTGCCCACTGCTCCTAATACTCGGCTAACACATTTCACTGTGTGCTCTGCATGTGGGACCATTAAAGAGGGTTCCATCCCTCCCATTCCATTCTATCATTTATTCATTAAAACAGGTTTGAATATCCTAATTCTGGGAAAAGTGATTTAAAGGTCACAGATGGGTTCGGCTAACAGTAAAATAGGGGGAAATGTGTTGTTTGGGGATTGAAAGAGAAGAATGAAAGGAATATAAAAAGGTTAGAGAACCGTCAAAAGAACTGTAACTTCACGGGAAGACCAGGGGTTAGAGCAGTGGTCCGCCCCCTAGTGGTCCGTGAGTATATTGGTAACATTTCACATATGAAATAAATAAATACATTTAAGTTTTCCGCACTCTCGCGGGAATATCTCCGCAATGGAGCGAGCTTAAGTTTCACTTTCGATTGCGTGATATAGCCCAGCGCAACACCTTCGTCACACATGTTGCCACTTGTTTGTACCATTTTCAGGCGATTTGTAATCTGTTCTAGAAAAACGCGTGTTTTTTTATTGGTTAAGTGGTCCTTGGTATGAAAAAGTATGAGAAACACTGGGTTAGAAGAATGTCAGAATTCGGTTCGGAGTATTGTTAAATATCTGGAACAAACTTCCCAGAAACCTGCAGGTCCGCTGCAACTCTGACTACTTTTAAATCCAGGCTGAAGACTTTCTTTTTGCCGCTGCTTTTAATTGAACTATTCACATCTCACACTGCACTGTAACTTGTATTCATGTACCTGTATTGTTATTCATGTTTTATTATCTTTGCTTTTTAATGTTTCTAATGTGTTTAATGCCCTTAATGTCTTTCATTTTTTTTAAAGCACTTTGAATTGCCTTGTGTTGAAAACTGCTGTATAAATAAACTTGCCTGACCCTGAGAGCGTGCTCTCTGTCTCCCCCTGCAGTCGGACCTGTGCGTGTCAGGGTAAAGACATGGAGACCTGCGGCGCTTCCTTCTCCTTCGGGTGCTCCTGGAGTATGTACTTCAACGGCTGCAAGTACGCCCGCAGCAAAACCCCGCGCAAGTTCAGGCTGCAAGGAGAGCGCCCTGAACAGGTACTCGTTTCATTTCACACTTTAGTGACTTTTGTTGTCTTGGGTAAACTTTAGGTGGCTTTGTGGTTTGTTTTAACTTCAAGCTTCAGTTTGCACGTACTACTGTAGTTGGCGTAAAAAAGTGGAATTCTTTGCCGAATGATTTAAAGGGCTGTAAGAAAATGTTGATGTTTAAGAAAATGTTGATGTTTAAGAAAATGTATAAAGAAAGCGTAATTAGACAGTAGGAAGTTATTTATTATTGTTTTTTCCCACACATAGCACAATAACAGGAGCAAATACTGAGTACAAATGCAGGTGCTATATAAAAAAGAAATACAATAATGATAATATCATAAAAAGACCATTACAGTAATAGCAATGACAAGAATAAACCGAAATACACAATGACGTGATAAGCCAGAAACAGAAAACCCCTAAGACCTGAAGTTGACTTGAGTGTGTTTGTAAGCAACTGTGACTGAAAGAATATTGCTTATATATTATTCTACTTTTTTATAGTAAGGGGAAGGTAAAATAAGATGTTCTTCTCCCTGCTCCTTTCCACCATGCGCTATACACAACAACAACAAAGTGTACATGTTTTGTAAAGTGTACATGTGTGGAATAAACAAAGTTCTGATCTGTGTGTGTGCCCTTCAGGAGGAAAAACTGGGGCTTAACCTGCAGCACCTGGCGACAGAACTGGCTCCTCTGTACAAGCAGCTGGCTCCGCAGGCATACAGCAACCAGGTGAGTGGGAAAGTCAAATACCTGGGCGGTCACGGTATTCAAAAGTTAAGGTTCAGTGCAAGAATACTTTCTTTCCATTTATTTTAAAGCAGAACAAATGATCTGGAGGGGACTGAGGTAACAATGTGCCCTCTTGTAGCTTCTGTAAACTATTCTCATTTAAAACAACAAAAAAAACGGCGAACGCTGAACACACAGTTTCCAAAAAAGCAGCGGGTCATCATTAGAGCTACGAGGATTAGGTAATTGATTGATTGAAAACGACTCACTGCTAAAAGTTTCAGTGATAGTTCGGTGCAACAACATTAACAGTTCAATTCGTAGCAAGTACCAACCAGAGTTTTTAAACAGTAACGCAAACAACTACACTTATAATCGTCCTCACACACAATGAGTAGAATCCTCAAGACTTTCACATGATAGATAGATACATACTTTATTAATCCAGAGTTGGCATATTGTTTGCAAGTACAGCGCCACTTACAGGCCCGGCATATGTACTACAGCGTCTCCAGCGCGGTCTCGTGTGAACGGAATACTTTTTTGTTATCGTATCCGGTTCGTTTGCGTTTCCGTGTAAATGGGGTGTGACGAAGGTAACTTGAAGCCGTTAGTCCATAGTGACGAAGGTAACTTCGTCACTATGGACTAACGGCTTCAGGCCGGGTAATATGGCACTTTATTAGCGTGATTGCACAGTATATGTTGTCTGTGGCTGATGATTGTGTGCACCTGGTGTCCTGTGGTGTCTCCTCCCCCTCACCTGTGTCTTCTTGTGATGATTGGAGTGTGTGTATTTAGACTCTGTTGCCCTGTCTGTTGAGAGGCTGGGTGTGTGTGAGAGATCCTTGTGGCTGCAGGATGTGTGAAAGGAGAACCGCAGGATTGAGGCGGTGAACTTTGTGCTCATGTTTTTAATAAATGCCCACGTCGGGTTATATCTTTGGACGTTCTGCCTCCTTGCTTGGTCTGGGCCGCTCAACGGTCAGCGTCACATGGGGTCTAAGACATTTACTTTTACAATGTGTCACACCTCTGAAGTGCTCCTTTGTGTGTTTATCTGGAATGAATGTGAGGAAATGAGATTAGATAGACTTTATTGTTCACCCGGGGGAAACATTTACTTTGGCTTTTCGAAGGACAGCAACGGTACATACAATACTCACCATTAGAACATAGCAATGAACATAAACAATTGTTCAAATGGGAATGTAGCAGCAATAAATTAGACAAGTATAAAGAGGGCGCATATTATAAAATAGAAAGCTTAACCTGATCAGCAGGGCGAGACATGAGCAGCTTAAACTGTGAAAGAGAGGACATGTCTGCAGATATGTGTAATAAACTGTCCTCTCCCTCAGTGCCTGACAGAGTCCAAGGCTCCAGAGTGCCGGCTGGGACTGAAGGAAGGCCGGCCGTTCTCCGGAGTCACCGCGTGCATGGACTTCTGTGCACACGCTCACAAGGACCAGCACAACCTGTACAACGGCAGCACAGTGGTAAGATCACAACCAATGTCAGGGTATTTTGAGATGAATTAAGAATATAATACAATGTTATTACTGGAACAAGAATCTGTAACTAATGCATAATTTTACCTCTGTTATCTAGCTTCTACCACACTATACACGTTACACTTCATTTATTTCATAATACATATTATTATGCCCTTCATCTAATAGTGTTTTATTTTTTGTCTCACGGCTTTCACTTTTGCTGTAAGGTAAATGTCCCCTATGTGGGACGAATGCATACGTTTTCAAGATGCAAGGCTTTTATTGTCATGTGTGCATAGCTACAGTGGAGTTATGACGATGCAAGTCTTAGGTCCCAGGCTCCTCCAACAGTGCAACACAAGAACACAGATAATAGTGCAAGTAAATCAAATATAATATAAATAGTGCAGAATAGTGCATATACAAGTCATTGGAATATTGATATATATTGATTGATTGATACAAATAAATAATTACAAAAAAAAATGCTGCAGTGCATATTCATGTAAGAGAAAACAAAACAAAGTGACATTTACAACAACAACAACAACAACAACAACAACAACAACAACAACAACAACAACAACATTAGCAACATAAATAGTCCCACATCTAGTGTTCGAAAAGGAGTGAGAAGAAGTATAACTTATTTAATCTCACCCCCTTGTCCCTAACTTATTTATTTATAATCTATAAATAATTATCAATATTATTATTATTAATTAATTATTATTGTTATTATTATTATTAATCTGCTTTACTTGTTGATTGACATATATACATACACACACACATATACACACACACACACACACACACATACATCGATACATACAGTCGAACACCCTCCCCATCCGTGTACCTGGAGAAAACAAGTTGCGAACAGGTGAATGTTATGGATGTTGTTTCAAAAGTTCCGGTGTTGAACAGTCTTATGGCCGGTGGGGTGAAGCTGTCCCTGAGTCCGGTGGGGTGAAGCTGTCCCTGAGTCCGGTGGGGTGAAGCTGTCCCTGAGTCCGGTGGGGTGAAGCTGTCCCTGAGGCCGGTGGGGTGAAGCTGTCCCTGAGTCCGGTGGGGTGAAGCTGTCCCTGAGTCCGGTGGTTTTAGTAAAGCAAAAGAGATTCATACTTTAATCTCCCTCTCTCTGTGTTTTAGGTGTGTACGTTGACGAAGGAGGACAACCGTGCGGTGAAGGGTGTCCCTGAGGACGAGCAGCTGCACGTGCTGCCTCTCTACAGGATCTCTCCCACGGATGAGTTTGGCAGCGAGGAGGGGCAGCGGTTGAAGATGAAGACGGGAGCCATCCACGTGCTGCAGGCTTTCCGACGACCGGTGCGCAAGCTGCCCGAACCGGCCAAGTCCTGCCGACAGCGCCGCCTGGAGGCCAAGAAGGCAAACTCGGAGAAGAAGAAGAACAAACTCCTGCAGCAGGCGGGGGAGACGCCGGAGAAAACCGTGGTGAAGGCAGAGGTCTGCGTAACGGGGTCCCCTCACCCCCCAGGCAATAAAGGTAACATGATGTTTTGGTACTCATGAATTAAATTGTCGTTTGAGCAGATGTTCAGTAGGGCTGTAAGGAATAATGATAATACACTTTATCTGTAGAGCACCTTTCATGCACAAAGCAGCCCAAAGCAAACACAAGAAAACACAACAACAATATTACAATAAATACAGAACAAGATAACACAAAGTGATCCTAATAAAATTCCCTTAAATTAAAGCTGACAAGAAATTAAAATAGGTTAAAATAAAACAATTTTAAAATGTAAAATAAAAGCAAAACAGAAAAAAGACAGTAAAACATGGACAATGATACCAGTGAGAATTTAAAGTTAACCCAAATTAAAAGCCATAGTACTACCAACATTCATTCATGATATGAGTGCTGCACGGCTTTCATATATCTAAACCTGGCTTTTCTGCACAGTTGGAGATTGAGGCTACATTCATATATTTGTAGAATTAGATTCAAGCGGTGGCTTTGTTTGTTTGTTTGTTTGTTTGTTTGTTTGTTTGTAGCCTTTATTTAACCAGGGGCCTGTACTACGTAGCTGGTTCAACCTAACCTGGATATGTTTGAGTTAGCCGGTTGGCCTAATCCAAAACATACGCGCTCTCGCTAAACTGTCCTACGACGCGGGTTATCAAGTGGATCGCTCAAGCCAACCGTGTCCTATCTAGTTAGGTGCGCGTTCACATGAAAGTGGGTGGGTATCTGGAGCATTCGACCAATCACAAACATGGAGAAGCGTACTGACAGCGCAGCGTCATACTTCCTGAATGAAAAGTCAACTTTAAACATCCATGACTTAAACACTTTATCCAGGATAAAAGCCACATAGCTGCACCTGCAAGGTGAATACAGCTGGTAACAGAACAAGTGTTTGAATGCGTACATTAACAGGTTTATGATATCACTGCCCCGTCTAAGACACGATCTGACTTCAATTCCATTTGTCTCGAGTGTTTCGTCAACTTAATGTGTTGCTTAAAATAATACTTCTGCATACAGTATGTGACACTGTGAGGGTTGCACGGCCAGATACGGCTCAGCTGACTCAGATAAGGAGATATATGATACATTATGAAGTGATATGCCGCGGACTGTAGCCTACTTAATGTTACTCTGATCCGGTTACTTATGTTGCGGCAGATATGTAAGTAAGCTTTCTTAACGCTAATGTTATAACAGTCAGACTGCTCTGAAGATGGAGGTGATATTCTATTAATGTTCACGTTCACACAGTCGGTGATTTTTGCCGGCCGTCTTTCCTGCAACAGCAGCTTTTCTGTATTTCCTTTCTCCTGTAATATGACTTGATCGCTTTAAACTCCGCACACTGAGCTCTGATTGGTCAGCAGGCAGTGATTTCACTGAGTTGAGCTCTTAGCCTGCAACCTAAGCAGATCAGAGAGCAGATATAAGAAGGTAGTTTACCCAACATGGCTTTATAAATGAACATGTACCAGTGACTGAGCCTCCGTACAGTTAGTGAAGGCAGACCTGCCTTGGCATACAGGGTACAGTGATGAGTAAGTGCTTTACAGTTAGTAACAAATCTCAGTGCGCTGTGATACGCAGCATCTAACTTTTCCAGGCAATGGGCAGGTGCATTCATATAGACCAGATCCCCAGAGTCCAGCACAGGTAAAAAGGTCACAGAGCCTTTTCCTGGCCTCAAGCGAGAAACAGGACTTGTTCCTGTAGAAGAACCCTAACCTAACCCTCAGCTTTTTTAGCAGGTTATTGCCATGAAGTTTAAAAGTGAGACAATCATCAAGCCAGATACCAAGGTATTTATAACAAGTAACAACTTCAAGTTTTGTTCCTTGCGTTACAATATCTAAAACAGGCTATGGTGTCTTTTTAGCTTTTGAAAAGAGCATTACCTTGGTTTTATCCACATTTAAAATAAGCTTTAATTCAGAGAGCTGAGTCTGAATAGTGTTAACAGCCTGTAATTTAACAACAGCCTCCTGAATGGAGGGACCTGCACAGTACATCACAGTATCATCCGCATAAAAATGTAAAATAGCTTCATCCACATTTTCACCTACACTGTTGATGTAGATGGAGAATAAAAGTGGTCCTAAAACAGAACCTTGTGGTACACCATTAGAAATGTTTAACCACTCAGAAGACAGTCCATCAAAATGAACACATTGGGACCTTTCAGAGAGGTAGTTCACAAACCACCCCACTGCATTGCTGGATATGCCAATACTGACCAGCCTCTGCTTTAAAATCTGATGATCAATGGTGTCAAACACTTTGGAAAGGTCAATAAGCAGAGCTGCACAACTCTGCTTATTATCTAAAATACTAGTAATGTCATTTACCACTTTCATTGTGTCAGTGATGGTGCTGTGTTTCTTTCTGAAGCCTGACTGATGTTTAGACAGGATATCATTTATACATAAAAACTCCTTTACTTGTTCACTCACTAAGTGTTCGAGCACCTTCGCCAGAACTGACAATTTAGAGATTGGCCTATAGTTATTTAAAATAGTTGCCTCCCCTCCTTTCAGTAAAGGCAAGACATAAGCTGACTTCCATACTTTTGGAATTGTGTTCGTGCTGAGGGAGAGGTTAAAAAGAGAAGTAAGAGGTGGAGCAATAAAATCTGCAGCTATCTTTAAAAAGAAAGGTTCTACGTTGTCCGGGCCAGCCGGTTTCCTAGGATCTAGCTTAGATAATGCTTCATGAACAACATTGACAGTAAAAGGAGTAAAACTGAAAGGGTTTTCCACACCACGTTGTTCTGAGTCACGGATTGGGGTGTTCACAGAAGCAGAATTAGTCACAGAATCAAACAGAGAACCGCAGCACACAAATCAAGTATTTAATCTCTCCCAAAATGGTGTTTTATTCAACCAAAGGCTCTTCCTCAATCCAGGGTAGCTTTGTTGCAGTAAGTTATTTTAGTGGGAATTGATTAGAACCTTGCAAAGATTGTAAAGTATCTCATTAACACTAAACAGAAAGCTCAAACATTACAAACTGAAATGCATTTGAAGTTTGTTTTGTTTTGACCTTGTCTTGTGTTTTAAACTTTCAGCAATTATAAAACAAGAGGTGAAGCCCAACATCAAGAAGGAGCCCTTCAACGGATCAATGGATGGATACCCTGTGCAGGCAGCAGACCCCTTCAACAGCAGGTACCCCCACCCTGCCTACTATGCAAGGGGAGGCCCCCCCCCCACCGGCCATCCCTCTGCACCCGACCCCGTCAACGGTCTCCACCCAAATCTGCCCGCAATGCACTATGGCTACTACAACTACCCCGCCAATGCACTTTTCCGCCCCAAGCTGAGGACCTACGAGGGTCGAAACGGCTCTTTGCCCAAACAGGGACGCACTCCTGTCCCGGTGGACACTAAGCCGGATGTTCAGAGTCTCCAGGCCCGGCTGGCGCAGTCCTACCCGAACCCCCCCGAGCACGCCCACCACCCGAACCACAGCGCTTACATCCAGCCTGCGGACTACACCCAGTCCCGCCCCTCCTCCGTCTGCTCCGACTCCTCCAACAGAGGCACGCCGCTCATCAAACAGGAGCCTATGGACATGCCGGTGTATGAGAACCCGATGCAGAGCCAGGCTAACACACCGAGCACCACCCCCCAGCCGGCCCCCTGGCCTGGGCACAAGCTCAATGGGAGTATCGCCCCCGAGGCCTCGCTGATGACCCCCGACAAGCAGCAGCCGTTCCCCCAGCAGTGGACGTCCTACCCCGGCTTAAACCCCCGGATGGCATCCCCTGCCCCGTCGCCATCACTCCAGATACCCCCCTCTCCATCTCCGTCCCCTCATCTCGTCCCAGCACTCCTGGGTAACATCCACCAGGGGTCTCCCCGTCCAGGAACACCTCAGCACTGGCCCAGCCCGGCCCCCAGCCCGCAGCCCAACCCGTGGGCCATGGGGCCGGCGTTCATCCCCGGTTTGATGCACAGCAACCCCGCAGGAGCTTACCCCGACAAGATCTGGTCCAAGACGGGGGAGAGTCGGTGTCCCACTCCCCTCGGGCTGCAGGAGAAATCGTGGAAGTCGTGCGGAGGTTCGCTGGCGGGCAGCACGCCGTCCCCCGTCCCTGAGGGCCGCCTTTTCCCCGACGCCCTGCAGCAGTCGGATCAGGCGAGCTGGAACACCGGCCGCGCAGAGAGCGACGCCGAGAGCAACAAGGGCCGCGACGAGGACGAGTGGTCCGACAGCGAGCACAACTTCCTGGACAACAACATCGGGGGTGTGGCGGTCGCCCCGACCCACGGCTCCATCCTGATCGAGTGCGCTCGGCGGGAGCTGCACGCCACCACTCCGCTCAAAAAGCCCGATCGCTCCCACCCCACGCGCATCTCCCTGGTCTTCTACCAGCACAAGAACCTGAACCAGCCCAACCACGGCCTGGCCATCTGGGAGGCCAAGATGAAGCTGCTGGCGGAGCGGGCGCGGCAGCGGCAGCTGGAGGGCGCGCTGCTTGGCCTCTCGCAGGAGGAGATCAAGGCACTCTCGAAGAAGCGCAAGTGGGGGACGACGGAGGCCGGCGCCAGCCCAGGACCGGGACAATCTAAAGACAACAGGGAGGGGCCGGTGACGCGGTTAGCCCCCACTTGCCACACCTCCTCCATGGTGACTGTGTCTCCCTATGCCTTCACCCGCCTCACTGGGCCCTACAGCCACTTTGTCTGAGGGCGGACGTTCACACACACTGACGGTGGAGCAGCGCAGGGTGGATGAATGTCTCTCAGCCGTCCTGCAGTCTGGCATCCCCCCCCCCTCCACAGTCCACTTGGAGGAGGGGATGTTTTTATTGTTTTTTACCTCATGTCAGGCAGGTGTTTCCGACACGCTGCCTGTGGTGCTCTGCCTCTCTCGTCCCGGAGAGGAACTCCATTTGCTTTTTCTTGTTCATAGAATTTTAATGATTCGAATTATTGCTATTATTATCAATATTATTATGATTGCTATTGTTACTGTCAATGTTGTTATTACAGGTATTATTAAAATGAAGACTTGTTTTTTTTTATTGCTGTTGTCATTAATGTTATTATTAATGATGTGATTGTTTGTTTTTTTTGGTTTTGTATTTTTTTAAATCAATCAGTCTGAGTCCGTCAGACATTTGCTTTTTCCGTGTTTGAAAAACGTGTAACCTTTTGTTTCTGTTTCCGATTTGTCTTTGTTCTTGTCAAACTTCCAGCTGTACCTAGAGGAGGAGACACTATCTGCCTGGCAAGAAGCGCGCAAAGTCACCATCCGTACACAAAGCCTTAGATACCTATCTTTATTTGTCTAATAAACAGATACGCATATTTGAATTCAAGGCAGTTTAGACTTCGATAAAAGATCATTGCAATTGTTATCAACTTGTGTTTGATATTCAAAAGTCATTACCTGGAATGATTCAGTGCACCAGCAGCACTTTTGTCGAATACATTATATTATATTTGCTATTACCTGGCACTTGCATATACTTTATTTTGGTATTTGCTTCACATTTTCACCATTTGGAAATAACAGTTGTAGTTGCACAAACAATAGGACTTTAATGTTGACCTTTTTGATGTGGTCGCAGTAAGAAGTAGGACACATGCGTCTCTGATGTTAGAGCTGAAGAGCAGCGCTTGGTTTTGCTTTTGATCCCCTCGCACTCTAAAACTGAAGTGAGTCAAAATCAAGCACTGCGATGCAAAACCAAGGAAACAACGCCCGGGTTAGAACAATCGCAATTGACATTTTAACCCACATTCGGACAGAAAGTTGCTGCCTGTCTTGCCGGTAGATGACGTGCTCCTCCTCTTCTGCACCCCTCCAGCTTTTTCCAACTGGTGCTCAACTTCCAGCTCTGATCGATTGTCATTCCTTGGGCTACTCTTCACGGCACTTGATGCTGTGCTTCGGTGCTCTGACTCTAATCTGGCTCAAATAGCGTTGGCAAGTGAATCGATTGATTGAGTGATGACGTAATCCTTCGAGACATGTGTCCTTTGTGCAAAAGGAATCGTTTGTTTGCCATGTGTTCCTGTAACTTTACACCTCTGTTGCCCCACAGAGGCTGAAATAAGTGACGCTTTTTGCAAATGCCACTTGACCCAGATCTGCAACTTCTACCGCACAGAGACAGAACTGGTGGCACATGCTTTCTTCCTATTACATTCAAGTAGTGGTGAGCATCTCTCTGTGTAAGCTCTAGAGGGCAGCAGTGGCAAAGCGGTGTGTCCAAACATCCTGCAAGCACCATGAGAGCCTTGCATTGCTGCTTTACCCATCCACCGCCAGCAGGGGGGGGGTCTCGCTCCTTTCCTGCTGACCGTGCATGGGCCTTTGAAGTGCAGCTAGGGGTAAAAGTTGTCCCCTTGTGGCACAAATGTGAATAACGTCTAGAGATGCCCCTCCTGGGTTTACTTCAGACCTGATAGTGGTGCTCCGACACACTCTGGTGCTCTCCTATCAAACTTGATTTACTGTGAAGGGCCTTCCCTCTGCATGGTGCTGTCATCTTCTAGCAGAGGGGGGAGGGGGGGGGGTGCGTCCTTCAGCAGGCACCACAGAGCCTGTTAATCAAAGTGGGAGTCTCTGGTTTATTTTGAGGTGCTTTTATTATGGCTGAGAAAATCATTTGGTGCATAAGTAGTAAACCGTTGACAGAGAAATAGAAAGAAAGGAAACCTTGGAAACAAACGACTGTAGCTTCTAGGAGTTGGCGCCAAGTGCATTGAGTCTGAAGAGGACTCGAATGCCAGGGTGCGTGGAGAGAAAAGCCAAAGAGAGAGACTATCTGATGGATAGAATCACTCCTTTTAGATTTCAGGCAGCAACCACGTGATCCATTTGAATTCAAACGGTCACATGGTTTACTTGCAATGAAAGTGAGCGAGTAATAGATTTGGGAACAGGCTAACTCCTGGATGCTGGGTTCTCCTCTATCACAACGTGCTACTGAGGGCCGAGACACGCTCCACACTCATTTTAAACCTCCTTTTTTATTTCGTACTCTTATTTATTACTACATGGTGATGATGATGATTGTCTTTGATGTTTTTTTTTCGTCTTTGTTTTTTTATATAGCTAATACAAATTGTACATAGAGAAGAAAAGATTTATAAAAGCACTTTTAATCTTGATTTTAATGACGAAAAGAAAGAGCCGGCTATTGACAACTTGAAGCTTAGTTTTTTTGTTCTTTTGTTTTTTTTCTCAAGAGAGAGATACAAATGTAAATATTAAAATATTTAGGTAAGATTATTTAACTGGTGAGGATAGTAACTAAACCATGAATGACCGGGGGGTATTTTGAAGTCTCTGACAGCCCTCAACAACAGTGTGTTGTGTGTAAATGTGTGCTTAGTAACACTGCTGTTTGCTTTCCTTAGTACTGTACCCCTCGTCAGCATGTCAACTGACAGAGACCCCCCCTCTATCAAACTAACTCATAATGAAAGCATGAAACTACACTTCCCTTTAAACAACTGGAGGTTCCCCCACAGTGACCACACCGTCTACAACAAGTATTTAAGAAGCTTAAAACACTTTTTTAATTGTGTTTAAACATCTTAAACGGGCGCCGTACATGTGATTGGAGCAGTTTGTGGTTTAAAGGAGCAGTGTGACGTTATGGGAAATCTGCCTGTTCACTTTCAGAGTTAGAAGAGAAGATGAGATGTTAGATATGGAGCTCGAGCAAACTTATCTTAGCATAAGGATGGACAACTATCATGGTTATTCTACAATAGGTTTGAAATTATTCATATTTCAAGGAATAAAATCGTATGCAAGTTATAACCATAAGAACAAATAGGTGTAAATGTTTCATTTTTCAATGATAAACGATTTGTTCAAATGCTTTTTGTCTTTTTAAAAGAAAGCTAACAACTTAAATCATTTGGCCTAATGGTGTATTTGAAACAACTCGATTTTTACCATAGATCAAACAAATACAATCATCTTAGTGCAGAGTGTAACACTGACGGGAACAAACTCCGGTTTTGGATTAACCAATGTAGCTTTATACGTTTATAGAGGCCATGCTAGCTGTTTCCTATCTTAATGCTAAGCTAACTAGCTGCGTACAGAATTGAGTTACATCCATCTTCTCATCTCTCTTTCAAACCTTTTCCCCGAATATCAGAAGAGTTTCCCTTTATTCATTTTACCGTGGATCATGTGCAGGACCACATCCAGAGGGGGGGTGTAAGGGATTTGCAGTCAGTCTGAGGGGATCAGTGGGCGATGTTTTAGCCAGTAATAAGCCCAGGTATCTTTGTCAGTTGTGTTAGCCTATCAGGAAAGAGACGGCCTCCCTGCGCGTTTGAACGTATCTACGATTATCTACTATAGCTCTCATACTAGTTCGTATGAACTTGGCATACAAATCATGACGCCCCTGTGTTTAGCTTGTAACAATTGATCAAAAATCATGAACAACGGTAGTTTCACTGGTGCAATTGTACTCTTTAGCCCTCTAATGCATGGCCCACATTACACACAGACACACACTTGCCTAACGATTGGTGCTGAGGATACAGTGTATGTGATATCTTAATAACTTTGTACATTTCTATGGTTCTGAGATTCGGGGGTTGGTAAGCTGGTGCTATGAAGCTACACCTTGAAATTCACTGTGTTTAAAAAACAAAAAAAGTAAAATTGTGAGGGGAAAAATGATACCACAGATATTTTTCTGAGCTCTTCGAATGTCAGGAGAAGTATACTTTTGATTCAAGCAGTTTCACATGAGGGGAAGCTGTCCTGGTGCTGACTTTGTGAAAAGTCTTTTATTACAATGCTACAAATGTGCATCTCTTTGTGAGGCCAGGGGGGCGCTCAAACAGCTCATATTCTCTGATTAATATTCATTGCATATTGTACTTGAAGTCATTCAAACTAGGATAAGATATAGAATCATAATGGAGACTGTTATCGGGGTTTGGTGCAGCGCAAGAACCAAAGGCTCTTGAAATGTACTAACTGAAGATGTTTTGATCAAAACAAGAACCTCCCTTCCTCTCCCTGTTCATGCACTTCCTCTACTCACCCCCTCTTTTTATTCATCACACCTTGTATATTTTGTCTCACACATTCACACACACACACACAGATTTACATCTCACTGTGTATGGCCCACTTTGAAAGGACACATAATTTAATTGTTGAACACTCTGAATTTTGAGACTTGGACTCTGGCCCCGTACGATTAAAAAAAGATGAACCTACACAACGGCAGCTACATTCCTTTCTGAGTTTTAGGATTGTTCTTGGTTCTTTATTTTTCATGTCAAGGATGCAGTATGTAAAAAAAAAGTGTTTTTGTTCAGTCTCTCTCTTTGTAGCTGTATGGTGTATTATGTGAATACATAGTGTATGTGGTAAAAAACCCCACAATATTGTTTCATGTTGCGCGATAAATAAAAACATTGAAGTGAAAATGTGTTTCCTGAAGTGACTTGTTTGTTTTCCCTCACAAATCTCCTGCTTGGAAATAAAAGGTTAGTTTGATTGCGAGTGTGAAGATAGATGGATAGATGGAGGATCTTTTATAACACACTACACTGACTATTTTATGATACTGTGAGTTTTCATTACATACAACTTTTTTTATAACATACCATACTATAACTTTGTTATGAAATACTATACTATGACTTTTTGTAGACACAATATACCATGACTTTTTTACGGCATACTATATTTTGACTTTCTTTATGACATACTGTAATATACGACATATGGGGCGAAGCTGAACTAGTTCAGGCAGTCAACTCGAGCACCAATGATACATTAACACGTGACGCATCTCGTCCCTCTGACAACCAACCAATCACATTCTCCTAAACATGCCGCTCTATTGAAGCTGCAGGTCTTCCTGCCTCTGCGTCCTCACTAGCTGCCACTGCTGTGTTCACTTGCTACTGCTACGTTCATGTTCCTGTTGCTGTGTTTCATGTTGCTGCAGCTCGCCTGCCCCAGCTTCCACCTGTAGGCTCGGGGATAGTTATCTAATTATCACTCAATGTTCTTTGTAAATCTGTGGAGTAATGAGGCCCGAGCCTAGACGCCAAACTCAAACTGCTTCTAATAAATATATTAAGAAACACGTGAGTTGTCTGACTGAAATAGAAATATTCTATGACTTTTTGATATCATAATATTCAATGACTATTTTATAGCATATTATACAACAATTATGATGTAAAACGACTTATAGTCGTTTAGTCTGTATGTAATTCTTCTTTCCCTCAGTAATTATTGGGATCTTGGGTGGGAGGATGTGGGAGGAGAGGGGAGACGATGAGTGACCTCCACTTCTTCTTTAGAAGATGAGTCCATCTCATCTCAATCTCATCGAGCTTCCAATCCTCATCTCATATTATTGCTTTTCACACTTTGCACACTGGTGCTTTTCTCTCCAATTCAAAAGCTTGTTCCCATTTCTCAGGATGAAAGGTCGCATGGAGCTTTTGTAGATATAATGGCTGTGAAAATGAAAAGCGTACACACTAAACTGACCATGACATTCCAATAAGACCAAGGTGACTTTTACAAAGGCATATTTTACAAAGGAAAAGTGACTCGTGACGGGACTGGCGACATTTATGCTGAAAGGCTGACGCTAAACTGCTATGCTGAAATGTAATGTGTAAGAAGAAAGTGAATCATTTAGATTAACCTCTTAAGCCCGAGGGTCCCCCCAGTGGACCCCTCCCACCGTTTTATTTTGAGACTATGTCTCAGGGCTTTTTAACATTTATGAAACTATTAATGTTCCATACCCTTTTAATGCTAAGAAACTCAGCTAACTGACAATGTGAACCATTTTTAGCTAAAAGAAACACAAGAGTAATACCAAGCCTTTGAATTAGCATGGAGCGAAAAAATGCTAACTAATGCTAACGGACTTTTGCACAGCACTCACGGTAGAAATGCCCTTATTACTTATCGTAACTGCACAAACAAGATATCCGATTAAAGCTGAGACTCCACAGATTCCACACATGTAATATCATCACTATAGGACCCCGAATTCCTGGAGCTATCAGCCAGAAAAGAGAAAATAAACAACATCCGGTTTCAAAAATATTACAATAATTACGTCTTACTTTTTTTGATTTGTGATCAAAAGTTGTGTTCAACGGAATAAAAACGTGGATGTAATGGTTAAGAAAAAGGTGTAAATCACCCAAATCGACCAATGGGTTCCAGAGATATGGTCCTGCGTAAAGTATAAAGAATGCCAGCCAGCTTAAGTACATTACGCAGGGCAGACTTTACTTATTGTTTACTACGTAAGGAAGCAGGACCCAGAGCGCACGGAGCACACAGCAGATAACAGAATTGCAGTTTTATTGCTTATAGATTATCAGAACATTTCAAAGGGGAAACAGCCAGATTGGATATTAACCTATAGATTAACTCCATCATCGTTTTAATGCCATTGAATACCAGGTTAGACCAGACAAAGAGGAAGGTGAGCCATGTTAGCCTAGCGTATTAGCGCTAGCGCCACTTGTTTTGATGCATGTTTTTGTTGATAACTTCGCAAGTTTGTAACTTTCAGTGTTGAGGTGGGCACCGTTAGATTCTGTGTCTTTACGATCATAAACAATGTTTTGGATGTGCAGCTAGGATAAGTAATAAGGGAGCTAGGAATGATTTTCGGTGCAGTAATAGGTTAGCATTTTTCGCTCTGGGCTAATTCAGAAGCTCACTGTTAGCATTGTGTGTTTTTTTGAAAAAATAAATGAAAAAGATCAGTTAAATGAGTTTTTTCCCATTATATGGATATAAAATATTCATAGTTTATTAAATATTAAGGTTCCTTAGACGTTGTTTCCTGCAAATGACGCGATTTCGGGTCCGTGGGGCCTAAGAGGATAACAGAGTATGTTTTTATATTTTATTTTTTATTTTTTTCACAACAGTTGTATTTGGATGGAATGAATACCTATAGTGATAATTCAAAGTAATAAAATGATTTTTACAGTGAAAAAGTTGAAATGGAACTGATGGTTCCCAAATTACCCAGAGGTGAGTCCGCCTGGACTTTATTTTTCTAAACGTCGCTAAAAAGGTCAAATATCACTTGTTTTGCATCAATATTGATACAGGGTACTTATTATATGTTATAGTTTGGATTCCTAAAGCTTTTAGTGTACTAACCCATCATTCAAGGGTGGTTTTCACTATAAGTAATGGGTTTTTTTTAGGCGGACATTAGAATTTACATGTTTTTACTATGTTCCATCTGAATTTACTTTAAAATAAAAACATCTATATTGATTCTGACACTTCTACATCCAACTCACAGATGTAACCTTGCTTTGAGAGAAAGGATTATTAATTTACCCCACTTTTAGAAGTGAAAATATAGTTTTTGTTGTGTTAGTGGCATTCTCGAGCCTGAAACCTGAAAAAGAGGCTCAGGGCTAAAGAGGTTAAAGTGAAATGTGTAAGAGGAAAGTGAATAATTTAGATTGAAATGAAATGTGTAAGAAGAAAGTGAAGAATTTAGATTGAAATGATACATGAACACTGGGGGCTTGAATGTGTGATGAGAGAAGAAAATAAAGTAAAAAGGCTTGGAAAAGCAGCAGAATATTTGAATTGCAAACTTCTGAACTAACTTGATGGCAAATGATCTGTCGCCATGGCAACGGCATTTGAGAAATGATGAGAAAAGTCAATTCCCGACCGAACTGAAGGTTTTGATGTTTGAACGGAGTTTCAATGCGGGAGAAGAAAAGGGCCAAAATACCGGCGGAATAATAATAAAATGTTGTCCTTAGAAGAACAGATAGTTAAATAACTAAATTACACAAAACCAGGTGACAGTTTAAGATGAAGTGCATCGAGAAAGCTTCTAAAAAGGTGAATTTGTACAAATATGTTTTGAGCTTTTTGTTAAGACTGATAGTCAAAGTGATGCTTTATATAAGTACAAGTTAGACTGTCCTCCACACTTGTGCCACAGCTATCTGGTGTTTGTTAGTACGTCTCTGTCTGATGAGGCCGTAGGGAGGGCTGTCTCACACCTGTCTAGAAATAGCAAGGAGGTGAGACACGTTGTTTCCTCCACCTCTCACTCTCTGACTGAGATCCATGCAATCACGTCTGAAGTGGACTCCGGCTGGTCGATAGACGGCTCCTGAATTTTCTAACATCTCAAACAACGCCCTTTATAAACTAACCGTAGGACGCTCCTATCAAACAGAAAGTCAAAAGACATGAATGTCTGGTAGCAAATTCATTTTATAAGCTACACAAATATGGCCAGGATCCATTGGATATTCTGAATATTGGGTTGCAGATTAGAATTGTCCAAAGGGGGGTTCGTTTAGCGTGAAACACTTGAAATAACTAAAGGATAAGTTAAAAAAGAAAGTAGAAAGAAAGTGAGGTCAAAGAAAACTATTTCTGCTCCAAAGTGAGCAATGATTGAGAGTCAGAGCTCAACATTTCAGATGTGTGTATCTCACACTGCACTGTAACTTGTATTCATGTACCTTTGTTATTCATGTTTTATTATCTAGCTTTTAAATGAGTGTTTTTAAATGCCATTTTATAATATGTTTCTTAATGCTCTTCTTAATGTCTTTCATTGTCGTACTTTGAGTTGCCTTGTGTTGAAAGGTGCTGTATAAATACACTTGCCTTGCTTTTACCTTTTGTACGCAGTACTCAGTTCTGTAAAAAATAATGAAATGAAGCTCAGCGCAAGTTCTTTCAAGGAGACTGGTTCCCACGCTCTCATTCAAAATTCTCTCTCACTGTATTACTTAATCATCTGAATCTGTAATAAGTAACCAATTAGATTGCAGATGTTTTAATGTGAGCTTCAAGGAAGAAGAAGAAAACGAATATTCCGTTGTTTTACAGAAAGAAGCAAAACATCAATATATCAGCTGATAAACTTTGTATAAAAAGTGAAATAATTCAATATTGCTTTACACAAAGGGTCTTTGTTGAAACACTACGTGGAATACAATATGACATGTTTCTACTGTGTCATGTTGTGATAATGAAAGGGAAGAGTTGTGCTATTGCGTAATTCTAATTACATTATTGATTAGATGTTTTTCATTACAAGCGGTGACAAAGGTAAGAAAGGGTTTTAAACTTCCTGTCACCTTAGTGTCTGTGGTTTAACCTTATTAGGGTCTGAGAGCTGAGGTCAGCGAAGACCCTTTTGTAATCTCTCACAAAGCAAGTGACAACCCTGCCAAACACACACAAAGCAGAGAAAAGTGAATGTTCAATCAATCAATGTTTATTTATTTATTTTTTCATTTATTTAACAGGGACAGTGCACATTAATGAACATTTCTGTAAACGTGCCAGAGTTAGCCAAGAGGCTATTTTTCATCCGTAGTCCCAGGACAGATTTTAAAAGTCAACCTAAAACACATTTCATTTTAAACAAGTAAATACAATACATTTAAAACAAGCAACAGTCATTACTGGGATACTTAAATAAAACAATTTAAAATACAGAACATTAGAACAAAACAAATAAAATAAAACAAAAGAACATGTTAAAACACAGGCGGTGGTTTGTAAGGAGCAGAAGATTGGGTCAGTGTTGGCAGAGCTGATTCCTCACTAACCAGGTTTTGAGTTGGGATTTAAATAAAGTGAATGTGGTCTGGTCTCTGATTGGAGGTGGGATCGAGTTCCATTGCTGAGCAGCTTTAACAGAAAATGAAGACTGACTGAAAGAACTTTTTCTGAGTGGAATAATGCAATCTTCTCTCGCTGCACCTCTTGTTACCCTAGTTGCAGTTGTGCGTATGTTAATAAACTGTCTAAGAGGAGGTGAGGTAAGGCCGTTGACAATCGTCAATTATGTAGCCCAATATCACAAATGTTACATTTGTCTCAGTGGACTTCACAGTGTGTACAGAATATCAGTATGACAATACGACACCCTCTGTCCTCAGACCCTCACATCTTACAAGGAAACACTTCCAGAGAAACCCCACAGTTTAAAGGGAAAATGGGAGAAACCTCAGGGAGAACAACAGAGGAGGGATCCCTCTCCCAGGACGGACAGACGTGCAATAGATGCCGTGTGTACATTGAAAAGATAATACATTTACAACATAGGTAGACCAAATGTTTGGAAATTCATGTGTCTGTAATAAGAAGATGAATCCACGAGGATGTCAGCAATCCTGTGGGAGCCATCAGGGAAGTAGTATGGTGAGAGTCTGGCAGGACCGCAGAGACAGGTTCAGCCACGACTCAAAATCCAGGACTCAGATCCAGAACTCAGGATAGAGGATCCAGGACACACGACCACAGCAACAGGATTAGCCCCGACTCAGGATCCCGGCGTAGATATAGACACAAAAAAGAGATTTGGGGGAAGCTGGGTTAATTGGAACATGACAGGTACACAGGTACACAGGTACAAACAGCCAGAAAGACGGAGTAAGGTGCCCCCCCCTACAGTCCAAGCCTATAGCAGCTAAACTAACGTGTCTACATACATGCACTTCCTTAGGATAGGTTGAGGAAAAGGGTAGCAAGTAAGAAGTAAGAAACAGAGGTGGAGAGGCACACAGGGAGAAAGGTCCCCACTAGAACCTGAATTGAAATTGGTTAGAGGTAAGGAGTAGGTCTGTGGCTACGTTCCACACTCCCCTGCCGGGCTAGGCCTCTCTGCAACCTGTCACCCTCTATTAGAACCTCGAGCGGTCAGAGAGGGAAAGGTTTTGGATAAAGTTTTAAATATAAGATCTAAGTTTTTAGGATTTAAGTGAAAGAGTAAGAACTAAAATGTATAGGTGAAGAGGCACAACGTATCTACGTCAATGCAGTCTTATTAGATTATTTTATTTTTATAAGCTTTATCAAAAAGGAAGGTCTTAAGCGCACTCTTAAAAACGGATAGGGTGTCTGCCGCCCGAACACAAACTGGAAGCTGATTCCACAAATGTGGAGCTTGATAAGAAAAGGCTCTGGCTCCCATTGTACTTTTAGAGACTCTAGGAACAACCAACAACCCTGCATTCTTGGAACGCAATGCCCTAGTAGGACAGTAGGGTATAATGAGTTCTTTAAGGTAAGATGGCGCCTGCCCATTAAGGGCTTTGTAGGCGAGAAGAAGAATTTTAAATTCTATCCTGTGTTCTATAGGGAGCCAGTGTAAGGCAGCCAGAACAGGAGTAATGTGGTCCCTTTTCCTAACTCTGGTTAGTACACGAGCCGCAGCATTTTTGAATCAGCTGAAGCGACTTGATTGACTTCTTGGTACTCCCTGATAATAAAGAGTTACAATAATCCAGCCTAGAAGTAACAAATGCATGGACTAGTTTCTCTGCATCGCTTTGAGGCAAGATATGCCTGATTTTTGCAATGTTACGTAGATGGAAGTAGGCGGTCCTTGAAATTGATTGTATGTGGGCGTTAAAGGATAAATCCTGATCAAATATAACACCAAGATTTATTACAGTCTCACTGGAGAACAAATTAATGCCATCCATAGTTAGTATATCTTTAGATAATTTGTTTCGTAGTTTGTTCAGACTCAAACTGTATACAGTATATAAAATCAATATGACGTGCGTGTCAGAAAGTATTGAGAGCCGGAATTCAGTGTTGATAAAGAAAGTTAAAGCCATGGAAACACAATGAACCTGCACGGATCGTCGAAGACTAACAATAAGATATTTCCACATCTAAGAAATATATGTAGCACTGTCAAGGTGACATTGGGCAAATGATAAGAAAGAGAAAGCTTACCTTTAAATCAAGAGAAAAGAACACATTGGTCATACAAAAGAAGAATGAAGACAAATAAGTAGACATCTATGGCTAAAAATAACACGTGTTGGAAATGAGTTGGTTAGGTTGGCCTTCTCCTTTTAAGGAAGGTCAACATGATGTGTCCTATGTTGCCAACACGTTAAAACCTGTTCACTCGTCACCGGCTTGGTCTTCCATATCAGGATACATGTATTTATTATCCCTGCAATAATGGAAGCAGTCATCACACACAGGGCTGCGTGGGACACATAGTTCCCAGAACAGTGTCCTTCAGGTGCAAGAGAGGGTGTTACAGTCAACAAGCTGGAAGAATACTGGTTCAAATCTTTAGGTCGACTCACACAGAATCTCAGGGTGTTTCTCAATGTCGAGGACGCTTGCATGGTAGCACACGTCTTCCGAGTCACTTGCTTCAAAAGCGAGGCAAGAATCCTTCCTAGCCTCGGAAAACGAAGAATTGTGGATCAGGCTAACAGGTGTGCAGGTGTGCGTCATATGACCATGGCCAACAAAAACAATCCTATATATAAACTTAACACAAAAAGTAAGGACATGTGTGTTTGGTAGATTACTTCTTTGATGTAACAATGCTTCTTGGCAATACATCTAATGCCGTTGGAAAGCCTGTTTATTTCCCTTTTAAATGGTGCCACATTGTATTTATAACTTTAATACATGTGTTTATATACCCATCTTATTCTATTTCAGCTTGTTTTTCTAATTCTCATTCTCTTGGCTCTTCAATGATGAATCGTAGGTATATGTCGTTTTCCTTTTATGTAATTCTTTACAATGTCTTGACTTGTTCACGTTTTATTTGTGTCTTGCATTTTGTTTTCTGTGTATGAGAGGGATTTAAAATGTAATCTGATCTAATATGCTCCGGTACTTTGTTTGTTAAAGACTGGGGTGCAATGGTATTCATGTTTACATTATGAATTAAATCATAAATAAGTTAACAAAGACTTCATTTTGGAAATATTTCTAAACTAAAGGACCATCTTTACCTGTTCCTTGAAAAAATACCTCTCCGTTTGTGGCCACATGCTCTTTTTTAGATAACTTGTCACTTTATATTTGGACATGTATAAGCCTGTCTTGTGTGAAGGTACAGCTGATGATTTTGCATCATGATTTACAGAACAACTTATTTTACAAGGTTATGAAAACATGAATAATGACTATCCGACCATTAATGCCTCTTCCTATTATTGACCACTATAAATGTGATTGTTTGCAGCAGTACCTGAAGACAAATGCAAACAATTCATCAAACATTTAATTTCAACTTCCACTGCAAGGTTATTCCTTTCATTTGCATCCGAGAAACAATATCCTTGCAGGGCATACAAATATATACAAACATTACTTTCCAGGAAGTAATTAACTGATAACGGATACACCACTTAATGTCAAACCTGACCAGAGGGTTATTGTCAGAGTGGTTTCCCCCGTCTTTGTTCAGGGATACGACCTCCTAGTTCTCACAGTAATTTTTCCATTACATATATTACATTTACAAGATTTTGAGTTTATTGAAAGATCGTGTTGTAATGAATGACTCACTGCATCGTAGTCGATTTTCACAGGGAAGAGCGTGAAGCCAAATATCATGACGGACATCACACAGCCCAGCGAGCAGACATCAACAGCTTCTGAATACTGGAGTCCAGAATCTTATTTCTGGAGCTCGAAACGAAGATTACAAAGATGGTTTTATTTGGATGGAGTGTCTCAAAGATATTGAAAAAGAGAGGGCCAAGGGTTGTTCATTTTGAGACACCAAAGAGGATGTTTGCATTAAAAGAAGAGCACAAAACCTATTTATATTTCTCTATTTCATGTAACTTTTGAAGTGCTGAACCACCTCATTTAGAAGAGGGGAATTACTTTAGCGTCTCTTTAGCATTCCTCAGAATTTCTTCGGCTGATTTTCTACACTTTCTGTGACGTTATACTTCTACTCCACTTCATTTGAAAGACGGATAATCCACTATTAACTCCAATAGATGTATTTGATAACGCTCGTTAAATCAGAATAATATAATGTATAGAATATTACAAACAAATAGATTATGAAGCATTATTATTTGATAGATAATATATGCAGGGGCGGCGGGTGCTGTAGGCTAGGGAAGGAAAACGCCCCGTCCACACACAGGCATGAAAAAAATCTTGACAAATCTTGAAGCTGGGCGTGTCTGAAGCTTGGCGATTTCACGCGCCCAAGGCGACCAACAACCAATCACAGGAATCTCCCACCCCCGACATACAAAGCAATAGCAATGTTAAAACGAAGTAAAGTGGATATAAACTCCCCAAACAGGCGAAAACCTACCAGTTTCACCCACTGTCTCTGCCACCTCCCTCCATGCCTGGCTCCTCCGGTTTGTATCCCGTTAATAGTTCTGGTCGTAAAGAACCGGGTGATTTGCTACCGTAATTTCTCGTTTGGAATATGAGGAAATGAACTGCGGTCTGGCTCTCCCAGCTTGCACGCGGTTTGATTGGCTAGCGCTTGTACTGGCGGGATTTGCATAAACGGGATTTGATTGGCTGATGCCAGCTTCGAAAGCATCGGGAGCATCAAAAGTTGAACATTGCTCAACTTTTGATGCTCACGATGCTTCCAAATCCATGCTCCGCTCCCCACAATGCAGTTCGGCGAAGATTAAAAATCTTCTACGTCACCCCATTCAAGTGAATGGGCGAAGCTTTGAAAGATTATTTTCATGCCTGTGTGTGGACAGGCCGTAAGCCTTCCCAAATGTTTGTGTCACTGCATCCTGGTAAAATATAAATATAATGTATAATTTCTGTGTCTTTGACATTAGCGCTGGTAGCCTGTGCCCTGTACTACGAAGCCAGTTCAACAGACCCTGGATATGTTTGAGTAACAAACAAACTAACAAACGAGATCTCGCTAAGCGGTCCTACGACGCTGGTTATCAACTCGGTAAATCAAGCCAGGGTTTCTCTCTCCAGCTGAGAGCGTTCACGTGAAAGGGGCAGGGGTTAGCTACATTTGACCAATCACAAACAGGGACAAGTGTACTGACAGCGCAGCGTCATACTTCATTAATGAAAAGTAAACTAATATTAGACAAATATGAACTTTAAACATCCATGACTTAAACATATAATCCAGGATACGAGCAACAGAGCTGCACCTGCAAGGTGAATACAGAACCACTGGTTAAAAAATAACTACCGAGTGTTTGAAAGCGTGTCTGTGTCTTTAAGGTCGGTTGCAGTGACAGTGTCAAGATAAGCATTACAATCGAGGAATATGAAACAGAAACTGTGGTTTTTCAACTTACGTTTACATTTAATATTGATAATATTATAGTATAATTGTTTAAGGAACTATGAATAATATTTTTTTTTAGATACGACACGGGAAACAGATTTATTTTTAACATCTTTCGGTTTTTATTGTGTTACATGGAGCTTTATTACAGCCTTTTGTAATGGGATCACAATGTTAGAAAACAGAAAGGTAGTAAGATATTCCTCTCTGAGTTGATCACTTAACAAATACAAAAACAAATAAAGGAATACTTATGTTTTGATGACGACTTGTAGGGCTGTTTTAATTTGTCTGTAAGCGATGCGTTGAAGTGCGAGTTCAGTGTTTTATTCAGTTCTCTCATGGCTCTGGGGTAAAAAACGCTTTTGAGGCCATTTGTTCGACTTTTGATGGACATCAAACGTCTACCAGAGGGCAGAGGAGCAAACAGAAGGTGTCCAGGGTGGAAGGAGTCTTTTATAAGCTAAGAAATATTGTTTTAATAGCTTTGTATTTAATGCACCATATATATTATGAATATTCATGGGAATTTGGGGGCGCACTAAAATCAACTTTATTGTCAATCTTTCAGTTTGTGTGTACAGATAGAGAGATCGAAATACCGTTTCCCAAAGTCCCGAATGTAAGAATACAAATATGTATATCCTATATAAACACAATCAACAGACACATTTATAATGTGCACACACTAAGATACAAAAAAACATCAATAAATATATACAAAATAACAGTCACCTTAACATCTTTGGGAATTAGTGTAAGATTGTCCATAATGTTATACTACGCACATTTGATTATGCAGCTCCATTTAGTACATATCTAATTAAGGGCTCAAGCGTTGAAGACCCCCTGGATTACATGAGTGGCTTTTGTCCTTGTACTTTTGAATTCATTGCACCAACTTAGAGAGACTTCTGTGAAGAGCATCACACAAATCAAAACCAAAGCACATCGGATATCTATTTTAAAGATCTGACAGAAAAAAAGGTGTTTGATCTTCTGCTCTCTGCCTTCACCTGAAACACTGCTTCGTCTTCACAGAGCCACAGACGTGTAAAGACTTGTCACGTGAGAGGAACAAATGCTAATGGTTGTCCCGATGGAGAGAGAACAAAACTGTAAAACTGTTGAAAGCAAAGAAAGCACAAATTAAGTAAAACGTTAATGTTAACACGAGAAGAGAATAGAAGCATTTATTGTCATTATACAAGTACAACGAGAAGAGTAAAGGTACTGCTTTTAAGGTGCGTTCAAAACATTCAGAAAAACATACAACAAAGACACGCAGCATTCATACATAAAATAACATCCAAATGAAGTGCAGGAAATAATTCAATTAGTATAGCATAATAAATATGTCATTTATACACAATAAATGTGTATAATGTATGCGTTATTACACAGGGAGGAAGACTTAGGGTAATAGTGCAAGAGTTCAGTGCCATGAACTGTCTTTGAGCTTGTTTGTTTTTGCTTTTATACCTGTGGCGCCTCCCGGAGGACGTTTTAAAAGCTATTTGAGGGTTAAAGTTGGTGTGGCTTGTGGCCCCTTGTCATGTTTTAGATCTCCTAACTGTTCACATGTTTTCATTTTAATAAAACAACATCAAATCCCCTAAAAAGACATTTCCTAACACCTTTGCTCAAGGTGGAACAAACCTTGTTTTTGAAATGGACGCTTGAAGAGGAATATTTTATTACAAAGCTAATTAATTTGGTTGATGTCATGTCTCGAAAGATCTTGGTTAAGGTTTATTCTTTAAATTAGCTCTCGTCATGTCGCTCTCGTTTCAGGTCACTGTGCTCCCCGCCCCTATGTGTCTCCTGCCTTTGTGATTGTTTACCCCCCCTGATTGTTTCCACCTATATTGTCTTAGTCTCCACCTGTCCTGTGCCAGTTCGTCTCTTCTTATGACTCGATATACCCAGCGTACCATCAAGCCTGTTCCATGTTTGTTATGTTTGTTTCAAGCTCCATAAGGAAGTATTTAGTTTCTCCTCGAAAGAGTGATTTTTTGTTCTGTTTTTGTAGTTCATTTTTGCAACCATCTGAGTCTGAGTTGTGCATTTGGGTTCATGCCTCTGAGTTCACACCAGTTGATGGTTTTACTTAGCAACAGATAGACTTGAGAGAAAATATGTTGTCTGTTCAAGCACCTGCATTTTACTTGTACAGTTTTCCTGAAATAGCACAGCATTATTTCAATAGTTGCCATGGTTCTTGAACTTACCTAAAGCTCCTACTAGGCTCCTTCACTGTGTGTGCTGTGTGCTCTGCATGTGTGACCATTAAAGAGGGTTTCGGATTTCCAGCTTAACAAAATAGAAAAAGATGTTGGAATGGAGGATTATATATATCCAAGTGCAGGAGGTAAGAAGCAGTGGCCATGACGGTTAAACGTTCTGCTTTGACTCATAAATAAAATATGCATCACTAGTTCGGGTCCACTGGAGGACGAAGAAAACAAAACCCTCCAACACGAACAGAAGAAGAGACTAGCCTTTTTAATAATAATAATAATTCCTTACATTTATTATAGCGCTTTTTCAATGACTCAAAGCACTTTACATATACACACATTACACATATATCATACGTGGTCAGATACTGTGGACAATACCCACAGGAGCAAGTTCAGGTGAAGTGTCTTGCCCAAGGACACACCGGCTTTACAGACGCAGCAGCGGCGGGTTTCACCCCTTGATCTGATGATCATTGCACAGCGCACTGCGCCACACCGTCCATCTTCACGCCTCGAGGTCATCGAGGCGCTTTTACAAGTATACATTGGTATCATACATGTACTGTGGACAATACCCACAGGAGCACATCCGGGTGAAGTGTCTTGCCCAAGGACACAACGGCCTGACGCAGTGGGGGCGGGAGCGGGTTTCGAACTGGAGTTCCCCAGCAGATCTGATGATCGGATGCACAGACCACTGCGACACCCGTCCCATTAATGAGAGTTCAAGTTGTTTTAAATGTATGCTGGCACTTCACAATGTTTTCCATACAGAAAGTAACCCTGAGGAGGGTCATCCTTCGTCATTAAGGTCCCACTAGAGCTCATTTACTCAATTTTATGGCACCCAAAAGGTCACTCATGTTATCTTGTATCATGTTTAATTTATCATCTTTTATCTGTGCTTCCCTTGTGTTATAGATGTTGCAGCATGTTGGGCGTGCTAATGCATAAAGACCATTCAGGTGAAAAGGAGGTTTGTGACAACCGATACAATCTGCAATACAATACAGAGTCATCTAGTCACTATGACTCAGTGTACTAGAGTTACCCAATTTACCCCTTGTAAAATACAAATACCTTCCGAAGTACAAGTGCACACCTTTTGTGTTTGGTGAAACTAATTGTATTTTGTTTGTATTGTATACATATTCTGTCATTTTAACGTTTATCTTTGTATGTTGTGCCTCTACTGTGACATGTCTCCATGCTCTGTTGTGATTGGTCGGCCACTTAGAGATGACCCGCCCCAAATAATCAAACAACATCTCTTGATCTTTATTATTATAAGATATTTCCACCACAAGAGCTTTTCCTAACTTAATTTGAGGACAATGTACTTCAATGTTATACTTATAGGTTTCAATGTTAGCTTCCATATATTGTTACCTATTTCTTCATTGTCAGTTTGACATCCTGTATATATCCTTTAAAATCATATTTTCGACAGAATCATTCAGAAATGCCTTGGTTATTATTAAGTTGGACTACTGTATCTTAAGAGAGGGTTAATAGTTGCTTTACATTTTTCCGTGTGTGGGTCTGATTGGTATTGTTTTGTCAAAGTAGATTAAGTACGCACCTGCATACCTAAAGTGTTGTTAAAGATTTGACCTGAAACACTGTATTCAATTAACAAAACACTGTGATATGTCTTGCATTTATTCATCCATGTTCAATACGTTTTTTTTATTTCACTATTTCACTTTTTTTTACAATTTTTCTTTTTCCACTTTTTTTTTACTATTATTCTTTTTGGATTGACTATTTACTTGCACTATTTTTTCTGTTTTTCTGTATTTATTGTGTTGCACTGTTGGAGGCAGGGCCGGCCCTTGGCATAGGCAGTATAGGCGAATGCTAAGGACATCAATCTATGGGGGGAACCGAAAATAAAAATAAAATAAAAAATAAGTTAGAAATTAACATTTCATAACAACACAATTTCCCGATTTTGGATCAACAAAGTACATCTTATTATCTTATACTAACAGAACTACGCCTATATTGCGTACAGCGCCCATAAACTATGGTGCACCCCCCTCCCCAAAAATCAAGTTGAACTGCCCCAGCCCCAGTAAAAATCAGAGGTTTATGTGAAATAGTTCTCTTTTTTTTAAATAATGTTTTTTTTTATTTTGTATTTGTGTTAATTAAAAATAAAGCAATCTCCCAAAAAACGTATACAGCTTTTATTAACATTGGAATTGACTGTGTAAGCGGCCGCGGGGGGAGAGAGCTTTAGAGAGCTCTCTCCTGAAAGACTGAGAGGCTCTGATAACTTCAGCTCAGTGAGGTAAAGGCACACCTTTATATGGTCATTATAGTTATGAAAAAATAAGAGAATAGATTTTCATCTATTCTCTTATTGTATAAAATACTATATGACAGTAAAAACAGTTGTTGCTCTCAAAGTGCACCAGATTTATGCTTTTAACTTCAATATTAAAAAAAAATCTTCCCGGGGGAGCATGCCCACGGACCCCCCTAGAAGATGTTAGGTCCACCCCCCAACTTAAATCATGTTCAAATGGATAGGAAACTAAATACACTTTTTTCCCCGTGCGTCTGACTGTAGTAGCTCGCAGGATGATGCGCTGTGATTAATAATTGACTTTGCTCCTGCTGGAACACGTTCTAATTGAGTCTGAAGAGGGGGTTTCTCTTGAAGCCTAGGAAAGCTTTGTAGACTCTGGTTCATTCCTGAGCAAACCAGACTCCATGAAATCTTCCACCAGTCCTCAGATGTCCTTATTTTCTCGTTTTCTTGTGCAATCTAACGGACTGGACTTGTCTATTTCTAGGTCAACTTTGGCTATGAGGTCTCTGAGGTCTCCAAGGGATTAACTGATTAGGTCTGTCGGTCAGTTTGGACCTACAACCTCTAAGAATATATATATATATAGACATTTTTATTGATTGGGATAAACCCCTTGAGATGCACCATCTCGTTTTCAAGGGGGTTCCGACAACAGCAACAACTTACAGACATACATAAACAAATAGACAAAATGCAAAACATGACACACAAGACAAACCACATACAGTCTGTTAAGTAAAATTCAAGCAATGCATACAATCATTACAATTTCAGACAGTCAAGCAAATCAGTTTCATCAATATCAGTTTCATTAATAACAAGTACAGACCAGTTGAAAGTGAGATGATAATGCATGTTTAAACATACCCAATAATGCAAAAGATCTAATGGCATCAGGTAAAGTATTCCAGTCTGTTGGGGCTTTGAACATGAATGCTCTTCTGCCTATCAATTTTTTTGCAGAGGGGACAGAGAAATAAATCTGAACAGAATGTCTAACTTGATGATTTGGTGAGTAAGGTACAAAATACTGCTTTAAATAAGGGGGATAGTTAAGATAAATGCATTTAAATATCAGCTGAAGCCAATGCATGTGTCTTCTTACATTTAAAGAAGGCCATTTAAGTTGGTTATACATTGTGCAGTAGGGGTGTAACGGTTCACAGAAGTCACGGTTCGGTTCGTACCTCAGTTTGGGGGTCACGGTTCGGTACAACAAGGAAAAGTAAAAAAAAAGTCCGAAATGCATATTTTGTTTTGCTGTTATTTATTTTTAACAGTAGTGCAAGTTTTGGTATGAAAATAAGGAACTCTAACATTTGGAATCATTAACTGTATTACACAGTTAAAAACAAACAGTAATACGCACACTCAGATGGCTGTAGTGGAAACTTCTGTGTAGCAATGTTTGAGGAGTCACCGACTCAGGAAGGAGACAAGGTAGAGCAGGAGCTTTGATGTCAGAGCACTGATGATTTATTAGGAGGTACGGCCGGAGAATTCACATCACAAGTCACAGCAGTCACGGTCTGACTGCACGGGTGGTTGCCACGTCAATTCTGGAGCGCCTCTCTCTTGTCAGCCCATTTAACTGGTTTCAGAGAGAGTCGTCAACATGTTTTGATAAGATAGCTTTAGACAGTTTGGGCACACTGAGTTACCTGCGTCCGCCACTTATGGCCTCGAATATGTCATACCCTGGAGTCCACAAACAACAAAGAAGGAAGTGTCTCAGTGCATCCACAACAAAGACCATCTGTGACCTAGTATTGACCGGTCACAGAATGGGAACAATAACATTATTGTCTGAAGCAGCCTGTGTCCTTAAAGGACAACAATAACATTATTGTCTGAAGCAGCCTGTGTCCTTAAAGGACAATAATAACATTATTGGCTGAAGCAGCCTGTGTCCTTAAAGAACATAAATAGACGTCAAGGTTGGTCCTGTATGTCCCATCTAGGAGTCTGAGATAATTATTTCCCTTACAATGGCCATATTATTTATAATGGCTGATGTCAAACACAAAGGTTAAATAAGCTGTACAACTAAAAAGAATGTCTTGAAAATATTAAAATAAATAATAAGAAAGTGTTTCAATCACCATCAATAAAAGGCAATACAGAACTGTATAACATCTCCTGATGTCAAAATATAAAACAAAATACAATCTGTACCTTTAGGAGCAATGTCTAACATGTGTAATTAACTTGTGAGTCTGTGAGGCCATTATACTGTACCTAAATAAAGGTACTCAAGCTTTACTCTATTTTCAAGTTTTTCTTCAGAAAGATGAGTTTGTCTACGTTGTCAGTAGTGAGGGCAGATCTGTTGACGGTAACTATGTCACCTGGGGGGTATACTACGAAGCAGAATTTCGCTTAGCTTCAGGGAAAACTCCGGGTTTCCGGTCCTACGAAGCTGGTTCTCTTTTTAGCAGGCTAGATCTCCATGGTAACTTATGCTTAGCGGCTAACCTGGTCGGGACCAGGTTAGGTTGCAGGCTAAGAGCTCTGCCTGCTGACCAATCAGAGCTCAGTGTGCGGAGTTTAAAGCGATCAAGTCATATTACAGGAGAAAGGAAATACAGAAAAGCTGCCGTCGCAGGAAAGACGGCCGGCAAAAATCACCGACTGTGTGAACGTGAACATTAATAGAATATCACCTGAATCTTCAGAGCAGTCTGACTATTATAACATTAGCGTTAAGAAAGCTTACTTAAATATCGGCCACAACATAAGTAACCGGATCAGAGTACATTAAGTACAGTCCGCGGCATATCACTTCATAATGTATCATATATCTCCTGATCTGAGTCAGCTGAGCCGTATCTGGCCGTGCAACACTCACAGTGTCACATACTGTATGCAGAAGTATTATTTTAAGCAACACATTAAGTTGACGAAACACTCGAGACAAATGTAATTAAAGTCAGATCGTGTTTTAGACGGGCAGTGATATCATAAACCTGTTAATGTACGCATTCAAACACTTTTTCTTTTGCCAGCTGTATTCACCTTGCAGGTGCAGCTATGTGGCTTTTATCCTGGATAAAGTGTGTGATAAATGTTCAAAGTTTCACTTCTTCAAATGTCTAATATTATAGTTGACTTTTCATTCAGGAAGTATGACGCTGCGCTGTCAGTGCGCTTCTCCATGTTTGTGATTGGTCGAATGCTCCAAATACCACCCCTTTTATGTGAACGCGCACCTAACTAAAAATAGGACACGGCTGGCTTGAGCGATCCACTTGATAACCCGCGTCGTAGGACAGTTTAGCGAGAGCGCGTATGTTTTGGATTAGGCCAACCGGCTAACTCAAACATATCCAGGTTAGGTTGAACCAGCTACGTAATACAGGCCCCTGCCTTCGAGAAAGCCCTCTCGCTGGTGACTGAGACTGACTCGGATGTGATTGAGCATGTTTGACATGTTACCACTAGCATACCGCACCGCTGTCGAACAAAATGATTTAAAAAGAAAAGCAAAATTCTGAGTGACATTTTGAAAAAAAAGTAACGTTTAAAAAACAAAAGTCAAATTCCGAGAAAAAGTCTAATTTGAGATGCATTGTGGGGCATGTATTTTATGGGCAATGTGCTTCTGTAAAGCGACATGTAACTGTATAATAAACAGATATTCTTTGCAAGCTCTTGTGGGGCCGCATGCAATGAAGTCGCGGGCCGGATTTGGCCCCCGGGCCTTGAGTTTGACACCCCTGACCTAAACCATATAATCATTATATCATTCATAACATTCCCTTCTACTCCTGACTCAACAGAAGTGCCCGGACGGCACTCTGTCGCTCCAAAAAAGTTCTTGTGTGTGAGGGACAATTTGTACAGATGACATTTGGCCGATGCTTTTATCCAAAGCCATTTCAATACACTCATCGTATAGAAATTAGCAATTTAGGGTTAGGGTTAGCAGACAGACATTTAAAATCACTACCACAGAGGGAAGAATGTGTGGGAGTTTCTCTCTAACAGACTCACATCCTCCTGCCTGAAATGCCTCCATTGGGCTCCTTTGTTTCTTGCGGAACATAGTGACATCACTATGTAACACTCGTGCCTCTATTGGCTAGCGCTCCAACCCATTATATGTGATAGACTATTGGGTTTCAGAGAGGGTGAAAAGAGGTACGGACAAAAATAAAGAGCTTTTTGAACATTAAAGCATGTCACAGTAGAGACACTAAATAATAGGAACCTGAAAATGTAGTATAATATGTCCTCTTTAAATCCAGAAGGCCTGGGTCACATATTAAAAACCAGAGTGCATTGTAGGTTCAGGCAAACATTACAAATCATTAAAAACTCGTAACACCTGTACAATTTTGGTCGGACATTAAAACCCACAATGGCTTTGGTTTAGCTTCCACATCTTCCGGGGAGACTGAAAACTCATCTCCTTCGACTCCACTTCGAGCGATATAATTACTAACAAAGAATTGCTAACAAAGCACTTATATACTAACAAAGGACTGGCTTATCTAGTTGACACTTGAACTGTTTGGCTCTATGAAACCTGATGCACTTATATGATTCTGTTTTCTTCAAGGTTGTATCTTGTTGGTCGAACGCACTTACTGTAAGTCGCTTTGAATAAAAGCGTCAGCTAAATGCAATGTAATGTTTATTTTGTGTTATATGTGTACAAATATATTTCAGAGACTTGTTAGTTTTGGAAAAGTTTTACTGTTACCTCACTTTCTGAGAATCATTAATAGAATCATGATTCCATAGGCATCCACAGATGGAGCAAAAGTACGCGGGTAAACTAGATGGGGGTCATTCATATTCATATATTCATAGAATACATTACATTACATCACATTGCAATTAGCTGACACTTTGATCAAAGGCGACGTACATTAAGTGCAATTAGATGAGGAACATCTACAAAAGAGTAGGGGAGACCAGGGACAGTTGTAACACTTTTTGGGTTTTCCCCAGTAAAAAAACATTTATAGCCATTTTTCTATAGTATGCATTCTCAATGTGTCAACTACTGAAACAATGTCTTTAAGTGTTTTTATGAAATAAGTACAGGTTGGAAAATGTATTTAAATACAGTCACTCAACTGTTACAACCAGGGGCGGACTGGGCCGCTAGTAAATTGTCGACGGGGGGGGGGTGCTAGTGACTTACCGCAGAGGTAGACATTAAGGAAAACATTTACTTGTATTATCACTGGCCCCACCATTGTAACCACTGGCCCGGAGCATTCGTCCAAAAACAAATCGACTAATAATGAAGAAAGTTAACACATTTGTTGCAATAGTCATTTATGCACTAACTACATTACTACTAGGGCTGTGCAATTTAATCGATCCTGCGATATATATCGATATTTAGTTTTCCGAGAAAGTATCGATATTTCATCCGCGGGTATCGATACATTAAGTCTGATAACTGTGTTCGTTATACTCGCGTCCAGGAGAGAAGCTTTAAAAAGGAGACTAATTGAGTCTCTGAGAATGTTCAAATGTATACTTTAATTAATAAAAAGCGCGGTAATGTTACAAGCAGAAGATGGTTCAGTCAGAAAAACAGCTGTTTTCTGGCTCTCGTGAGCGAAGGAAAAAGAGCGAGCTCCACCTTTCCAGCTGTTAAATATCCTCTGCTGAATCCTCCCTGTGGGCCGGTTGGCGCTGCTGGGGGCCGGCCCTCCACGTCTCCAATGTTCGTTGTTGCGCATTACAGAGGATTCAGACATTGCACATTAAATATATAACTAAACACGCCTTTTCTCCTCCTTATCTCTTTCATGACTTTTCATTTAATACATTTTAAACGCTGTAATCAATACTCCAAAAATACCTCACGGCGGGTATCATTTCCGGTAGTTCCGAATGTTGTCTCATGCTACCCACGTCTGTAAACAAACGTATTCAAATAAACTGTACCTTCATTTAATATTCAGCAATAATAATATCTAGACGTCTATAGTTGTAGTGTTGAAATCAGTAGGTTTCGGTGTGCAACACTCTGTGTCATATCGCTACTAAATTCACCTCTATAGGAAATTGTATATTAGCCACATGCTAAATGCTAACCGGAGATGAAGGATTTTCAGAATAAAAGCTCAACAACTGGTTGTGCACAACAACTTCTGGTTTTTCAGTATAAAACAGCATTTAAACTGCCGGTATGTTTATGGTACTTTATGCCATCAAAACATTGATTTTAATTTCTAACAAGTCCCATTCAAATCCCCTGTGTTCCGCCACCTGCTGCACCTTTTCATTCTCCATTGTCCATTGTGATACTGCACTTTACAGCTACAGTTTGCACTGTTAAATGAAATAAATTAAACTAATTTTCTCACCACATCTTTTGATTCATTTTGTCCAGCTGGCAAGCTGGAGACTCTCTGTCAGAGCCATATATTGTATAATTGATGCTTTCAGTTTTCAGTTGAATTAATTCAATCCAAGTCAATGGAACACTCACAAGATGTCACCAAAATCCCACTGTCCCTTTAAAATCTTTCAGAAAATGATATAAGTGTATCGAATTATATCGAATCGTATCGTTGGCTGAATATCGTGATATATATCGTATCGTTGGCTGAATATCGTGTATCGTATCGTATGATTAGTGTATCGCCACAGCCCTAATTACTACTTGTACTACAACATTTTAATCATCAGTTCTTCCTCATTTTCCTCAATTGTTCATATTTGGTGTATTAAAATAATGATATTGTGGTCATTGTTAAAAAATGTCTGCTATTATTATGAGATTATTATTTGTACAATGCACTTTCTGCCTTCCTGTCATTAGGAGTTAGACATGTAATGGCTATGTAATAGATTTGATTAGAACCTTCATTATCCTAAACTGCTGGGACATTTCGCCAATACCTTTATATTGTCTACTCTTCACTTACTTGTCAGCATAGGTCGGCATTGATGTACAGAGCCGACAGAAGACCTTGTTTATATGGGCATCATATTGAGATGTGCAGCCAGTGACGCGTCCTAAAACCAGGAAGTAAGCTGCTGGTTCTCTTGACAAGGGTTTTGGAAAATAGCTGGAAATAAGGTCTGTGGAAAACAAACCTGTTTAATAAATGCACGTTTTGTTCAGCCGGATAATCTCATGTCTACCCTACTTTTATAATTTTCGAATCATAAATCTAATTGATAGATTATAAAAGGGTTTTAGGCAGTGGTGTAGTGGGGATTTTTTTACTGGGGGGACGCTATTTTAAATTAGGTCATCCCAAACAATGCCAAGCGCGCAGTGCACTCACAAAACGGGCAGACAGGTCCACAGAAACTACCGGTATGCTTAGTCCTACTTTACTTACTGTACTGCAAAAAGCAGACGGCGCTGTGCTCAACAGACACACACAGACTCAAAACCATGGACACACTGGCACATACGTTACATAAACAATGCATAGGCCTAAATTGCATAAACTACAGTATTGCAACTAAGTAGACAGCGCTGCTTTTCTCTCTCTCTATCTCCACTTTCAAAATCTATTTAAAACTCATAACAAACACAATTCCCAAAGTTGTCCTGAAATTAACTTATTAAACAAACAAAACGAAAAATATATATAGCCTACTAATTCAAACATTGAATCTGGACTGGCAATTATTCTGATTCTGATATTCCTACATTGCAAATAAGCAGACAGCGCTGCTTTTTTTTTCACACTCACACACACACACACACACACACACACACACACACACACACACACACCACACACACACACACACACACACACACACACACACACACACACACACACCTTGCGTTTTGAAGATTGATACATCAGATATGGATGAACAAACTTTGCAGCCCAGTTTCCCAGCTTTGCAGTCTATCCACGGGTATGTCTCTTGTTTCCTCCGCCACATCTCCTCCGTCCATGCCTCTGGGAAAGGTGAGCTTGAGCTAGCCAGGGGAACGTTGCTAGCGCGGCTAACGTGCACGTTAGCTAGCATTATCCACGTCTTTAGGCGGCTCTTCTGATGATGTACTGTAGTACTAGCAGCATCTTCACTTGTAGCTTCGGTGCTGCTAGACTCTTTCTTCTTGTGAATTATATTCTTTTTAGAAAATAAGTCAAGTAAAAAATGTTTGCCTGCCATTATAGAGCTTTTTCGTTAGCGTTCTTGAGGGAAAGAGCTGCCGCAAAATCGGCGAGATGGGTCTGTCTGCAGACCGCAGCAAGGAGGTGTTTCCTATAGGGGCGTTTCCTAACTTTTTTTATCCAGCTGCTTTTATAAATCCTCGCAGAAAAAGTCATTGTTCTAGTGATGGGAATTCCGGCTCTTCTTGCTACGGCGACATATATTCAGTTGCCAGTTACTTTTGGCATTAGGGCAGGGATATCTTTCAAGGTTTGACATAATGAATTGTGCTACTTTTAAAGCAAGCAACGATGTTTTCAAATCTGTATCAAAAAGCTCCTCAACAACACGATAGAAGCAATTCCTGCCGTTGTTACGTTAGTTCAAACCGTAACAACGGACTACTTTTCTTAGCGGATGCATATCTCTGAAGTACGTCAGTTTGTGGGCCTGGCATCATATAACAGACGCTTTGTGGAACACTTTGCTACAATAGCTAAACCTCTTCACGAACTGACCAAAAAGTATGCACGATTGAATTGGACAGAGGAATGCCAGGAGGCATTCAGAGCTGAAAGGACGACTGTCAACAGCTCCTGTCCTAGGCTACCCCCTTGACAGCGGCGAGATGCTTCTCGACACCGATGCTAGTGACTGGGGAATCGGAGCAGTCCTCTCCCAAATCCAGGGGGGTGAGGAGAGGGTGCTAGCCTATGGAAGCAGGAGGTTGTCAACCACAGAACAAAACTATTGCACCACCAGACACGAACTTCTGGCAGGCGTGGAGTTTGCCTGTCACTTCAGACAATACCTGCTTGGCAGACCATTCACTCTCCGGACTGATCACAGCAGCCTGCGCTGGTTAACCAGGTTAAAAGAACCAGAGGGACAGCTGGCCCGCTGGCTAGAGAAGCTGGCAGAGTATGATTTTCAGGTGGTTCATCGACCGGGGAGACACCACCACAATGCAGACGCACTTTCCAGGAGGCCCTGCAGGGAGTCGTGCCCCGGCACAGTGCCAGAGCATGACAGCGAGCGACACCAGCATAAGGGGGTCCAGTGTGACCTGACAGACAGTACAGCTGAAGTTGCCATATGTACTCACACAGAGCATCCTCTAGTGGGGGTAGCTGAGCCGGAGTTTCCTCCAGTGGGGGTAGCTGAGCCGGAGTTTCCTCCAGTGGGGGTAGAGGATGCCTGCAGTGACAACAATAACAGCTATGACCTGCTAAATCCAAGCACCAACTGGGTGAGTGATATTCCCAACACCAGCTTATTCTCTGGTTGGACTCAAGAACAGCTGAGAATGGCTCAGGAATCTGACCCTGACATTGCACCAGTAAAAAAGTGGATGGATGAAGGGAGAGGCCGGCTGCCATATGCAGACATAGCACACTTCAGCCCCGCTACCAAATCATACTGGGCACAGTGGAATAGACTTTACCAGAAATATGGAGTGCTAATGAGGAAATATTATAGCACTGAAGGAACAACGTTTTACCCCCAGATCGTGCTGCCTCATATGTACCGCAGTTCAGTGATGGAGCAGATGCATGATGGTCCTGTGGGAGGCCATTTTGGAGTAGAAAGAACTCTCACACGCCTGCAAACCAGATATTTCTGGTATAACATGAAAGACGATGTCACACTCTGGTGCCGCACCTGCCCCAGCTGTGCTGCTAAAGCTCGCCCGAAGAAAACTCCTCGAGCGGCTATGGGCACGGTGCGAGTCTGTGCCCCCATGGAGAGGATTGCAGTTGATGTGATGTGCCCTTTAAATGAAACAGAGAGACACAATAGCTACATACTAGTAGTGCAAGACTACTTCAGTAAGTGGGTAGAAGCCTATCCAATCCCAGACCAGCAAGCATCCACGGTGGCAGAAAAGATCGCCTCTGAGTGGGTGTGTAGGTACGGAGCACCCCAGTGCTTGCACAGTGACCAGGGCACACATTTCGAGTCAGCTGTTTTCCAGGGGATGTGCGAGCTGCTGGGGATTGACAAGACTCGAACTACCCCATTTCACCCACAGTCTGATGGACAGGTAGAGCGCTTTAATGCCACTCTGCAGAAAATCCTGGCTACCACTGCAGACAGATGTCACTGGGACTGGGATCTCATAATGCCTTATGTACTCATGGCTTATAAAGCAACTCGACACAGCTCCACCGGATTGACACCAAATATGATGCTTTTTGGAAAATAAGTCACTGAGCCAGTCGACCTGGTCGCTGGTTTGCCACCTGACAATGACAATATCGACACCTCCCCTCAATATGTCATGAAACTGAGAGAACGTCTGGAGCTGTCTCACCAGCTGGCACGAGAAGCTCTTGGGAAATCTGTTGAGCGAGCTAAAAAACAGTATGACAAAAACATTTGTCAAACCCAACACAAAGTGGGAGATGCAGTCTGGCACCTGATTAAAGGCACCAAAAGGGTTAAAAACAAGGTACGAAAGTTTCTGCCATCCTACGAGGGCCCTTACTTCAGTGTAGGCATGTTGGATGACCTGATTTATAGACTCAAAAAGAGCCCCAGAGCCAAAGTCAAAGTTGTCCACCATGACAAGCTCAAGCCTTATTATACCAGGACCCAATTAGACAACAGCTGGGTGTTCAAAGACACAGAAGCCTGGGCGCCTGTCGAGGTGCCGCCCGCTCAGCCAAACCTCAACTCATCTGACACAGTCATCGGGCCTCTCCAACTGTGGGACCCCCCCATCAGACGCAGAGGATCTAGCTGTGGAGACCCTCCAGGACCCAGGTTCTTCACCGCCAGTTACACCGAGCAGCAGCGGGCTTCATGACAGACTTCCTCGGACTCAGCGCCCTTCCAGGGCCCCGGACAGTGGTCCCCTACGGATTTCTACCCCTCTACAGAGACCCCAACGATTCTGCAGAGCTCCTGACATGTTAGGTGACTGGGTCAGTCACTAGGGTTTGTTAAAGTTTAACCTGAGTCAGGGTGTCAGCAGGTTAGTTCCTAACTCAGTAAAAGAAAAAGAAAAAAAAGAGTTCCCAGAGTAATTCTATGCTCTTAAGCTAAAGTTATTCAATTATATTGTTATACATCCACAGTTTGTGGTTCTATTTCATTTAGTTGCCTGTGGTAATGAGTAATGTGTTTACTGCTTTGACACTTGATGCAGGATGTAACTGGTTAGAGAAACCAAACAGATGGTAAGATTGCTTGTTGTTGTTTGACAATTGTAATGCCTAAGAGCCACATCATATAGAGTACAGTCACAGTGTTTAATTTAACCCGGGTTGATTAACTACATCACAGTATGTTATGTACATCAGTATGTGTGTTTATACACCTTTGAAACGTTGAAAAAAAGGATCTATGCAGTATGCTTCGTGGATATTGTTATGGACATTGCCTCATGATTCAAGCTGTTTCCACAGCAAGGAAGACGCCTTCAAGGACTGTGGGAAATGGGGATTATTGTGGGGAATGTGTTGCCATTAATGTTTCATGCTTTCCTTTTATAATGTATATATGCTGAAGTGATGTTAAAGGTTGTTTTATCATCATCCAGAGTGGGGGTAGTGTTACAGGCTTGGCCTGTCACTTTAAGAGTAGCAGCCGCAAGGGGTTATGGGTTTTGGAGTCTCTGTGTGTGTGAAATGTGATGGCCAAGGCGAAGTGCGGAGTTATGGAGAGAGAGACGAAAGTATAGAGAAAGTGGTCAGAAAAGGAATAGTATCTAGTCTGTATGTATGTATGTAATACAGTGTCAATATAGCTTGAAGAACGTGAATAAACGGAGGTTCTTCCCACGGCACCCGAACGCCTCGTTTCCATCCTTTTCCCCCTCGAAATGTCTGGGCAGCTGGTTACCGGCTGACAACGAGCCAAGTCAGAAACCACCGGTGTGTAATCGAAACTACGGTTTCGGTGCCGAGATACCGTTAATAGTAAAAAGGTAACACAACCATCCCAGTGTACAGGGGGAACAAAAGAGCGAAAGCTGTCAAATGATCTGGTCTCCCCTACAAAAAGCAAAGCGTCAGGGAGACAGACCTAAACAGGTCATAAAAACAACAGGAAAACACATGATTATCAAAATTCATAAACATAAATAGTTTTACACAAGCTCCCTGCAGATCACTATTTGGGTTCATAGCACATCATATCAGCTGATGATCTGCATTGTTATTGTTATGCATATTACGTCCGTTTTTCACAATAATAATAATTAATAATTCCTTACATTTATTTTCCAGTGCTCAAAGCGCTTTACAGATACACATTACATATAGTTGTTATACATGCAATGGTCACTGTGGACAATACCCACAGGAGCAAGTGCAGGTGAAGTGTCTTGCCAAAGGACACAATGACGTCAAATTGTGGAAAGGTTGGCTCTACAGCACGAGACAATAAAGGTGTTCCGACATGAACCACGTGTGCCCGGTCTCCCTCTCGCGCGGATCACAGGCACAGTGGCGCGTGTCTCTGAGCGCGCGGACCGTCGGCATGGTTTCCGAATGAACTTATAAATATGAAATATGGCTTCTCACCCATATCAGTGATGTATCATATCACATGTATCACATATCAGTGATCTCTGCTGTAAAGTAACTGATCATCTGGAAAGCTGTTGACGAAGCTTTGACTGTTTTTTATTGTTTATTTTCTAAAGTCGATATCCGCAAGTTAAAGAGCATCTGCACCAACAGGTAGGAGTATTTAAGCAATATTTCACATTTATTCACATGCAGTTCGGGAAAATGCACAGGCTTACACTCTTGTACTCACCCACATGATGTTACTTAATCGGGCTTATATTACTTATACACCCATACTTCTCCAGAAAGAACACGATAGTTTGACGACAGTATATTAACTTTTTATTCCATCTATTGTGTTATTATTTCCTGCTGGCATTTGTTGAACATGTAAACCACAATTTATTTCAACAAAACAAAACAAAATAATTTGTTTTCTCACGTAACGTTTAGTCCTATTTGTATTTCCTTTATGTATCGCTTTTTTGAAAGTGTTAGCGTGAAAGAGTTAGCTGAACATGCTTTATCCTCTGTTATCTGGCTGTGCAGAAGTCATCATATACTCAATGATGGAGTATAACTAAGTACATTAACTCAAGTACTGCCCTACGATTTTGAGTTACTTTACTGGACTATTTAAATGTCCTGCTTTCGTTTACTCCACTGTAACTGCAAACCTTTTTTTGTGACTACATTGACTCTAGTAACATCAGAAATACTGCAGTGCATATATAAATACAACAGTAAAAATGTACTTAAAGTAGTAAAAGTACTCATACACAATGTCCCATTTCAGAATAAGATATTATAATTATTGATGCATTAATGTGTTAATAACATTATTTGTCAATTATATTTTCTATTATGTATCTGATTTGAATCTTCAAAGTAACTACAGCTATAGCCGACTCAAAAGTACAATATTTATCTGTGAGATTCAAGATAAAGGTAGAAAGTATGGCTTAAAAATGAAAATACTCAAGTAAAGTACCTCAAAATTCAGTTTAAGAACTGTTATATACTTTAAATATATACTTTATAAGATACTATCGACCACTGATTTGATGACTTTCTCTTCTTTGAATACTCAGATATGTAATGCAAAATATAATCAACAAAACATTCATTATGTATCAGAAAATGTACTTCATTAGTTAAGATAACACTTTTGTACTAAAAGCATGCAATTGCAAGCATATCTACGCTGTGGTATTTCAACTTGTATTAAAGATCGTAGTACTTTGTCCACGTAGTACTTTGTCCGCTGTTTGGTCTTAACTTAAATATGTATCCTTTTTGAAAGGATTAACGACAACACTAATTCATTTCTCAAATACACATCCACCAAATACTTTCCTTACAAATGGAAAATAAAACAGGCAATATCATACAAATATGAATTATACTTGGAGAATGCTTTATCATAATATACCTGCTCATTAAAGAAGTAAGAAAAATATGAGAAACCTTCTTACAAAAAATAAATAATATTGTTAGTAGGAGATATACAACATATCTGCATTTAAGAGGACAATTGAATGGCCAATTGTTCAGTGACTCTTTTGCATTTTTCTCGTGTACCACGTCAGCTTTCTCCTCAGTTTAAGTAAAGATTTGATTCACAAAGTATACTTCAGAGAGGATGTTCTAGCATGTTCTCACTAAAACATTTGTTTACCTAATGTAGACGGAGCACTTTGAGACTCAATTTCCTGAAACACGCTGAAAAACACATACTCGTAAAAGAAAACCACTTCAATTGTTTGTGTAGATTATACTTTTAATCCACTGTGATCGTTGAGTGATGAATGAAACATACAGCCGTCTGTGATGAGGGGAATGACTCTGTAAAGTGGCGGGGGAGAATGAATGCTGCAATGCTGAATATCAGTTCATTCAGGAGAGACTTCCTTTTGTTTAAAGAACATTTATTGACACATGGGTCTACATTACATTGCATTTAGCTGACGCTTTTATCCAGAGCGACTTACAATAAGTGCGTTCGACCAACAAAATACAACCTTGAAGAAAACAGAATCATAAAAGTACATCAGGCTTCATAGAGCAAAATCATTTCAAGTGCTACTCAACTGGCTTTAGATAAGCCAGCCCTTTGTTAGTATATAAGTGCTTTTATAGTAATTCTATTGCTCGAAGTGGAGTCGAAAGAGATGAGTTTTCAGTCTGCGCCGGAAGCTGTGTAAGCTATGTGCTGTCCTGATGTCCATGGGGAGCTCATTCCACCATTTTGGAGCCAGGATAGCAAACCCACGTGTTTCTGCTGATGGGAACTTGGGTCCCTCTCGCAGTGCGGGTGCAGCGAGCCGTTTGGCTGATGCAGAGCGGAGTGCACGTGCTGGGGTGTACGGTTTAACCATGTCCTGGATGTAGGAAGGGCCAGATCCATTCGCAGCATGGTACGCAAGTACCATTGTCTTGAAGTGGATTCTAGTAGTTACCGGAAGCCAGTGGAGGGAGCGGAGGAGCGGCGTGGTGTGGGAGAATGTAGGAAGGTTGAAGACCAGGAGAGCCGCTGCATTCTGGATGAGCTGCAGAGGTCGGATGGCACATGCAGGTAGACCAGCCAGGAGGGAGTTGCAGTAGTCTAGGCGTGAGATGACGAGAGTCTGGACCAGAACCTGCGTCGCTTTCTGGGTCAGCTGGGGACGCATCCTCCTGATGTTGTAAGGCGTGTATCTGCAGCAGCGGGTTGTAGCAGCGATGTTTGCAGTGAAGGACAGTTTGTTATCTAGGGTCACACCCAGATTCCTTGCAGTCTGAGTCGGGGAAACAACAGAGGGGCCGATGTTGATTGTCAGGTCAAGAGTGGAACATTGGTGATGATGCTGAAGATCTGGATTTGATGAGGAGATGGGATGAAGAGGGGATGTGATGAGGTCTTTGGATTAGCTCTCCTGGCTCTGGATGTGATGAAAGGAGATGGATGGGGAGGAGGCGGGCGGCACCATGACATCACAGCAGGAGAGAGGAGAGCCATTTTAAGGTTTGGCTGCAGCACGTGATTGGCTGCTGGAGAATGAGGTGAAATGTAATAGGTTAAAGAGAATGCCCGTGATGAGCTGATTATATGCAGCTGCGGAGTGAACACCCAGTGTTCCTGAATGAACTTGCGCTGAGCTTCATTTGTTGTTTTGTTAGATTCAGGCATGGGGCGTTGTTCAAGATGAGGATAAATACTTGTCAATTGAGATGTAAGTGCACATGCAACTAATGCAGTGATTGCCATACTTCTGGCGGTGTGCAAGAACCTTTCTAAGAGCTTTTGGAAGAAAGGGTTGGTTACAGGTACATTATGAACAAGACATCTGTGCCCACATCGGCAGGATGAAAGCTTTTAGTTACATCATGATGCGTTCCAGCTCTATTCAGTAAATATAAGTGATGGACGAAGGTTATTTTTACATTATTCTTATGTATTCAAATGCCATCTTGTAAATTGTAATTTTCTGTTTAATATAGTTTTACAAAAGAGATTATTTTACAACAACATAAAGCAGATACATAAACAGAATTATGCCTTTAGAAAAATAAATTAAAATAAAACCAGCTCAGCTTATAATACATAATAAAAACTGCAAAAGCAACGATTTTCTATAAAACTAAACAAAATGTAAATATTTATATATATATATATATATATATATAGTATATACAGGCATGCATTTACAATCATATCAAGCATATACACTAAAGTATTATTAAACTATGCATTAGTGCAGCTTACTAAGAATAATAATAATAGCAGATAATAAATCTACATAATTCCCCCATTTTAATTGGCATGGAGGATTTCAGAAAACCATGTATCCCAGAATGCATTTCTCAACACCTGGCAGAGGAAACTCAAAACTGTAAGTTATTTTGTAAGTATTACCCATAGACTGTATATATAAAGGTATTACCATTGAAAGAATGTAGCTGTAAGATGTTTTTAGTGAGACTTAAGTTGTTTTAACTTCAAATGTGTGTGTTTTTTAAATGAAGATAGAGCTTATACTTAACATATATATATAACATTTTCTCTAACGTTTTCCAAAAGAAAAAGCTGTGTTTCTGCGAGTCCTTTTGAAATGTGCTTCTGGCTCTGATATCTCTTTAGTTGACAAACATGAGATTTAATTGGTGTTAATTATTTGTTTGTTCGGCTGGGGGCAAAGGTTCATTCCTTTGTATTTTCATTTAATTTGAATGTTTAACTAATGCACTGTCTTTGCATAAAACATGTTTGCTTGTCATTATTCTCGTTTGTTATGTTGGCTGATGTTGTGCGTTAAAACCATAGACTGTATATATAAGTTAAAACTAACACTCGGGCGGTGTTTTAATGAAGGGAGAAGTTAAGGTAACAGGGCCAAGCGAGAGCCGTCGCACCTTCAGGGGAAACTCACGCAAAAACCAGACGATTTGAATATTGATTTCGTCAGCTCACAGCTTTGCCTGTATGTCTGGTGGAGGGTTGGGAAGGTCATTCGTTTTTTCTCTGCTTAATATCAAAAACACTGAGAGTCTCCAGGGATACATTCCAAATATGAATACATTAAAACACCACCATGTGTACCACATGCGAAACAGGGCAAGGTTTGTTGAGTAATGGATAATGGAGGCTGCACTGCATGGCTCCATTCCAATCCTACCCTTGACCGTCTAAACACTGGGTGCATCCCAATTCTCCTTAATTGCATCCACTTTCCCCCTCACTTGCAAGGGAACAATACGAAGGAAGACGAATTGAGGAAATATTGTCTGGATTGGGGGACAATAGGACCCAAATGCAGTTAAAAAAGACAAAAAGGTCAAGTAACAAAAAGCCGATGATAACGAAAAACAAGAAACAACTTAACATTAACAAACCGGGGAGCACGAGAAACAGGAACACACTTACAGAGAGGAACAGGCAGGTAACACGGACGAGAAAGACGACGACCGAGCAGGGAGCAAAAGGGAAGACGAGACTAAATACACAGAAGGGTAATCACAGGACAAGACACAGCTGGGCGGGGGAGGCAGAAACACAACAACAACAACAACAACAACATCAACAGGTGTACATAATGAGACAATCAGACATGATATGATATGCTTTATGTAAATCCGATCAATAAGTGCAACACAGAAAGGAGGCGTGTAGGATGTAGGATTTCCCTGAAGGACGCTCTGGTGGTTCCTCGCTCTTCGCTCTTCAGAGAGAGCAACTATAGATTCAAGGCAGGATCGATGGTAGGTAAGTGTCAAATACGAGGGGACGCTCGCTCATGAACTGCTAGCGCCGTGTTGCCCACAGCACCTCGCGGGAACATGCACAGCGTAAAGCAAATACTTTCGTTGATCTGCAAAGTTAGGTATGGAAACTATTTCATTTCCTTTTGGCATGCATAACACGGCATAGCACCGGAGCCCCGCTGCGGGGAAACTTTGGCGCTGTTCGGAGTTTGTTCTAATCTGTGAAAATGATGGACGGCGTTCTGATCTTTCCATCATTGTTAAAAGAAATCCGGCGGAAAATATTCGGTTAACGCGACCTCTGCATTTAACATAAGATGAGATAAGATACACCTTTTGTATTTCTGTTGGGAAATTAAATTGTTAAAGCAGCGACAGCACGATATAAACAAAAGGTAAGAGTTTAGGATATATATAAAAAAGAAAAGAAAGGAAGGAAGAATGTAAATAACTAGCCTAAATTAAACACAATATGAAAAACTGAAGAATCGGAAGCTGTTTATATCCAAATATGAGTAATTTTGAATATCAAATCATCATAGATTAATGTCTGTGTGCAAGTGCAAATCCAAAGTAGGTACATACTGTGTGTCATGGCCTGGCTCTTGGCCATAACACAATGTGGGATGGACACAATATAAAGAAAGATATGTGTTATTATTAAAGGTCACCTATTGTGCAAAATCCTCTTCTCCATGTCTCTTCTACATCAACATGTGTCCCCTCTTCTTCATGTCTCCTCTACATCAACATGTGTCCCCTCTTCTCCATGTCTCTTCTACATCAACATGTGTCCCCTCTTCTTCATGTCTCTTCTACATCAACATGTGTCCCCTCTTCTTCATGTCTCCTCTACATCAACATGTGTCCCCTCTTCTTCATGTCTCTTCTACATCAACATGTGTCCCCTCTTCTTCATGTCTCTTCTACATCAACATGTGTCCCCTCTTCTTCATGTCTCTTCTACATCAACACGCGTCCCCTCTTCTCCATGTCTCTTCTACATCAACACGCGTCCCCTCTTCTCCATGTCTCTTCTACATCAACATGTGTCCCCTCTTCTTCATGTCTCTTCTACATCAACATGTGTCCCCTCTTCTTCATGTCTCTTCTACATCAACACGTGTCCCCTCTTCTTCATGTCTCTTCTACATCAACACGCGTCCCCTCTTCTTCATGTCTCTTCTACATCAACGCGTGTCCCCTCTTCTTCATGTCTCTTCTACATCAACATGTGTCCCCTCTTCTTCATGTCTCTTCTACATCAACACGTGTCCCCTCTTCTCCATGTCTCTTCTACATCAACACGCGTCCCCTCTTCTCCATGTCTCTTCTACATCAACACGTGTCCCCTCTTCTCCATGTCTCTTCTACATCAACACGCGTCCCCTCTTCTTCATGTCTCTTCTACATCAACACGTGTCCCCTCTTCTTCTTGTCTCTTCTACATCAACGCGTGTCCCCTCTTCTTCATGTCTCTTCTACATCAACGCGTGTCCCCTCTTCTTCATGTCTCTTCTACATCAACATGTGTCCCCTCTTCTCCATGTCTCTTCTACATCAACATGTGTCCTCTCTTCTTCATGTCTCTTCTACATCAACGTGTGTCCCCTCTTCTTCATGTCTCTTCTACATCAACGTGTGTCCCCTCTTCTTCATGTCTCCTCTACATCAACATGTGTCCCCTCTTCTTCATGTCTCTTCTACATCAACGCGTGTCCCCTCTTCTTCATGTCTCTTCTACATCAACATGTGTCCCCTCTTCTCCATGTCTCTTCTACATCAACATGTGTCCTCTCTTCTTCATGTCTCTTCTACATCAACATGTGTCCCCTCTTCTTAATGTCTCTTCTACATCAACGTGTGTCCCCTCTTCTTCATGTCTCCTCTACATCAACATGTGTCCCCTCTTCTTCATGTCTCTTCTACATCAACATGTGTCCCCTCTTCTTCATGTCTCCTCTACATCAACATGTGTCCCCTCTTCTCCATGTCTCCTCTACATCAACATGTGTCCCCTCTTCTTCATGTCTCTTCTACATCAACATGTGTCCCCTCTTCTTCATGTCTCTTCTACATCAACATGTGTCCCCTCTTCTTCATGTCTCTTCTACATCAACATGTGTCCCCTCTTCTCCATGTCTCTTCTACATCAACATGTGTCCCCTCTTCTTCATGTCTCTTCTACATCAACATGTGTCCTCTCTTCTTCATGTCTCTTCTACATCAACATGTGTCCTCTCTTCTTCATGTCTCTTCTACATCAACATGTGTCCCCTCTTCCTCATGTCTCTTCTACATCAACATGTGTTCCCTCTTCTCCATGTCTCTTCTACATCAACATGTGTCCCCTCTTCTTCATGTCTCTTCTACATCAACATGTGTCCCCTCTTCTTCATGTCTCTTCTACATCAACATGTGTCCCCTCTTCTCCATGTCTCTTCTACATCAACATGTGTCCCCTCTTCTTCATGTCTCTTCTACATCAACATGTGTCCTCTCTTCTTCATGTCTCTTCTACATCAACATGTGTCCTCTCTTCTTCATGTCTCTTCTACATCAACATGTGTCCCCTCTTCTTCATGTCTCTTCTACATCAACATGTGTCCCCTCTTCTCCATGTCTCTTCTACATCAACATGTGTCCCCTCTGTGGAAAGAGACTCTGAAAGTTTCAGGAACAAAGATTCTCTCTCTTTTTGATCTATTTCTATAAAAACCTGTCTGAAAATGAGCTGATCAGATTTTGTCCACTTTATGATGTCATAACGATGTGTTGTCTTGTGTAACCATTAGCCAATCAGCAACCAAGGTAACCCCCCCCCCTTATCACCTGAATCTCCTCCTAGAGCTCCATTGAGTTCTTTGTAACCAAGTCTCTCTCAGAGGGGCGTGGGGAGGGGCTCCTTGTTTTCATCTCAGTAACAGACAGAGAATCAGCACTTTGGAAACAGAGGGGATTATGGGTAATGCTGCACGGAAGAGTAACAGGGGTCGTCATAGCTCATACAGTACTGAAGGCGACTGGTACAAAGGATTGCACAAGGTGTTACACATCCAGCTGATTTCATCTCAAATGGGCTTCGGTCGTCAACTTAAAGTTCATAAAGCAAACCCAATCTTTACTCTATTTTCATTTATTCTTAAGGAAATACGTTTGTGTGCAAGACGGCATGTCACCTTTTGAAGAAGGAAACAACAAGATTACATCGAGATGCAACATGAAGACCCTTCAGATAGCTTTGTCCAAGAAGATCCTCATGAACAGATTGTATAAGAAATAAGTATAGAAGGAAGGAAGGGAGCAGCGAGAGAAGTAAGGGAGGAAGAGAGAAAAGGGATGAAGGTAAGAAGGCAAGGTAAGGAAAAGGTAAAAGATGTAGGAAGGAAAGATACAAAGAATGAAGGGTGCATTGATTGAAAAGAAGGAAGGAAAGGGGGAAACAAAGTAGGTAGGAAGGAATGAAGGAAAGAAAGGAAGGTAAGAAATAACGACTTAAAGAAGGAAGCGAACAAAATGGTAAGGTTGGCAGGAAGCAAGGAAGGATAGAAGTAACGAAGGAAGAATTCAAACAAATGAAGGAAGGTAGGAAGGCAAGGTGCAGTTAAGAGGAGGCAATTTGAAGGAAAGAAGGAACACGAGAATGAAGGGTGCATGCAAGGAGAATCAGAATACCTGTATTAGTCCCACAGAGGGGACATTTGCATCGTGACAGCAGGAAAGAGCCACAGACAGCTTAATGTTATTATGTTAAAAAAAAGTTCTAAGTTATGATATAATACAAATATAAAAAAGTTACATACTTTTCAAAATACAAATTCTGTAACAGGTCTTAGGATTTAGCAGCCAGGTATATATTACACAGTTATTAACGGCATATATACATTGCACATATAGCACATATTGCACATAGTTGATTGGTATTTAGCAGCAAGGGGTGATATAGTCTGTGTTGTGGTGTGTAGGGAGGGGGGGTCAACGAGGGGCTGTGCTGGTTGTATAGTCTGACCGCTGCAGGAAGGAAGGACCTGCGGTATCTCTCCGTGAGACAGTGGGGATGCAGCAGCCTGTCGCTGAAGGAGCTGCACAGTGAGGACAGGGTGTCCTGGAGGGGGTGGGACATATTGTCCAGCAGGGAGGACAGCTTGGCTGCCATTCTCCTGCCTCCCACCACCTCCACAGTGTCCAGAGGACTCCTGTCTCCCACCTCCTCCACAGTGTCCAGAGGACTCCCCAGGACAGAGCTGGCCTTCCTTACCAGTCTGTTCAGTCTCTTCTTGTCGGCAGCCGAGATGCTGCTGCCCCAGCAGGCCACACCAGAGAAAATGGCTGATGCCACAACAGAGTCGTAAAAATGTCTGAAGGGGTGCCCCCTGCCCCCCGAAAGACCTCAGTCTCCTCAGCAGAAAGAGTCTGCTCTGTCCCTTCTTGTGCAGAGCAGCAGCATTGTCAGTCCAGTCCAGTTTATTGTTCAGATGAACACCCAGGTATTTGTCAGATTTCACAATCTCAATGTCCGCTCCCTGGATGTTCACTGGTGTCGGGGGGGAGTGTTGACGCTGTCTGAAATCCACCACCAGCTCCTTGGTCTTTGCTGCGTTGAGCTGGAGGTGGTTCCTCTGGCCCCAGAGGGTGAAGTCCTGCGTCAGCTCCCTGTCGTCCTCGTTGGTGATGAGGCCAACGATGGCGGAGTCGTCAGAGAACTTCTGCAGGTGACAGGTTGCAGTGTTGTGGGTGAAGTCTGCAGTGTAGAAGGTGAAGAGAACCGTCCTCTCGGGGGCCCCCGTACTGCTGATGATGGTGTCTGATTGACACTCCCTGGTCCTCACTACTGTGGACGGTTGGTGAGGTAGTCCAGGATCCAGGAGGTGAGGTGGTGATCCACCCCCGAGAGCTGCAGCGTGTCCCCCAGGAGCGGGGGCTGGATGGTGTTGAAGGCACTGGAGAAATCAAAGAACATGATCCTCAGTGCCCCCAAGCTTCTCCAGGTGGGAGACGGACCTCTGCAGCAGGTAGATGGCGGCTTCATCCACCCCGATGGCAGGCTGGGGGAAGGAAGGAAAGTGGGAAACTAAGTAGGAAGGAAGGAATGAGGAAACAAACAAAGGTAGGAATAATGGTAAAGAGGAAGAAACATAGTAAGGAAAGGAGGAACTAAATAATAATAAGTGTGAATGCAAAGAAAGAAGTGAAGGAAATAGGGAAACAACAAAGGAATGAAGGAAAGAACGAAAGGAAGGTAAGTAGAAACGACAAAAAGGAGAAAGGAACGAGGGAAGGAAGGAAATGAGGTAGACACATTTGAAGGAAGTTATCCTTTCTCCTTGCTTCGTTTTTTCCTTTCCTTGCTCGCTTCCTTCTTCTTGACTTAATTTGATTGGTTCCTTTCTTTCTTCCATTTGTCCTTCTTTTCTTCCTTCCTTCCTTTCGTTGCTTCTCTCCCCTTTCTGAAGTCGTTTTAAATCGTGCCAGTTTTTAAGGATTTATTTGCATATTGACGGGTTAATGTGCCATTTCATTTGTGTTTTACAGCTGTATTCGTCTACCTGTATTGTCTGTGTTTTATCTGTTGTAACTTTGTTCATGCTGCCCTTCTTGGCCAGGTCGCTCTTGAAAAAGAGATTGTAATCTCAATGAGACTTTCTACCTGGTTAAATAAAGGATATATATATATATATATATATATTATTTATCAACCTTCCGTCCAGTCTTCCTCCTGATCGACATTCTCTCATTCTGTCCTTTTGTCTGTGTGATGTTGACGCTCTCCTCCATTGTAAACATCTCTCCGAGCTAAACCAAGGTGGATTATCTATATCTGTTGAGCTGATGATATCTCTCTGTCGGCTTACATTGAAGTGGACTTTACGAGCCTGGAAAGGAAATTCAGGGTTCGTACGGGTGCTTGAAATCCTTGAAAATGCTTGAAATTTGACATGGTGTTTTCAAGGTTGGGAATGGTGCTTGAAATTGAGATAAAGTGCTTGAAAATGTAAATGCTTTACTTTTACAATAAATTGCTGTCTGACTGAATAGTTCGCTTTTTAGATTAAAAGAAAAGAATTGCTTCGCTTCTCCATAAAACAGCTCCGCTGCGGCCTTCCCGCAATATGCGCGCGACCTGCAAGTGTTTGTGTTACGTGTGACCTGGGCATTCTGATGAGAGTGATAGATGACTGTATGCCAGGAGGAGGTTGCCGTTAAAACGAGTGTTGGCTAGCAGAAGACAAATACAAGCCATGGCTAAGACGAGGGTCAAGCCCACGAGTAGCCTCCTGCAAAGTTTGCAAACATAACGATGGGAGAGTCTGCGCTGACGAGCAACATGAAAGGTACGCCGGAGTAGAGCATTTTAGATTAGGCTAACGTTGCCTGTTACGCTTGTTTAAGCTAACGTTAGCGTGCTGAATAGCAAACTCGATTGAGGGATAATAATAACTGCAGGGGACAATCATTTCAGAGGAGCGTACCTACAGTATGTTATGTGCGTTACAGACGCCATCGTGTGGTGTTCAGAGGATGAAGCACTCACGGCATTTCGTGTTTATAGTCACAAAATATAATCTATTGATTCGACACAGAGCGATTTTGCCTAAACCAAATGCGACTTGCTCTATCGAAATCAGTCACATTGACCCGAAGACACATTTTCGTGTGTGTGTGTGTGTGTGTGTGTGTACCAGGGAAACACTCACAAGAAACCAGTAGGGCCTGGCTCATTTCGTGGCATCTGCAGGCAGTGGCAAGTCCTTCCAGCATATGCCACAGAGGTCTCTACTCTGTGGTAGCTGTGGCAAGTACTTCCGGCATTTGCCACAGATGCCACAACTTGCCGAGGCATCTGCCGCTGCTCAACGGGAGTTGCCACAAGATGCCAGAGTAAGAGAACGTTTACGGTAGCTGCCACTCGCCTTCCGTGGCAAATGCTGCTATTTAAACCCGTATTTATCGTGTAAAATGTCGTTGTTTTGGCATGACTTTGTCGAACTGATCTGTACACAGGACTGATGATCTGTCCACAGGGTTGGGTTGTAACGGAATACATGTAACGGCGTTACGTAATCAGAATACAAAAACCAAATAGCCTAACTGTATTCAGCTCGCGTTACATTTGATAAACAACTAATCCGAATACAGTTACTTTCGTAAACCTGAAGTGAATACATTTTGGAATACTTATTGGAATTATTGGTGGAAAAGTTTCCTCACAAAATGTATCCTAATATTAATTACCGGCAGAACTGTGTGCACACATGGATGTATAATAAGAGTGTGCACAGCGCAGCAGCATGTCTGTGAGGCCCCGCCCCCGCACGCAGATGAGAGAGAGATATCTTTTTAAATATATTGAAAGTTAGAAACGGAGATGGTTCGATAAAACGTGCAAGATAACGTTTAGCATTTCTTTATTGTCGGGATAACATCAAAGTGAATGGCCTGCCGCTGCTGAAGGCATGGGGCAAATATAGGTCCTTTGGCTAATTTATAAAGTAAACCTTAGCATCTCACTAGCAGTGGCAACTGCAATCAGTTACAGCTGCCCTAAGTCTGTAGCCAAGTATAATAACACCAGTGTACACGTTGCTGTGCCAATACAGATATGTATATGTTAATTATTTGTCTTTACTATCATAGGCTACACCTGGTTTATCGTAGCAAGCAGTGGAAACTCCCCTCAAGAAGCGACAATTGCCAAGGGCGTTGCAACCCTGACTTGCCAATATTTCATCATAAATATAGCACGTTTGTTTATTTTAGCAAACCATGCTCCAAGTAAAATTGAATAGAAATGATAATGTATAATCTTTTTGAAAAACAGAGATCGCACATTAGTCCTGTGTACAGATCAGTTCGATAAAGTCATGCCAAAACAGCGACATTTTACACGATACATACGGGTTTAAATAGCAGCATTTGCCACGAAAGGCGAGTGACAGCTACAGTAAACGTTCTCTTACTCTGGCATCTTGTGGCAACTCCCGTTGAGCAGCGGCAGATGCCTCGGCAAATTGTGGCATCTGTGGCATATGCCGGAAGGACTTGCCACTGCCTGCAGATGCCACGAAATGCGCTTACTGTCTCTCCAAGAAACACCGGCTGCTGTTGTGCCTGCTGTGATGTTACATTAGTCCGTTCTCTGCATGTAATTATGCAGAAGCTTCAAAGTTGTATTTATCATCTGAATTTGCCGAAACAAGTTTAATATTCTGAAAGCCAAGACTTTGTTTATTTGAAAACAGATGAAAACAAACTGTCTTTTATATGAAATTGAAATATTATACAAGTAAAACTACATTTTGCTTTAATCCCATGTAATTGTAGAATGAACACAGTCTTCCTTTGAAGATGTATAAGTCAGGTGTCTTGAGTAGCATTACCCACAAATCATTGGACACATTTGTAAATATTATTTTCCACTTGTTACCATTGTGAGTCTATTTTTATGCAGCTCTGCGTGATTTTGTGGCTACAATTCAGACTAATACACTACCAGAGGTGGAATAAGTACTCAGACCTTGTACTTGAGTAAAAGTAGAAGTACTCAGATCTTGTACTTGAGTAAGAGTAGAAGTACTCAGATCTTGTACTTGAGTAAAAGTAGAAGTACTCAGATCTTGTACTTGAGTAAAAGTAGAAGTACTCCAATCTTGTTCTTGAGTAAAAGTAGAAGTACTCAGATCTGGCACTTGAGTAAAAGTAGAAGTACTCAGATCTTGTACTTGAGTAAAAGTAGAAGTACCAGAGTGTAGGAATACTCTGTCACAGTAAAATCATTCAAAATGTTCCTCAAGTGAAAGTAGAAAAGTATTCTCATCTAAATATCGTGAAAGACAGTAAAAGTAGTCGTTGTTTGATTGGTCCATTTCAGAATAATATATATGATATGTTTTATAATGATTGATCATGAAAGTGTTCTCAAAGCTGGTGAAGGTGCAGCTAGTCTGAAGTACTTTGTAGACTGCAGGGTAGCTGGTGAAGGTGCAGCTAGTCTGAAGTACTTTGTAGACTGCAGGGTAGCTGGTGAAGGTGCAGCTAGTCTGAAGTACTTTGTAGACTGCAGGGTAGCTGGTGAAGGTGCAGCTAGTCTGAAGTACTTTGTAGACTGCAGGGCAGCTGGTGAAGGTGCAGCTAGTCTGAAGTACTTTGTAGACTGCAGGGTAGCTGGTGGATTCACTCCAGGTGGAACTAAAGTCTGATTCAACACTTGGTTATATTTCACATCATCCATCCACATCTGTAAAGTAACTGAAGGGATTAAATACATGTAGTGGAGTCAAAGTACACCATGTACCTCTGACTTATGTTTACTGCCAACCTAAAAGTACCTCAACAATAGTAATCAATAATGTATTGAAAAGTTATTTGGCTGATTGTTTTATATTGGCTCAGACAGGTTATATGGGAGGCCCAGTCTACGTACTGATCACTAATTTTAAAATATTAAACTTAGTTTTCTTTTGTTTAATTTTTCATCCTCGTGTAGAATGCTATCACCAAACACACATTTGGTTGTTTATCGCATACAGAACATCTGATTTAATGTGAGGTAGGGAAATAATCATTTGAGTATGTGTATATAAATATGTAATTTACAACAGCTGTAAGATGCTTGAAAAGCTGGAAAATGCACCTTGAAAATGCTTGAAAAGTGCTTGAATTTGACTTTGGAAAAGGTGTAAGAACCCTGGAAATTACACATAGTATATATTAAGTAGCTTTAAAAATATCAACTGCAACAAAAAATGCAGTTGAACAAAGAATCAGATTGTTTCTCTTTGTGGCAGTAGGAGAATCCAAAGGTAAACATAACCTGTATTGTTCAATACAAAAAATCATTTGGACTGATGATTGACAATTTCTTTTCATTTCTTCTGTGGCTCTTATCTAGGGTTAGGAATCCATCTCTTGTCGGTTGGGGGAAATGAAAAAAGCTCTGGGGAGGCTGCATATCAGTCCTGCAAACTGTCTATAGTGGTATTGCAAAGCCAGTACACCGTGACTTAATTGCATGGCTCCATTCATGGTATTTTTGACAGGGCATCATCTGGAGTAACGTGTTGATGCTGAGCCTGAAGGCTGCTCTCCAAAGCAGCTTCAGAAAAGAAAGCATGGAGGAACACCGTATGAAATTGTTTTTGGCCGTTGTAAAGCTTTTGCACCCAGCGGCCATCTTACCTATCTTCCCATGTTCATCACAAATAGTCACTGTAGTCTACATGATATATTTACACACATCAGATATAATTTACGTGTTGAAGGCTGTCCTGTTTTGTTGTTGTTATAGAACAGACAAGACACTACAAACAACAACAGTGCTGAACACAAAGCATTTAAACAGGAAGGAGATACATTGTTAAAGTATGACATGGTTGGAGTAATACTTTAAAATAAGAGGCAGATGTTAGAGAGCAAAGTACAAATGAAAGTAGACTGGAAAAAGTCTGTCCTTGTTAATGAATATATGAGGTACGTCGTGACACCGATATTTTTTTCATTGGTGTTAAGTAATGTTTGCCTGGCTTACTGTACATGCTCTTTCATATTTAGGATCGACCCCTTGAGTACCAAACACACAAACATCAGTAATATGTGAAATGAAAGCAAACCCATTTAAAAAACACTAGTGAAAAGCATAACACCTCTTTTGTACTCATCAGCTTATAAGGCTAATTAATGTAATGTAATACAACAGCCATGCATTACTCAAATGTAATCTGTTATTTTCAATGTTGTAGATTAAATGTTAGCAAACCCACTCAGTTCAAGCTATCAGAAGAGCCAAGTTTATATTTATATATCATGTCAATCTTCAGCCGCTGTGATGTCATATTTGACTTTTCCCTGTTGAGTGTGACATTTCTAAATTCCCAAGGCAGAGCTGTAATTAGTCGACTTCAGCTTCATGCCTTCAGGAGTCAGCTGCCACTTTGAATATTAACAAGCCCAGCACATACACATATTACACTGTGGACACTTTTGAGTCACTCTGCGACAGTGAAGAGGCTATCAAGATCAATCAATCAATGTTTATTTATATAGCCCAATATCACAAATGTTACATTTGTCTCAGTGGACTTCACAGTGTGTACAGAATATCAGTATGACAATACGACACCCTCTGTCCTTAGACCCTCTGTCCTTAGACCCTCTGTCCTTAGACCCTCACATCGTAGGAAAAACTTCCGAAGAAAACCCAGTTTAAAGGGGAAAATGGGAGAAACCTCAGGGAGAGCAACAGAGGAGGGATCCCTCTCCCAGGACGGACAGACGTGCAATAGATGCCGTGTGTAAATTGAAAGATAATACATTTGCAACATAGGTAGTCCAGATGTTTGGAAATGCATGTGTGTATAATAGGAAGATGAATCCACGGGGATATCCATCCAGGACCTATGATCCAGGACCACAGCCACCACTCAAGATCCAGCGCTCGCGATCCAGGACACAGGACCGCAGGATCATCAATGACTCCGGATCCCGGCGTATATAGACACCAAAAAGAAAGAGATTTGGGGAAGCTGGGTTAATCGGAACATGAGAGTACACAGGTATAGACAGAAAGAAGGAAGAAGTAAGATGTCCCCCGACAAACTATATCAGCAAAACTAGGGGCTGAATCTAATCAGCCCTAACCATAAGCTTTATCAAAAAGGAAGGTCTTAAGCGCACTCTTAAAAACGGATAGGGTGTCTGCCGCCCGAACACAAACTGGAAGCTGATTCCATAAATGTGGAGCTTGATAAGAAAAGGCTCTGGCTCCCATTATACTTTTAGAGACTCTAGGAACAACCAACAACCCTGCATTCTTGGAACGCAATGCCCTAGTAGGACAGCAGGGTATAATGAGTTATTTAAGGTAAGATGGCGCCTGCCCATTAAGGGCTTTGTAGGCGAGAAGAAGAATTTTAAATTCTATCCTGTGTTCTATAGGGAGCCAGTGTAAGGCAGCCAGAACAGGAGTAATGTGGTCCCTTTTCCTAACTCTGGTTAGTATACGAGCTGCAGCATTTTGAATCAGCTGAAGCAACTTGACTGACTTCTTGGTACTCCCTGATAATAAAGAGTTACAATAATCCAGCCTAGAAGTAACAAATGCATGGACTAGTTTCTCTGCATCGTTTTGAGGCAAGATATGCCTGATTTTTTCAATGTTACGTAGATGGAAGTAGGCGGTCCTTGAAATTGATTTTATGTGGGCGTTAAAGGATAAATCCTGATCAAATATAACACCAACATTCCTTACAGTCTCACTGGAGGCCAAATTAATGCCATCCATAGTTAGTATATCTTTAGATAATTTGTTTCGTAGATTCTTCGGGCCAAGTACAATAACTTCAGTTTTGGTCGTGTTTAACATAAAAAAATGTAAGGTCATCCACTTTTTCAAGTCCTTAAGGCAGTCTTGAATTTTATTTCGATGATTAATTTCATCAGGCTTGATTGATAAATATAGTTGAGTATCATCTGCATAACAATGAAAGTTTACAGAATGATTCCTTATAATATTGCCTAACGGAAGCATATATTATGTGAACAAAATAGGTCCGAGCACTGAGCCTTGTGGCACTCCATGGCTAACTTTGGTTTTTGTGGAAGATTCATCGTTAACACGTACAAACTGAGAGCGTTCAGATAGATAGGACCTAAACCAGCCTAAAGCAGTTCCCTGTATGCCAACTAAGTGCTCTAGTCTTTGCAATAAGATATCATGGTCGATCGTATCAAATGCAGCACTGAGATCGAGCAAAACAAGAATAGAGACAAGTCCCTTGTCTGAGGCTATTAGAATATAATTTGTGACTTTAACCAGAGCTGTCTCTGTGCTATGATGTGTTTTAAATCCAGACTGAAAATCTTCAAATAAATCATTGTTTTTTAAGTAATCACACAACTGTTTTGCGACCGCTTTCTCAAGAATTTTTGAGAGGAACGGAAGATTAGAAATAGGTCTATAGTTGGCTAAAACCTCTGGATCGAGGTTGTAATAATAATAATAATAATAATAATAACAATAACTGAGATTTCTATAGCGCCTTTCAAGTTGTATCACTGCTACTTTGAATGATTGTGGAACATAGCCTGCTAATAAAGACATATTCATAATATTTAATAAAGAAGTACTAATTAATGGAAAAACTTCCTTCAACAGCAAAAGATAAGTCCTCTGTCAGCAAAGGCACCAGTAATGTCTTTTATACATAAAGATGTGTCCGCTGTGTGTCAGGCAACTCACAAAGTGTCAGAAAAGAAAACCCCCTCTCTTTTCCTCCTTCCCCAAATCTCTAAAAACCGGGGTACAACGGAGCTGATCCAGATTTGCTACCGATATGACGTAATATCGGAAATGTGGACACATCATAGACATGTTTTTATATATCTGAGACCCATAATATATGTTTAAAAATGGCATAATAGGAGACCTTTAATGAAAGGCAGTTACATGACATTTAGGCCCCATTTACACGAGGACGAAACGGGTACGTTTGCGTTTACGCACCGAATTTGTTTTCAAAAAAGTCTTCCGTTCACACGCATTCGGCTCAATTAACGTGTCCGTTCACATGAGACCGCTCGACCCGCTGGAAATGCTGTAGTACATATGTAAACAAGCAGAGGAGGTAACCATACAAGTGAAACTTAACAGTCTGTATTCACCACAAGGCACTGCGCCCAAACCTCGCGGTGAGCCAAGACAAAATTGCATATCATGTGAACGCAGTATTAGGGCTTGAAGATGAATTAAGGACTTCACTTAAGCCTTTAAAAACAGGGAATGACACTCAATATCCTACATCTAAGATGATATGTGGTCTCATATTCCAATTACTTCTATATAGACTCTGATTGCACTATTTCTAATCTATTTTATTTGTTTTAATTTGTATTTACTTGCACTATTGTATCTGTTTTATTGTGTTGCACTGTTGGAGGAGCCTGTGACGTAATGTTCATCGACATAACTACACTGTAGCTACTGTTTGTACGAATGACAATAAAAGCCTTGAAACCTTGAAAATACATCCTCAGATCTGTCACAACACCAATACTATAGGATAATATTCCTGCGTGAGATAACTCGACCCCATTAATAAAACGATAGAACAGCAAATACAAACAAAATATATAGAAATTAGTAATAAAAAGATCGATGAAAGAATGTGAAACAAATGTAAAGAAAAAAACGAAATATTTAGACGTATGCGTATGCGAGGCTTTGGAGGATAAAAAAAAGCAGAAGCCAAACAACAACACGAGTGAACTATTGAATCGTGTTCACACCTTTTAACTCTTCAGATCATCTCTTTACACGTTCACTTCTCTCCACCTTCACACCTAGCCCTGCGGCTTATGAAAGGTTCACTCCCTGCAGAGATAAGTGCCATAGGTTCTGTTGAGTTTCCTCTCAGAAAAATGCTCCGGGTAAGACTGTAGGTGGACGGGCAGGCCTCCCTTTTAGGGCCTTAATTTGCTCTTCTAGTGCCATCATTAGCTCAGTGAGTTCTGTCAAGGAGCTGTGAGAAGTTGGCGAGAGCACTTGTATTTACAGCATGAATGTGTGAGAAAAACACTCGAGTAAGAAGTGGATGCAGAATGACACATCGAAAATCATTGCAAATCAACGCAACTCATGAATATGGATTCTATTGATCTAAATGTAAACATCAACATGCAAAAATAATGCAAAAATGCTATGAAGCTGATGTTTAGGAGGTATCATGTTTATTTAAACAGGTGCACTATCTTGTTTTTTTAGCACAAAACAAAATGAAGAATAGGTAAAGCTGAAGGGAGCCTGTTCTGCAGCCACCAACTGGAAGCTTTGGGGGGAGTATTTAAGGTGTCTTCTTCATATTTAGTTGTACAATTGTTTTGCACCGAGCAGTGGTGCTAAACAGATTATGATAGGCCACAACCTTGTAGAGAAATAATAAAAAGTACAAAGTGACAGCACCGTAGGTTAAGATTTCAAATGTGATAAAAAGTCATTGGGACGGTGGCGCAGTGGTCTGTGCGTTTGATTATCAGATCAAGGGGGCGTTGGGGAACTCCAGTTCGAAGCCCACCTGCGTCAGGTCGTTGTGTCCTTGGGCAAGACACTTCACCCGAATTTGCTCCTGTGGGTATTGTCCACAGTAGATGACCATTACATGTATGATCTGTATATGTAATGTGTATTTGTAAAGGTCTTTGATAAAGGGCTATCATAAATATAAGGATTAAATAGGATTAAGTTGTAAGTATATTCATATATATTGTGGTGGTGGTGGCGAAGTCGATAGGGAGATGTTTCTTTGTGTTTTAAACTGTTTATTATCTTATGATGTAGTCATTACTAGTCTCCTTGTGGTGCAGAATCATCTGTGTGAATTAAAACGTCCCACATTATCCAAATAACGGACAGCTACGTGGTATGTAAGGATACTACATGAAACGGTTTGTGGAAGAGGATGTGTGATTGTGTTATAACACCTGATCGATCGAGATATTTTTATAAGAGTATATGTAAACTTACTATATGTACCCTTGCAGGTCTGCGCTATATCTCGTCTTGTTTATTAAATATTTGTATGATAATGTAGTCATGGATCCCTTCGATCGCTCGAGTCCAGCGGATGTGTCTTTGCATTTAGGAACTACATTTACATCCCATAACTACCATTATCTTTCTGCGGTGTGTATGCTCTGTACTCAGTCAGGAATATGCATTTACATGACCTGATAGACCACGACAACCTTGTAGAAAAGTGATTTGCAACACACACATGGGGCAGGAAGCTAAATTGCACCAGTGCTACTGTGGTCCTTTCATTCATTGGCACAACAAGATAGGGTTTTTATGCCCTGATATATTCATACAATATTAGCCGGTATCACCTATTGATGGGAATAAAGTCCTTCAGAGTGAGGCGCTGTACCTCCCTCTGTCACATGGGAAATATCTTATTAAACTGGATGACTGTCATTAATATAATATAATCAAACATGGACCTGATGTAGTTTAGGAGTGAGAGATTGTATTGTTAATTAACTTCCTTGTACATACAATTGTTTCTTGGCTGAGGGCATGCTGACAGCACTGTTTATTAAATATATCCTAGCAAATGACTCACTTCAAGCTGAAAGTTATCACTATATTTCTAGCATACAAGTTTGATGAAGGAGTATTCTGATGTTCTGGTGGTAGTGACAGGATCAGGTCAGTGGTTGTAACTAATAATAACGTATGTAAATTACGCTGATTATGCTGCTAATGTACATAGGCTTTACGACTAAACTCCAGAACAGGAGACAGGATATATAAGGATGCAGGTTTCCATCGTTAGTTATCACCTGGAAGTGCCTCACAGCATGTTTTCAGCACATCACAGAGTTGGACTGCAGAAACGATTTTTTTAAAAGTCACAGACAGACACAGCATGCTCACGACATCAGTGAGTGGGCAGCACAGAGGGGTTTTCTTTTAAATACAGGGATCATATTATGAAAGGAATGGCAAACTACTTTAAAGAGTCCTCTCCTGCTGTTGTTCAGGTGTATATCAGTATGTAGTGTCTCTACTTTAAAGAGTCCTCTCCTGCTGATGTTCAGGTGTATATCAGTATGTAGTGTCTCTACTTTAAAGAGTCCTCTCCTGCTGATGTTCAGGTGTATATCAGTATGTAGTGTCTCTACTTTAAAGAGTCCTCTCCTGCTGATGTTCAGGTGTATATCAGTATGTAGTGTCTCTACTTTAAAGAGTCCTCTCCTGCTGATGTTCAGGTGTATATCAGTATTTAGTGTCTCTACTTTAAAGAGTCCTCTCCTGCTGATGTTCAGGTGTATATCAGTATGTAGTGTCTCTACTTTAAAGAGTCCTCTCCTGCTGATGTTCAGGTGTATATCAGTATGTAGTGTCTCTACTTTAAAGAGTCCTCTCCTGCTGATGTTCAGGTGTATATCAGTATGTAGTGTCTCTACTTTAAAGAGTCCTCTCCTGCTGATGTCCAGGTGTATATCAGGATGTAGTGTCTCTACTTTAAAGAGTCCTCTCCTGCTGATGTTCAGGTGTATATCAGTATGTAGTGTCTCTACTTTAAAGAGTCCTCTCCTGCTGATGTTCAGGTGTATATCAGTATGTAGTGTCTCTACTTTAAAGAGTCCTCTCCTGCTGATGTTCAGGTGTATATAAGTATGTAGTGTCTCTACTTTAAAGAGTCCTCTCCTGCTGATGTTCAGGTGTATATCAGTATGTAGTGTCTCTACTTTAAAGAGTCCTCTCCTGCTGATGTTCAGGTGTATCTCAGTATGTAGTGTCTCTACTTTAAAGAGTCCTCTCCTGCTGATGTTCAGGTGTATATCAGTATGTAGTGTCTCTACTTTAAAGAGTCCTCTCCTGCTGATGTTCAGGTGTATCTCAGTATGTAGTGTCTCTATTGTGACATGTCTCCATGCTTTAATGTTCACAAAGCTCTTTATTTTTCTCATATAGCCTGCAGCACCTCTTTTCACCCTCCGTCTGAAACCAGAGCCCAGTCTGCTCTGATTGGTTAGCTGGCCAGCTCTGTTGTGATTGGTCAACCACTTAGAGATGTCCCGCCCCTTAGCCTATCACGTACAATGTGTTGGAGCGCTAGCCAAGATGAGTGTTACATATAGTGATATCATTATGTAATGGAAGTAAACAAAAGAGTCCGATGGATGTGTTTCAGGGGGGGAGAGGGAACTTTGGAGTTTTAGCCTTTGCAGACCATTAACATGCACAAAAACCTTAACTGTATAACACACTGCAGCAAAGGGAAAACTCCCAAAAAGCAGAATAGGGCTCTTTAAAAGACACTAGTACCACGGTCAATAGATTCAGGCTTGCAGGTAGCCTCTATTCTCATGCAGACATGTTCTGTGAAGCAGAGGGAAGTGGCTTATGGGAACACGGGAAGGAAGCTGCGATAGTAAGCTTTACTAGGAACAGAATCCTTTGCAGACATGAACTAAAGTCTTTGTAATTGTCTTTGAGGTGCAATCAAGGTTTCAGTGTGTGCCTTTCTCAGTCATTCAACCATAGGAAAGCTGATGTTTTAAAGTCTTTACCACCATCCTGCTGTTCACAGATTACAGAGGATAACCAGTGTGGCCATGTTGAGCAGAAAAACCTGTTTGAAATCGACCAAAGCCACAGCCAAAGCAACATGGATGATCAATTTTCAGCCTTGGCTCAGGATACATTTCTGCCAGAGAACAAATTGTCTACATTGAACATGTGAGCGGAGCACGAACGTGGGATTGTTTCTGACTCGTTGATCCTTACATTTCCATTCAATCCAGAGCGTGGTGAAGTCCAACAAGTTATATGGGTGTTTAAGATAACAACGTTTTTCTTTGTGGAAATATTTGTTGGGGTTTTTCGTTTCAAAACAGCATTTTCACTTTGTTTGTTTGCTGTCCTGCACACAAAGGGAGCAACACGGCTGAGTTATATTCATTAAGAAAAAGATCAAGAGACATTTAATCCAATGATTGACTTTAATCATACGAGGATCTGGTACAATAATTACTTTATATTTTTTAAGGGTAAAGTCAGGAGATTTTGAATGGTTTGAAAACCTCAGTAGGAGCTTTATTTGTAGTTAAGCTCAACACAGCTTTATTTTATTGTATTAAGGGAAAGTCAACCTCACCATTTGCCCTCTTCCTGAGAGCTTAAATAAAAAAGAAATTCTCCAAAAAAGCTATGAAATCTTTATTACCGAGCGTTCTTCTTTTCTTTTTTCTTTATTTACCTGCCCACCTTTAATATAACATTGCCAACAACAGCATGGGCATCGAGCGGTGTCATGCAGCAGTTCTTAATTTGTCGTTATACTAAACACATCTAGCAGTAAAATGTACATATTCTATGCTGAAATGCAGTGAAGTAAAACTTACATTAATTAAAAGACTCAGTTTTATAGCACAAGAACCTCAAGATTGTACTTAAGTACAAAACTTGAGTGAATATACTTTATTTTATTTAATCACCCATCAAAAGTAGTTCCTTAATGAGATCATACATTAAAGTTGACATGACTTGATGGGATGACTAAGTACACAAATACTGTATATGTCAACACAATTAAAATCTCAGACTAAGTAAAAGTTGTTTTTTGTCTTTGTACACTTGTATAATGGAGGCAGTATCATATGTTCATATTTTTTTGTATTATTTGGTATCTTATTCCTTGGTTTCTTTCAAGGTTTGAATTAAAGTGCCTTGGTAATGCTGCTGCTTTAACAAAATAATGATTATTTCAAAATCAGGTTATTCAGGTTACTCTCACAAACAATGAAATTCAGAAACTAACAATTGTTTGCTAATTCATCCTTCTGAGTTACTGACGCTGTTCCTTTCAAGCTTTCTTATCTTGCACGGCACAAAGGCGGTTTACAATGAGAGCAAGGCAAGGCAAGGCAAGTTTATTTACATAGCACCTTTCAGCACCAGGCAATTCAAGGTGCTTTACAAAAATGAAAGACATTCAGACAAAGGCATTTAAAATCAGTAAAAGATAATAAAAGAAACATTAAAAGAAAAACAAAAAATGAAAGACATTAAGAAAATGGCATTTAAAATCAGTCATTAAAAAGAAAAGCTACTAAAATAAACATTAAAAGATAAAAGTTACAGTGCAGTCTGAGATATGAATAGTTCAATTATTTCGGTTCTTGATTTTTAATTTATTCACAGAACCTCTCTTTGGAAATCCGAACATTTCCGTCCCGATTGTTAATTCGCATGACATCCACAATCGGACCCTCAGGAGTGTGTACTAGCCCCCTACTCTGCTTTGCGTTCCATAACAAAGTCTTGAAGTGTTACCTGAACACCCCGTGTTACCAAAACACTATTTTTCACCCGTCGGTGATGTGATACTTGTTCCTCAGTACAAATCACCCAAAAACTGTTCGTAAACCCTGGCTACGATGGATATCCCAAATATCCTACTGTCGAGCAGTCCCTCTCATAAATGTCATGGAGAAATTAATTACGTTTAAATTTAAAACACTAAAAGAAAAAATACATGGATAAAAGTTACAGTGCAGTCTAAGATATGAATAGTTCAATTAAAAGCAGCGAGAAAAAGAAAAGTCTTCCGCCTGGATTTAAAAGCAGTCAGAGTTGCAGCGGACCTGCAGGTTTCTGGGAGTTTGTTCCAGATATTTGGAGCATAATAACTGAACGCTGCTTCTCCATGTTTAGTTCTGACTCTGGGGACAGAAAGCTGACCAGTCCCGGAAGACCTGAGAGATCTGGATGGTTCATAATTTAGCAGGAGGTCAGAAATGTATTTTGGGCCTAAACCATTCAGTGCTTTATAAATCAGCAACAGTATTTTGAAATCTATTCTTTGACACACAGGAAGCCAGTGTAAAGACTTCAGAACAGGAGTGATGTGATCCACTTTCTTAGTGTCAGTGAGGACTCGAGCAGCGGCGTTCTGAATCAGCTGCAGCTTCCTAATAGATGTTTTAGTGAGACCTGTGAAGACACCATTACAGTAGTCCAGTCTACTGAAGATAAAAGCATGGACAAGTTTTTCCAAATCCTGCTGTGACATTAGTCTTTTAATCCTAGATATGTTCTTTAGGTGATAGTAGGCTGATTTAGTAACTGTTTTAATGTGACTGTTGAAACTCAGGTCAGAGTCCATGACTACACCTAGATTTCTGGCTTTATCTGTTGTTTTGAACATTGCAGACTGAAGCTCAGTGTGTATGTGTATGTGTATGTACCTATAGAACAAAAGTTGTTTCTGTCCTTTAAGTAGGATTCAAACCAATTTAGAACTGTTTCCGAAAGTCCCACCCAGTTTTCCAGTCGGTCTAGTAATATGCTGTGGTCAACAGTGTCAAACGCAGCACTGAGATCTAATAATACAAACACTGAAGTTCTGCCACTGTCTGTGTTTAAGTGGATGTCATTAAAGACCTTTACAAGAGCAGTCTCAGTGCTGTGGTTTGGACGAAAGCCTGACTGGAACACATCGAAACAGTTATTTAAATGCAAGAAATTACTCAACTGTTGAAAAACAACTCCATGTGTCTCATAGGTCTCCCATAATCAGAACATTCCTCAGGCGGGTGCAATGATCTTGCCGCTTTTCCTTGGCAGAGGGAACAGATTGATGACGCAGGCAGTTGAATATGTTAGAGATAAACAATTTCACTCCTGACTTGTTCAGGCAAACTCCATTTGCCTTGAAAAGATGTCTGCGATCCCATAAAAAGTTAAAATTGTCAATAAAATGAACAGAATGGTCAGTACAGGTAGTTGAAAGCCAGGTGTTCAGTGCAAACAATCTGCTGAATCTCTCCACTCCTCTTCTGACTGGCGGTAGAGGGCCACTGATGCAAACTTCTTCCTTTAAGACAGCTGGCAGTTTCCAACAAACATTAAAAGTATTTTTTCAGCACTTCTGACTCTTGTTTCACAACATCATTTGTTCCAATGTGCAGTACCACATTCTTCACAGTCGGATGTTCAGCCCCAATATGCAGGATCTTCTCAGACAGAGAGAGTCACCAAGTCAGAGACCACATCCTTGGAAAAACAGAGTACTTTGGTGTTGTTCTTATTACACAGACCTTTTACATCAGCAGAGTCACCCACAATCAGAGATTCAGGCCCAGTCGTTAGCTTTCCCTCTAGCCTTTTACTTTTGGAGTAGCTATTGGTCCTTACCCTGCTGTGTGAAGAGGACGGGTTATCCAGGTCATCAGAAAGGGATCTCCGGTTCTCGGTCAGCGGAGCGTATCTGTTCTGGATTGGTACACTTGGTGGTTTAGGAGGATTGTTTGTAATTCTCCCTTTAGCAGCTGTCCACTGCTGTTTCCTAGTATGAATAGGGGTTGAAGAGGCGCTCTTCCTGGGTGATAACAATGCAGGCCAGCCGGTCGCATCACAGATTTCAGAGCGCTGGGCTCTGCTTGTTATCCGTCCTCCCAAATCCCATGGAAATGATTTACTCTTAGGCTTTGCACCCAGAGAGTTCCAGGGAGGACTACCACTTCTAGATTTATTACCCAGTACACAGCCCTCCTGTTCCTTGGAATCCTTGTAGCTGCTAACTAGCTGTGAGTTAGCATACCCTTCTCCATTATTTTGCAACACTGGTAAAGTGGTGTCATTCCCACGACATAGTCCATTCACTTCCACGTTAACTTCCAACCGTTGCATTTTAATTTCCAACACAGCTATCTTCTGTATACATTTGCGTAAGTCATCTGTAGAGAACAGAGGCATTTTGCTACCAACTAGCTTAAGCTAAATAGCATGCAGTAGCCTACCAGGCTTTAGCTGTTGCTAGGCCACGCTACTGTTAAGGCCCTGACACACCAACCCGATTTTGGGAGTCAGAGGCCGTCAGAGGCTGTCGGGCATTCGCGGCGCCGTAGTCAGGTTGGTGTGTCCCGCACCGTCGACCGTGACACGCCTTATTTGGACTGCCAGACCCGATGCATGGCCGATTCAACATGTTGAATCGGCCATGCATCGGGTCTGGCAGTCGGACCAAATAATCACTCTGATTGGCTGTTCATCTAGCAAATCAGTGCATGAGAAGCGAAGCGGAAGTGAGGGACGTAAACAAACGATTTAAGAAGGCACACACAGACTGCTATTCATTTTCATCTCATCATGGCGATCTGGAATGATGCAAACGAAGACCTGCTCATCACCTTGATCCAGGAGAGGCCAGCTCTGTATGATGTTACGGAGAAAAGATACTCTTCTTCTTCTCTGTCTTCCGGTTGTTGGCTCTTTTGAATGACGAATACACACTACCGCCGCCTGCTGGTAAGGAGAGTTATTGCCACTCACGCACTGAAGTCGGTGCGGTGTGTTCCCGTGCGACACATGGCCAAAACGCAGGAGAACACGGCCAGGCAACAGCCGACTTCAGCGTCGGCTAGTCCTCTGGTGACTGCTTGGTGTGTCAGGGCCTTAAGACTGAGGTCGTAGTGAAAATGTTGAAATATGGCTGAAACCCTCCGTCTATTTACGAAGATGAACTGTCCCAGTGATAAGTTAATGTCCAGGAGCCGCTGCTCGAAGTTTTCAGAGAATAAGAATAGGAAAATCAGCATAAAAGGTAAGCAGAGGCAGGAGCAAGCAGAAAAGCGTCTGCACTGTAAGAAAGATAAGGTTGGTCGAACGCACTTATTGCAAGTCGCTTTGGATAAAAGCGTCAGCTAAATGCAATGTAATGTAATAAGGTAGCAGATTTAGTTTTTCTAAATGTTCTCAACAAAGGGTCGCCTGATTGTGGCGGACAGAAGTCAGCTTCTCATTTTTGGATGGAGACCTTTGATTCTGTCGGCTGAAATGTTGCTTCAAGACTGATGTGTTCGGAAAGTTTATAACGCATAAATCATCTGAAATCCAATCAAGTGCATGACTCACGATGAACTCTAGTTTTTACAGATATAATAGCATCCAAGAACGACTTCCACTTTCTTTGAAACACTACACCAAATGTGTCAAACACAAATTCATCATTGTTTAAAAGAAAATCACATTTAAGGGCAGACATATAGATTTTTGACATGTTATTCTAGCATTTATTGCATTACATTTATACAAGCAGTCAAACATTCACCCAACTCGTACACTCAATGGGCCTGAATATGAAAAGTCAATGGTTGTGTGGAACATCTGATAAAACATTTAAAGAGTTAAGGATTATTGATGCTTTAAATATCATTCTGGCATGCAAGTCAGGCATGCTATGACAAAGATCGAACTATTTCCAGTCACCAAGTATTTTCTCCTTCATGAAGGAAGCTACAACTACATGGGCTGGAAAATGTATAGAGAACCTCAAATGATATGAGGGCAGGATCCAAATGTGCAAGGGTCCCTGAGTTTGAATACGTCCCAATCATCGAATACTTTTCAGTGATTACTGTCTGGTGACATTTCCCCCTCCGTCTGTGGATACAATGAGAGGAATGGAAAAAGGGAAAAAGTTGAATTTATAACGAATGAAAAAGCCGGCTAGAAAATGTTTTCTTTTCTACTTCTATGGCTCTGCGCTCCCTTTCAGTACTGAAGACATACATCCAATTCTCAAAACAAATAGCGTCAACGACTAAACTAAATAACTAACAATACCATAACTGTTTTGACAATAGTCAAGACATGACCAATACATTCTGAGTTGGGGACAGACCTAAAATAATCTTTGTTTGATTCCCCCTGCAGGGTGGGTTCATCCCAATAATGGAGGTCCTGGACAACAAGTTCGAGGAGGGATCAGCCAGCACAGAAGCCTTTGCAAACGCCAGCCTACATGGCGTCGCAAACATCACCAACATCGCCAACATCCCCAACAACACCTATTTCCCGTACTATCAACACTCTCTCTATGTGGCCACGAGCTACATCCTGGCCTACTTCTTCATCTTCCTGCTGTGCATGGTGGGAAACCTCTTGGTGTGTTTGATCGTGTTTGAAAACCGTTGTATGCGCACGGTCACCAATCTCTTCATCCTCAATCTGGCAATCAGTGACCTGTTGGTGGGCATCTTCTGCATCCCTACAACCCTGGTGGACAACCTCATCACAGGTAATAGCGACTTAAAGGTATCCTATTATGCTATTATTAGGCATATATTATGGGTCTCAGATATATACAAATATATAAAAAACATGTATATGATGTGTTTTGCAGATCATGCATTTCAGACATCCCTCATATCCCTCTGTTTCAGCCTTGTTAGAAAAATGCTGATTCTGGGTCCTTAGCTTGAAGAAAACAAAAATACGAATAGGAGGTGGAGCTAATGCCTGCTCAGAATTACCCGGCAGATACAGCTAAATGCTCCCGTGATTAAATGACATCATGTTGGAAACCACTTCAAGGATTATTTCTGAAACAGTATGGAGCTCAAATGCTTTTTCTCTTGCGGGTTTACCAGGAGGTGAATTCCTTTTTTTTTACACATGCGCTCTCTCCAGTACAGGTTAGCTCTGAGTGTTAGCGATGCTTGCTAATGTAAACAAAGACCATATTACGTCCAAAACGCGTCGGGCATTGATTCTGATAGAACTTTCTGATAGTGCCGTGGGTCCACATTGCCAATATTACGTCATATCGGACGCATATCTGGATCTGCTCCGTTGTAGCCCCGTTTTTAGAGATTTGGGTACGGAGGAAAAGAGAGAGGGTTTTATTTTCTGACGCTGCGTGAGTTCCCCGACACACCGGGGGACACATCTTTATGTATAAAAGACATCAAAAAGTGCATTTTGCATGATACAGTAGGTCCCCTTTAAGTTTATTTCAAGACGGACACTCTACCAGAATAGGTCTAATATACAATATCATGTATATACAGGATATATTGTTCTATGGAAGATGAGTAAATTACTCCAGTACATTCAATTACTTGAGCACAAATATAATCTAACAAGGGCCTCCAGAGAGTGAAATTAGCAATAACAAGTTTATATGTTTTGTTTTAGTCAGCCTCCATCTAGACAAAACTGTCAAACTAGCGTAGGATACGTGTATACTAGTTTATTAAAAAGTGTCTTCTTTAAAATACGAGTGAACAAGAGCCAACTTCATATTCTAGAATCTACCAGCGCGGAGCTCGCTTTAAGCGTGCCGAGCCGTGCGCAGCCCGTTTTTGGTTGCGTTTCCACTTGGCCTAGTACCGGCTAGCGGGTCCTAATTCACAGTTTTTCTGGCCCCATAAAATCGTGGTTCTAGGGCCAGGAACAACCGGGCTGAGTCGGGCTGAGTATGCTAAACTAGAGAGAGAATCGCTGGCAAGGGGGCGACAACTACAACAAGATGAACATATGTTACCGTCATTTAATTGTAATACACGTTTAAAAATGATGCCGAAGTAACAACATACTGATACCGGTTAGTAAAAACCATGAATTAATGCTTCGACAAGTCTGCAGACAGACGGCAGGCGAAACACCTTTTTAAAATGTGTGTTTTCTAAATGGAGATTGGCTAAACTAACGCAGTATATGCTCCGACCGTCCACACTCACAACAACGACCTACAGACATAAATAAACCAGCGGCTGTATTCGCCATGACACAGGCCGTCTGTGGTTTGTACTTGTTTAACTTTTGTCTAGTTTCTGAACAGATATGAAGAGCTGTGAGCTCTGAGTGCTAAGAGCTAACGGCTGTGCCTACACTGATGCCCCTTTCACACCAGCGCCTTTTCAGCTCCGGCTCCGGCTCGGAGCTAGAGCCTGAAAAGCGCCGAGTTTTCCTGTTCACACCGCAGCGGCGCCGGCTCTTAGCTCCGGAATCGGGTTAACTTCCAACTCCAAAAAATTGTCGGTCTAGAGGCAAGAGCTTCGGAGCTAAGAGGTGACGTCGCTTACGTCTCTCTTACGTCGAGGCGTGCAGGAAACTAAACCCACCTCCCCTGAACATGGGTCGACTGTCATGCCTGCCTACAAGCAGTAGTGCCTATAAACACACTTTATAAAGTCAGGCAACACCAACCAGGCTTCGTGTGATTCTGTTTATTTGTACCTTACTTTGACCATCTGTTCACTGTTATCGATCATTGTGAAGAGAGGCAGACGTGTTGTTTTGTATTATTGCAGCTATCGGATGCAAGTAGTCAGTTTAGCTTCGGTTGCTATGCTAACATCAACCGTTTTATATCAGAGAAACTTTCATAACAGCGTTGTGATACCAAACAGTGTCAATTCAGACTGACACACATTCACTTAGGCTAAGGGGAACTGGGGATATGCATCAGATGCTTGTGTGAGTCGGACAGTGAATACTTTAGAGCGGCCGCTGCAGTGTGAGCTAACCGGGAGCTAACGGGAGAATAAACTCCCGTGGAAGAGCAGCCAGCACTGCAGCAGTCGGTAAATGCTGCAGAAACACATTAATAAACAATGAACCACGGCACTCTGGAGCAAAGTATAAGGTTGGAGAAGTCGTTATTCAATTTATTCTGGCTTCGTGTGATTAAAAGCAACACGATCATCGACCCGACGCAGTTGTTGTTGTTGTGAGCGCCGTAATGGCTGCCGTTGGGGAGCAAATCAGCGACGTAAACGGTGACGTCATGATGCAGCAGGGGCAGCTCTGGGGCGCCAGTGGGCGGTGTGTACAGAGCGGGAGCTGAAAAGGGAAACCGGAGCTGAACCAGAAAAGCTCCCGCTTGGAGCTAGAAACTGAAAAGCGCTGGTGTGAAAGCTTGAGTTATATAGAATAGATTCTAACCCAGCCCAGTTCCTAAACTCTAATGGAAATGCGCCATAAATTGAGCCAGTCCTAACAAGGCCTAGCCATACCGAGCGAGGCTGTGTAGTGGAAATGCACTGAGTGATAAGGAAAGGACTTCAACATCAAACAAACAACAAAGTTAAAAGGAGTTTTATACTACACATTTTCAAAAAGTGAATGTTAAGTTTTGTATTTGCCCCCAGGTCTCTCTGAACAAATAATGTTTTTCTGTGTTCTTTGAGAAGCCTAACCTAAACTTTCGAAACCTTCAAGTTTTTAGCCGTAAGCATTTGAATCCTCCATTTAAAATATGAAAATGTTTTTATCTTATATTTCAGGCATCTGTTCAAGATGTAACATAAGTGAGTCATTGTGTTGAGGTTCGGATAGTTCTTAAAATGTAGTTAAGTAAAACAAATTATTTGATTACTCAATTGTCATATCATTTGTGGAAAAACCCCAATATCCATTATTCTGTGTCCTTGTCAAAAAGTCAGAACATTCATAGTCCACACGTATTATTATGATGAATTGGAAATAACATAAACCAGATTACTTATTGACAATTGTTTAAAAGACTTTATGGATTTATTGTCAATTGAACTGAGCTCTTTGAATATTTCCACGGAGGTCATCGACCCCGGATCTCGAAAAGACCTCATTTACACAATAGGCGATTACATTGATGTTTGGTAATTGTCATATTTACCTGCTTCTTGAAGAACACCATGTACAATCAACTGATCGGGTGTCTCAAAGAGGGATAATCATGTCAGTGAATTGCCAGCTTGAGTTCCTCTCTAATGAGACGTTATCCTTTCTTCCACAGGTTGGCCTTTTTCCAACTGTGTGTGTAAGATGAGCGGCTTTGTGCAAGGAGTGTCTGTTTCCGCTTCAGTCTTCACTCTGGTGGCCATAGCTGTTGAGAGGTGAGGTCTACTTTGTCTCCATTTCCCCATCGCACATTTCCAGGGACACAGAACATAACCAAATATTATTTATTGTGTCTATTTTTTACTGCAGTGAGAGTTGCCAAGGAAATGTCGTTGTACTTTGTATGATGACAATACAGATATATTCTATTCTAATGTGGAACAGTTTTAAGGCCGGCCAAACGGAGAAAAAGAGGACGATTTGCTTTTATTTTGGATTTTGAGAACTCACAACGTTGAGAACAAATTTGGATTACAATTTTTTTGGAATAAAATAAAAATATCTGGAATAAATGTTGAACCTTTGAGAATAAATCTAAATACTGCATTTATGAAATATATGAAAACTCAACTTTTTTCTCAATACTTTGACTTTTTTTTTACCAAATACAAAATAAAATATCTTCCCTTTCTCATTTACTTCAAATTATACCCGACCCCAATACTCTTCTGTGACAGAACATTTGAATATGGAAAATATCTCTAGTTCTTAGACGGGCATTCAACTTGATTTTAAAACCTAAATGATGAATGTAAAACATAATTGGAAAATAAAATTATAAAGCAAGAAGTATTTTAGTTAAATATTCTTTTTGGTATATGTAAAGACATATATATATATCATATATAAAACTGTTGGGAAAATACTGAATGTACTCTTCCAATATCAGAGTCCACATGATAACAAAGGTATCAACTGTAGCTGTGAACATGACAGGATGTCTGATGACCTGGAAGAGCATCAGGACTGTTTGAGGCAGATTATAGCTATGTGATGAACATGATGATTCAGCCTCTATGGAGACAGACATCAAGCATGCTCATTTCTGACGTGGAGCTAATCTGAAGTAAACATTGAGTACTGCTTTCTATTCCTCCATCTTGTGACTGTGTGACTCCCTCTCTTGGATATCAGCATGTGAAGGACACTGCTCAGGAACTAGTCTCTGTATGTGATGACTGCTTCCTTTCTGGAGAGGATCCCAGATACATGGATCCTGAGATTGAAGCTCAAGCCGGTGACGAGTGATATTTTCCTAACACTAACATTCAGCAATGCTTTTATCTTTAGGTTTCGGTGTGTAGTGTACCCTCTACATCCCAAACCCACTGTTCTGGTTGCGAAGGGGGCCATCGTGTTCATCTGGACGCTAGCAGTGGTTATCATGTGTCCTGCTGCTGTGGCTCTGACTGTGGATAAAGTTCCTTTCCACTACATGGTGCACAATAATGACTTCAACCAAACGGTCCCCCTGTACTCCTGCTACGAGAACTTTGCCATCCCTCAGATGAGAAAGGTTTACACGGCGGTTCTGTTTGCTCTCATCTACCTGGTGCCGCTCACCGTCATCATGCTCATGTACGGGAGTATCGGATACAAGTTGGGGTCTTCTGTGATTGCAAGAGCTGGCCAGCCATTGATCTCCCAGAAAAAGATCAAGGTGATAAAGATGCTCATCGTGGTGGCTCTGCTCTTCATGCTGTCCTGGCTGCCGCTGTGGACCCTCATGATGATGACTGACTACGCAGGCTTCGACCGGGACCAGGTGGAACTTCTGACCAGCTACATCTTTCCCTTCGCCCACTGGCTGGCTTTCTCCAACTCCAGCGTCAACCCTATCATCTACGGCTACTACAACGAGAACTTTAAGAAGGGTTTCCAGGCTGTTTGCAAGTCTCGACCCGTCTGTTGCCTCATGCAGTGCCAGCTGTGGAGCAGGGTGGTCAGATGGGGGAGGAAAGACCAGTCTGTGCAAGCACCTGGTAGAGAGTGTGATTTCAGAGATGCCACTAGCAGTCGCAATCGTCAAGTCTTGGGAGTGAGGAATCGAGTCCATAACGTCAACCAGCTGACTGAATCAGCCGAGGTGGATAAGAGTCTAAAGGTAGGGTCTGTGGTGGTCCACTCAGAGAGTCTTTCAGATCGAGGGTTAGAAATGGCGGCAGTACAAAATAAAGGAAGCAATAGCGAGGAGTCAGAGAGGGCAAGTCCACAGGCAGCTTCAGTGTATCAGGCGTGGGACATCTGAAGTTCACACTGTTAAATGAACCCAACAAAGCCATTGTATGTTGCATTGTAGATCCAAGGAAGAGACTAGTATCAATTGTCAGATTTTGAATGTGTATCGGGCCACTGTTTGGTATGATGGATACCCATTGTGACACTAGTTCTAGGCAATGCCTCATCTATAATATAAAAAAATTCCAAATTGCTTTATGGCCATGATCAGTCAATCAGGGACAGCATAGATGACAGCACTCGAGGTGGCACAATGTACTTTAGGGCGATTGTATATTTGAGAAATATTCCCTTACTGTAGATAAGCACAACAATGGACCCGATTGTCACGATTTAGACAGCTAAGCAAGTCCAAAAGTATTGTTAAAGCTAAAAGAAAGTTGGAACAATATGTTGGGTTTGCACTTATTATTTCATGACAGTCATTTCTAGCCCAGTACTAGCTGTTTTTTTAACCATTGGTCCAACATCTCATCATCCCGTAAACAATTGTTTGGATGGCCCATTACTCTAGAACAGGGGTGGGGAACCTCCGGCCCCCGGGCTGTATACGGCCTGCGAGACAATTTGATACGGCCCTCGAGGTAACACACGCAAAAAAGAAAGAAATTAAGAAATCTAGACCGCAAAATAATTAAACAAAGCGAGTGCCTGTTTTTCCTGGCCAAGGTCAGGGTCCTTGAACACAACACAAGCCTAACGTGTCATCACGTGGTATATGTCTCGTCCGACAAGGGTTTAGAGCTGCCGGAGAGCAGAGCACCAGAACGCTGCTCCGGCCCGGGACTTCACAAATGTCAGTACCCATAAGGAGCCGTACACATGCCGCAGCTTTTGCGTGTCTGTGTCTTTAGCTGAAAGCCCAGTGGCGATCTGCTCATCTGTCACACTGATCATACAGTCAATAACTTTGTTGTTATTAGCATCTGGTTAGCTAGCTATGCTAACGAATATAAGAAGCTTTTTCTACAACCAGTGAGGTAAAGGCACATCTTTATGTGATCATTATAGTTATAACAAAATAAGAGAATACAGTAAACGGGTATAAAATACTATATGACAGTTAAAAAAAGTTGTTATTAATAAAGAAGAATACAGTTTGAAAGGAGAGTGATTTGTAAAATATCCATAAAGAAAAAGTAAATCTGCTTACAGTTCTGTTTCATATGGGTGTTGAGAGATGTTTCCATAGATCTCCTAATGTTGCTCTCAAAGTGCACCAGATTGATGCTTTCAACTTCAATATTTTAAAAAAAATCATCCCGGGGGAGCATGCCACCGGACCCCTTAGAGGAGGTTAGGTCCCCCCCCACTTAAATCATGTCCACATGGAAAGGAAACTAAATTGCACACATCTTGTGTCCATATCTTTCTGTTTTGGTGGTCATGCCACAACTGTGCACGTGCATGCGCGAGTCATGGTAAGATATCTGGATTAAGAGGTAGCTTTTTCTTTGCGCAACATGAAAGAAAGGCCAAATGAATGGGCTGTGATTTTAGTATTTTTAAGCAGACGTCAATAATTTGTACGGCCCTCGGAGGATGTTGAAACAATTGAAATGGCCCTTGAGAGAAAAAAGGTTCCCAACCCCTGCTCTAGAATCACACATTCTCTTAACAAACAGAGACACACTATGGTGAAGGCATGAACGATATTTCTCTGACTCTGTGTGTTCTATATTCTTACCATTATCCTAACCAATCTCAATCCTCATTCATAAACCTAACCCACCCACATGCAGGTAGAGTATTATCAATATCAAGTAGTGGCAGTTTGGATAACAACACAGGAATATCCACTACTAGTTTTACTTTATATCAGCAATATTCTACTAAGTTCGAGACAGATTTTAAGGACAAGGATGATTTGGAGGCAATGTGGAGAAGACATTGAAATGGCCAATCAGATGAAGAGGGAAGGTAAGGCTGTGGTCTGACACATCACCTGTTGTTTCTGCTCCTCTCTCCCTATCAGCAAAACAATTGGCTGAGCACGATCGTGTGACCATAATGTAAGTCTTCACATGCAATGTCCAGTTAGTATTTATCAGGGGCTTGACGATTACAATGAGAAGGGACCTAATGGCACACCTGCATGTTTTAAATTGTATTGTTTACTATGATGTGCTTTCTAAAGCTAATTACAGAAGCAATTTGGTTTAGACAACAATTTAATTGAGGCTACGGAGAATTGATTTGCTTTGACTCTGAAAGGCGTTCATTCTAAGCATCCGGACATGATGTGCAATCTTTTCGCCGTGGCACTTGGCATGTTGTGTGTTCATATTGTCACATGGAGTCGCCTCAGACAGAAATGGCAGCAGAAATAGAACCCAGTCAGACGGAAATGCGGCGTGTTTTGAAAATGCGTTGTTCTTGACAGTGCTTTTATCATCAAGCGTTAACAATGATAGTTGGTTGGCTACAAATTACCTCAACACTATTTTGACAAGGATTTTGTTTCAGTTATGAAGTACAAATACAAACAAGTACTCTTTGAGACTTTGGGACAATGACAATGGACCTTGTTACAGTTAATAAACCATTTTAAGGTGGTCACTTTGGTCTTACTCGTTGCCTCTACAGAGGTCATGTAGAGTTATTGTAATTAACAACACAATTCGTCTACCTCCACAACATTGCAGAAGAGTGAAACTCATTGTAAGTTCTCCTTACAGTATTATAAAGGCAAAAGCTCTTGGTCAACTACCTCAATGTCTATAAGAAACACAATATGGTAAATAACCTCTACCTGACAAGCACGACACCTTTAAAAAACTTTCAAAATGCAAAGTCAGGATAAATATAAATCAACATGTTGTTTGCAATAGAGACATACAGTAACACAGTCGAGAACACCAGTCCGCCTTCAGCCTAATCGTTGACATGAAGCCATGTGACTGTGGTGCAATTCATTTATAACACAAACCATATCAATGGTATTAATAGGTGGAGATGGTCTTGCTGAACAAAATGTGCACGTGCCATAGAGTATTTATTCTGCAATCATTCTAAATCCAATGGAGAAATCCAATAGGCGTTTTGTCGAGGAAACCAGGGTTACGGTAACAACCGGGTCAGCGTACTGATAAGAAAAACTCGGTTCTGAATCTCTTTAGTATAAAACAGATCTTATATGGGTGGATGAAATAAATACATATCTTGGAGTAAACAAAACAACCCATACAGACCGTAGGAGTTTGATTACCTTAGGATCCCTCATGATGCAAATCTGTCTTTTATGGCACAAGAAAAAAGTTGCAAGGACATTTTGAAGAAGGCATTTCACATTCAGAGGACACTGCATGGCCATCAAGAGACACGGACTGTGTGGAAACTAATCATATCGATACAGACACACAAGAAGACCAACATTATAATAGTTTGAAAAAGCCCATTGTAATGTAAGAAATTCTATACAAGTCGGGCTACATGTATGTTTGAACGAGCATTTTCTTTCAATGCTTTTATTGTTGATTGTATTGTTTACTTACTTCAATATATTTTCCGAAACAATATGACCATGAACATAAAAAACGAAGTAAGAACAGAATAAGAAACACTCACAGCGGTACAAATAATATAGTATCCAAACATTACAAATAATATACTGTATGCAGGCAAAGACATTCCTTTCTGTCTTAAGATCAAAAACACATTTAAGGTGTTTTAAGGTGTAACTATGGCTGTTGGATAAAGGGAAACAACGACTTAGCATCACATTAATCAATATCAGAAGCTATGTACAATAAATGTGCCACAGTAAATAAAACATATGGATGAAATAGAGTTCTTGCTTTAAACCCAAAGTGCTCTATAAAATGTAGAAAACCAGAGATACCTGGCTCTAATCTCTCTGTGTGATGCAGCGTAATCTCCCGCCCACGTGAACTACCCATGTTCCTCTATGCACGCATCGAAAAGCATCAAAAGTGATACAGAGTTTGAATTATATTTTCATAATTTGGAGGCTGTGGCTCAGTGGATTGTGTGCTAGACTTGGAATCAGGGGATAGCAAGTTTGAGTCCCGCTGCAGTCAGCATGTCGTTGTGTCCCTGAGACACTTCACCCCAAATTGCTCCTGTGGGGATTGTCCACTGTACTGACTGTATGTAAGTCGCTTACAAAAGCGTCTAACAAGTAACATGTAATGTAATATTTTGTCAGCTAGACAACATGCAATGTAGTGAATTCCTAACGTGCAGGTGTCTCACCGTGCCTTGATTTGGTAGTAATTGTGTCATTGTCGTGGGTAATGTCCGCAGTAATGTCTCTTACATGTCTAATATGTGTAATGTGTACTTGGAAAGCGCTTTGAGCACCTGTAAAAGCGCTCTAATAAAAAATGTAATGCATTATTATTATTATTATTATTATTGAATTGTGTTTGTAAAACGGTCAATATGCGGCATTATAAGCTTAGTTTTTGCTTGTGTGATAAAATGATTACTTTCCAGGAAAATATTGACATGTACTTGCCATTAAGGTTATTTCTTTAAAGAGGCATTATATTCAGTGTACAAATAAAAAGGTGCAGAACTTGGATATGAAAAAGTGGTAATATTTGTATTGCTAAGCTGTCACTGTTGTGGTGTAACTTGAATGTGTTCCCGGGTTGTGTCTTTGTTAACATTATATTTTAGCAGAACAATCAATCAATCAATCAATCAATCAATCAATCAATCAAGCAATCAATCAAGCACATGTATTTATAGGGGATTTACAGTACAAGGGATACAACTGTCTTTAGATTTGCGTTGGAAATGTGAAACTCAGGTGTCAGTCATGGACAACAAGCCACAGAGTAACTTGTTATAACTTTTGAATTCATTTAAATGTATTACTGATACCAGCAAGTACTCAATGTGAATTATTTAAGTTGAAATACCATGATGCCAGCTCTGGAGGAAACTAAATATGTGGACTTGAATACTTTATGTCTGTGGCTTGCGATGCAAAACCTTTGTGTAAAACGTATGCTTTTATCATGCTGTGTAACTGGCTGTATTTATGTTTCTCTTAATGTAATATGGTTCAATTGATGTGTATTTTATTTATATTTCTGTATTCAAGATGGCTTTTTGATGTTGTGCTCTCTAGTGGAAAATGTATGCAGAATGCTTCGGAGCAATGAAGAAGCCTCTTTGTTCAGCTGCAACCTCAAAGCCACCACCAGCACTTTAGTTGCCTGTCCGAAGATGGAAAGATAATGGGAAAGAATTATGTGTGATTGCCTTGAAATATCAACCTGAACAAAATGTATATTTCAAACATGCTTTCACATCAGTCGCGGTCGACATTTCTGTATTTGTGTATAGCTGGACGCTGAATTATGTGTTACAGTAATGTGAAATGTTCCTCTGGTGCGGTTATTTATTATTAACTGTATGCTATTTTTTTTAAATGTAATGCACATATTATGATTCGTATGTGTTTACCAGGTTGTATGCAGCAATGTGTTCATGTTTAATCTGTGATGTTGTGTGGTTTCAAAATAAATGATTTCCTCAAAGGGCTTTCTGTTCTGTGTTCTGCTGATTATACGAAGAAGACACTTCAGAAACTCAAAGCTGGTGCCCGATTGCAAACCAGTTGTTCGTGTTTCCACTACAGTTCTGCCGGCTCTCGGCCCTGAAAACTGCTCCAAATATCTTCTCAGGCAGCACCAAAAAACAAAAATAGCGAGATTAGCAATAACAGTTTATGATGAACAGTAGAAACAGAAGTAGTAGTGCCAAGAAAGAAAAGTGTCTCGACCACAACCACACTCATAAACATCACTCGGCATTAACCAGGCATACGTGTGACAAACAACTTTAAACAACCAGCTGTTCGTATACCACACCAGCAACACAATTTGTTTGCTATCAAGCTAAAGGGTGGGACATCTCTAAGCGGTTGACCAATCACAACAGAGCCGGCCAGCTAACCAATCAGAGCAGACTGGGCTCTGGTTTCAGACAGAGGGTGAAAAGAGGTGCTGCAGCACAGGCAGTATGAGAAGAATAAAGAGCTTTTTGAACATTAAAGCGTGGATACATGTAGAGACACTACATACTGATATAACAAATAGCATCATAGGGACCCTTAAAGTTCCTTAGTACTTGACTAAATGCTCATAGTTAAATTCTACTTATTGTTATATTTAGTAGTAAAAAAACCTAAATAAACTCTTTTTAATTAAATCACAGGTTCCATAAATCAATCAATCAATGTTTATTTATATAGCCCAATTTCACAAATGTTACATTTGTCTCAGTGGTCTTCACAGTGTGTACAGAATATCAGTATGACAATACGACACCCTCTGTCCTTAGACTCTCACATCGTACAAGGAAACACTTCCAGAGAAAACCCACAGTTTAAAGGGAACATGGGAGAAACCTCAGGGAGAGCAACAGAGGAGGGATCCCTCTCCCAGGACGGACACACGTGCAATAGATGCCGTGTGTAAATCGAAGAGATAATACATTTGCAACATAGGTAGTCCAAATGTTAGGAAATGCATGTGTGTGTAATAAGAAGATGAATCCACGGACATTGTCAGCAATCTTGTGGGAGCCATCAGGGAAGTAGTATGGTGAGAGTCAGGCAGGACCGCAGAGACCGGTTCAGCCACGACTCAAAGTCCAGGAGTCAGATCCAGAACTGAGGGCTAAGGATCCAGGACTCCGGATCCAGGACACAGGACTCAGGATCCAGGACACAGGACTCAGGATCCAGGACACAGGACCACAGCGACAGGATCAGCCTTCGACTCAGGATAGATAGATCGTAGATAGACACCAAAAAGAAATTTGGGGCAAGCTGGGTTATTCGGAACATGAGAGTACACAGGTACAGACAGAGAGAAGGAAGACGTAAGGTGTCCCCCGACAGTCTAAGCCTATAGCAGCAGAACGAACGTATCTACGTAAATGCACTCCCTTAGGATAGGTCGAGGGAAAGGGGTAGCAAGTAAGAAGTAAGAAACACAACGTAACCTGTATGTAGTGAAAATGAGTCTGAATTGTGCAGCTCAAATTATTGATATATTATGTGAACTGTTTTAGCCCCGTCAAATGATTTAGGCAAGGCAAGGCAAGGCAAGTTTATTTATAGAGCACTTTTCAACGCAAGGCAATTCAAAGTGCTTTACAAAAAAATCAAAAATTAAAGACATTAAGCATTAAAAAGGAAAAGCTAATCAAATAAACATTAAGAAAAAAAATACATGGATAAAAGTTACAGTGCAGTCTAAAATATAAATAGTTCAATTAAAAGCAGCGACAAAAAGAAAAGTCTTCAGCCTGGATTTAAAAGCAGTCAGAGTTGCATAATAACTGAACGCTGCTTTACCATGTTTAGTTCTGACTCTGGGGACAGAAAGCTGACCAGTCCCTGAAGACCTGAGAGATCTGGATGGTTCATAATTTAGCAGGAGGTCAGTAATGTATTTTGGGCCTAAACCATTCAGTGCTTTATAAACCAGCAGCAGTATTTTGAAATCTATTCTTTGACACACAGGAAGCCAGTGTAAAGACTTCAGAACAGGATGTGGTCCACTTTTTTAGTGTTAGTGAGGACTCGAGCAGCGGCGTTCTGAATCAGCTGCAGCTTCCTAATATATTGTTTAGTGAGACATGTGAAGACACCATTACAGTAGTCCAGTCTACTGAAGATAAAAGCATGGACAAGTTTTTCCAAATCCTGCTGTGACATTAGTCTTTTAATCCTAGATATGTTCTTTAGGTGATAGTAGGCTGATTTAGTAACTGTTTTAATGTGACTGTTGAAACTCAGGTCAGAGTCCATGACTACACCTAGATTTCTGACTTTATCTGTTGGTTTGAACATTGCAGACTGAAGCTCAGCGCTAACTTTTAAATGTTCTGCCTTGGCTCCAAAAACCATTACCTCAGTTTTATCTTTGTTTAATTGGAGAAAGTTCTGACACATCCAGTCATTGATTTGTTCAATGCACTTACTCAGTGTTTGAATTGGAGCATGGTCTCCTGGTGAAATTCTTACGTAAATTTGTGTGTCATCTGCATAGCTATGGTAACTTATGTTGTTGTTCTTCATTATCTGAGCCAGTGGTAGCATGTAGATGTTAAAGAGAAGAGGCCCCAAGATGGAGCCTTGAGGAACCCCACATGTCATATTTGTCAACTCAGATGTGTATTTACCGATAGAAACAAAGTTGTTTCTGTCCTTTAAGTAGGATTTAAACCAATTTAGAGCTGTTTCCGAAAGTCCCACCCAGTTTTCCAGTCGGTCCAGTAATATGCTGTGGTCAACAGTGTCAAACGCAGCACTGAGATCTAATAATACTAACACTGAAGTTCTGCCACTGTCTGTGTTTAAGTGGATGTCGTTAAAGACCTTTACAAGAGCAGTCTCAGTGCTGTGGTTTGGACGAAAGCCTGACTGGAACACATCGAAACAACCATTTAAATGCAAAAAATTACTCAACTGTTGAAAAACAACTTTTTCAATGATTTTACCTGGAAATGGGAGGTTTGATATGGGCCTGTAATTGTTCATTACTGAAGCATCTAGATTATTCTTTTTTAAGAGCGGTTTAATGACTGCAGTTTTCAGGGCCTGTGGAAAAATACCTGAGTGAAGAGATTTGTTTACTATATGAAGTAGTTCTGAGGCCATGCAAGGCAAAACATCTTTGAAAAATCCTGTTGGAATAATATCAAGGCAGCAGGAGGAGGATTTCAGAAGTTGTATAATGTCCTCCAGGTTTTTATCATTAATCTGATGGAATTGTGTCATGATGTCTGAATTGATGTTAAGTGGACACAGAGACAACACATTTGCTGTTCCTGATGCAGAGGCACTGACTGCTTGTCTGATTTTCTGAATTTTGTCAGTGAAAAAGGAAACAAAATCATTGCACGCCCTGGTGGATAGACATTCAGAGGCTACTGATACTGGGGGGTTAGTTAGTCTGTCGACGGTAGCAAACAAGGCACGTGCGTTGTTTTTGTTTTTGGTAATGATGTCAGAGAAGAATGATTGTCGTGCGTTTTTCAATTCCAAATTATAAAGGCCAAGTCTCTCTTTATAAATTTCAAAGTGAACCTGGAGATTTGTTTTTCGCCACCTGCGTTCAGCTTTTCGACATTCTCTTTTTTCTGTTTTAACGGTCATGGCCTTTCTCCATGGAGATATTTTCTTCCCAGTCACTTCCTTTACCTTAATTGGAGCAATGGCATCTATAACATTTTTAATTTTTGAATTAAAATGATCTACTAGCTCATTTACTGAGGTGTTAGCAGGGGCAAGTGTGGAAGAAAAAATCTGAGTAAACATTTACCTAGTATTTTCAGTTAAACATCGCTTTGTGGTTACCTCTTTTTGAACACTTGTGTGAACAGAAATAGAGCTCTCAAAGAAAACACAGGAATGGTCAGAGAGCGCAACATCAGTCACCACAACCTTAGAGATATTCAGACCCTTTGAGATAATTAAGTCCAGAGTGTGCCCCTTATTGTGCGTGGGCTCTGTCACATGCTGAGTCAGTCCATAGCTATCAAGAACACAAAACAGTTCTTTAGCCCCTCTGTCCTGGGGGTTGTCAACATGGATGTTAAAATCACCAACAATGACTAGACGGTCAAAGTCAATACACACTATAGACAGCAGTTCAGTAAGGTCATCAAAAAAGCTTGCACTGTATTTGGGTGGTCTATAGATATTTAGGAACAGAGCTTGAGAGGAGCATTTCAGCTGAAGGGCCACATATTCAAAATAATCAAAGTTCCATAAGATGTCTTCCTGCATTGAAGGGAATCATTGAACAGAATAGCAACTCCACCCCCTTTCTTATGCATTCTTTCCTGACTCATAAAACTAAAGTTGGGAGGGGTTGATTCGATAAGAACAGCTGCACTGTTATTTTGTTCAATCCAAGTTTCTGTTAAAAACATAAAATCAAGATTGTGCTCAGTGATAAAATCATTGATTAAAAATGTTTTTCCTGCCAAAGACCTGACATTTAATAAAGCTAGTTTAAGTTTGTTAAACACACTATCAGTCATATTTTTTGTAACAAGCTGTGGTTGACATGGAATCACTGCTAAATTAGATAAACTCACACAAACGTTTGAGTGCTTCCTGTATCTAAGATCATTCACCGCTCTTAATCTATTACCTATCAACACAGATATCGGCAAAGCTACTGGCAGGCAGGGCCCGGGCATGTCCTGGAAAGAGTTGAGAGTGCCATACGCCCTTGAGCCTGGACCCAGCAGATATCAGTTTGCAGATTGTTTTGGTTTGGATGATTGTGGTAGGCATGGTGATGAAGCCGGGGGAGATGGTGCGCGTCTCTGCTTTGGTGATTTTGGTGGGCGTCGTTGAGGAGCGGGGGTAAAGGACATGCTGCCAGCCCTGCGTATCGCCTTAGTCTGGTCTTTGAAATCCAGGAAGGAATCGGTGCCAGCCCTCTGTATCTCCTTCTTGTGTTCCATGATCTCCAGGAGGGTGGGTGAGGGTGAAGGCAAAAGGGTGAACAGAGTATCCTCAAAGGCGTTGACAGGGGGGGGGGTGACGGGCGGTGGGGACTCCTCCGTGTGTTTCATAGGTCTCCCATAATCAGAACATTCCTCAGGCGGGTGCAGTGATACTTCTTCAGGGTTTTCTGCGCGATGTGTTGTGTCTATCTCCTGTTTTGATTCCTCTTGCCGCTTGTCCTTGGCAGAGGGAACCGATTGATGACGCAGGCAGTTGAATATGTTAGAGATAAACAATTTCACTCCTGACTTGTTCAGGCAAACTCCATTTGCCTTGAAAAGATGTCTGCGGTCCCAGAACAAGTTAAAATTGTCAATAAAATGAACAGAATGGTCAGTACAGACAGTTGAAAGCCAGGTGTTCAGTGCAAACAATCTGCTGAATCTCTCCACTCCTCTTCTGACTGGCGGCAGAGGGCCACTGATGAACACCTCTGCATTTAGAGAGCTGACAGTTTCCAACAGACATTTAAAGTCTTCTTTCAGCACTTCTGACTGTTGTTTCACAACATCATTTGTTCCAATGTGTAGTACCACATTCTTCACAGTCGGATGTTCAGCCCCAATATGCAGGATCTTCTCAGCCAAGTCAGAGACTGTATACTTGGGAAAACAGAGTACTTTGGTGTTGTTCTTACTACACAGACCTTTTACATCTCTTACAGCAGAGTCACCCACAATCAGAGTTTCAGGCCCAGTCGTTAGCTTTCCCTCTAGCCTTTTACTTTTGGAGTAGCTATTGGTCCTTACCCTGCTGTGTGAAGAGGACGGGTTATCCAGGTCATCAGAAAGAGATCTCCGGCTCTCGGTCAGCGGAGCGTATCTGTTCTGGATTGGTACACTTGGTGGTTTAGGAGGATTTGTTGTAGTTCTCCCTGTAGCAGCTGTCCACGGCTGTTTAGGGGTTGAAGAGGCGCTCTTCCTGGGTGATAACAATGCAGGCCAGCCGGTCGCATCACGTATTTCAGAGTGTTGGGCTCTGCCCGTTATCCTTCCTCCCAAATCCAATGAAAATGATTTACTCTTAGGCTTTGCACCCAGAGAGTTCCAGGGAGGACCACCACTTGTAGATTTATGACCCGGTACACAGCCCTCCTGTTCCTTGGAATCCTTGTAGCTGCTAACTAGCTGTGAGTTAGCACACCCTTTTCCATTATTTTGCAACACTGGTAAAGTGGTGTCATTCCCACAACATAGTCCATTCACTTCCACGTTAACTTCCAGCCGTTGCATTTTCATTTCCAGCACGACCATCTTCTGTAGAAGTTTGTGGAAGTCATCTGTAGAGAACGGAGGCATTTTTCTACCAACTAGCTTAAGCTAAATAGCATGCAGTAGCCTACCAGGCTTTAGCTGTTGCTAGGCCACGCTACTGTAAGACTGGGGTCGCCGTAAAAATGTTGAAATATGGCTGAAAACCTCCGTTTATTTACGAAGATGAACTGTCCCAGTGATAGGTTAATGTCCAGGAGCTGCTGCTCGACGTTTTCAGAGAATAAGAATAGGAAAATCAGCATAAAAAGCAAGCAGAGGCAAGAGCAAGCAGAAAAGCGTCTGCACTGTAAGAGAGATAAGCAAGGCTTTTTTGATATTATCTAACAGCAGAACTAGAATTGTAAACGACACCCAGCTTTATAACACTGTGTGACACACTTTTTCTCCAAGTTTCATCAAAGCATGAAATGAACCTAATCATTTCCCCTCAGCTGGGTACATTTTCAGTTGAATAGAAGCTTTCTACTCATTTTGTACTCGGTTGAAGAACTGCGCTGCACATCAGGCAGACGTTATATATCTGAGAGCTTAAAGACTGTTTTCCCTGACTTCTGAGACGAATCAACTCGGTAGGTAAATGGACGGATGAATAGAATGAAAGGAATAATGTGTCATATTAAAATCTATTCAAAGCCTTTTGTTGCACATTTTTTTGGAGGATATAAGGATTTGTCTCCAGGGATCCTAAAGTTAAATGAAAGTAATTTTCTTCAAAGTGCCTATTCAGTTCTTTTCCAGCACCTGCAATGACTGCATTGTTAAATTAAACATAAAATATATGAGAAAATCAAATTTTGTAAAACGTTGAGCTGTTACATAACCTTCATAGCATGGACACATTACAAGGAAATAGTGCTGCTTGGTGATTTTAACTGGGACTTGTTAACTTCTGGGTCAGAGGATTTTAAAAACCTTTGTATCTCTTTAAATGTTACTCAGATTGTTGACAGTCCTACTCGCCCTAATATTATGTCCCCAAATAAATCATCAATCAATCAATAATTTGATTAAAAGTTTTTTATTTTGGATGTTTTTAAAAACATTTAAATAAACAAAGTCTTGGCTTTCAGAATATGAAACTTTTATTTCCAAAATCACATGATAAATACATTTGTGATGCTTGTAAAGGGAAGATGACAGCTCTCACTCGCTGTCACGATTCTATCACGATTCTCATGTTATGTCACGTTTGTAGTTTTATCTGTGTTGGTGTTTTTCTTGTCTTTGGGTTTTATTGTGTAAAGTGTTCACCCCCGTTTCCTGCCTGCTTTCTGTCTGTTTCCCTCCCTGATTACCCGATTGTGTTCACCTGTTGTCCTTGTGTTTCTCCTCCACTGCCCAGCTGTGTCTTGTTCTGTGATTACCCTTCTGTGTATTTAGTCTAGTCTTCCCCTGTGTTCCATGTCGGTTCATTGTTTCCCCTCCATGTTATTCCACGGTCTGTGTTCCTTGTGCTGCTTTGGATATTTTGGATTCTGCCTTGTTTTTGCCACAGCTTTATTATTTAATAAAGCTCGCTTTTCGTTATTCTGCATTTGAGTCCTACCTGCTTCACCCGTTCGTAACAGAATGAACAGACCACATTTGGACTCAGCAGATTTTAATGTTTTGGCCCCACAGGCGGAATGTCTTGGGTACTCTCTGGAGTACATTTTTTACACCTGGAAGAACGCCTCATCTAGACAGGGTAAAGAGGCTGCTTTGAAGGAGGCACGCCGGGAGGTTGCTCGCAAGCCCTGGCTCAGAAGCTTGTTGCCTGAGTGGCTACAAACCTTTACAAGTAGCCCTGAAGAAATGTCACAAGCTTATAACCCTTTCCTGGGATCCGACTACTGTCCTGTTGAAGGTCCACAGGGTCTCCAAAAAGCTTTTAGGAGACGCAGGGCCAGGATTCCAGCCCGTGCTCCCACAGCCATGGATCCATGCACCAGTACCGGCCCGCAGAGCTATGTTTCCTTGCTCGATTACCTGGCCCACACAGCCATGGTCCAGGCCTCTGTTCCGGTTCCAGCGGCTCCAGTTCCAACCTCAGACCTTTTCTCAGGAACCCGTCTGGTGTTTGGAGGTCCACGGAGCCTCCAAAAGGTCTCTGGAAGATGCAAGGCCAGGATTCCAGCCCGTACTCCAGCGGCTCCGGCTCCAGTGCCGGTCCCAGCGGCCATGGTTCTGGCCCTGGTTCCGGCCTCAGCAACCATGGTTACAGCCCCAGTTCTGGCCCCAGCAGCCATGGTTCCGGCCCCAGTCCTAGTCCCTTTCCTAGTCCCTCCTCAGGTCACTTTCCTAGTCCCTTCTCTAGTCCCTTCTCTAGTCCCTTCTCCAGTCCCACCTCTAGTCACTTCTCTAGTCCCTTCTCTAGTCCCTTCTCAAGTCCCATCTCGAGTCCCCTCTCCAGTCCCCTCTCGAGTCACCTCTCGAGTTCCATCTCTAGTCCCTACTCAAGTCCTGCCTCTAGTCAATTCCCTAGTCTCATCTCTAGTCCCTCCTCTAGTCACTTCTCGAGTTCCCTCTCGAGGTCCCTCCTCTAGTCCCCTCTCGAGGTCCCTCCTCTAGTCCCCTCTCTAGTCCCTTCTCAAGTCCCCTCTCGAGTTCCCTCCTCTAGTCCCTCCTCTTGTTCCTCCTCTAGTCTCTCCTCTAGTCCCCTCTGGAGTCACGTCTCAAGTCCCTACCCAATGTCCTGTCCCGTTGGAGGCCCCGTCGACTACTCCTCTGCCGGGGGTCCTACCAATCGTATGTCTGTCCCGTTGGAGGTCCCGTCGTCTACTCTCCTGCCGGGGGTCCAGCCAGCTTCTTGTCCTGTCTCGTTGGAGGTCCCGCCGTCTACTCTCCTGCCGGGGGTCCTGCCAATCCTATGTCCTGTGCCGTTGGAGGCCCCACCGACTACTCTCCTGCCGGGGGTCCTGCCAACCCTTTGTCCCGTCCTGTTGGAGGTCCCGCCGTCTGCTCTCCTGCCGGGGGTCCTGCCAACCCTTTGTCCCGTCCTGTTGGAGGTCCCGCCGTCTGCTCTCCTGCCGGGGGTCCTGCCAGCTCCTTGTCCCATCTCGTTGGAGGTCCCGCCGACTGCTCTCCTGCCGGGGGTCCTGCCAATCCTATGTCCTGTTCCTCTGGGGGTCCCGCCGACAACTCTTCTGCCGGGGGTCCTGCCAACCCCTTGTCCTGTTCTGTTGGAGGCCCCACCATCACCTGTCTCACCGGGGGTCCTGCCAACTACTGGTCCTCTTCCGTGGGGGATCCTGCCGAAGCCTGTCCCACTGGCTCCGGTTCCTGTTCGGCCGACACCGGGTCCTGCCCGGCCTCCGGAGCTGTCTGGTCTTCGCCCTCAAGCCCGGCCCCCTGAGAGCCGCGGTCTTCTCCCTCGAGCCCGGCCCCCTGAGTGCTGTGGTCTTCGTCCTCGGGCCCGGCCCCCTGACTCTTCCTGCCGCTGCTTTTGCCCTCATGCACGGCCCCCTGAGTTTGCCCGCTGTGGCCTTCGCCCCTTTTTGAACTTTGCCTTGCCCCCAGGCCGTCCAACCGAGACCCCCTCCTTGGTCTCTGCCTTGCCCCCGGGCCTTCCGCCCGAGACCCCCTCCTTGATCTCTGCCTTTCCCCCGGGCCGTCCGCCCGTGACCCGTCCTCCAGACCCCCTCCACCCACCCTGCTGGACCTTTTGGGACGTCTGGGATCCGTCCCTTGAGGGGGGGGTTCTGTCACGATTCTATCACGATTCTCATGTTATGTCACGTTTGTAGTTTTTTCTGTGTTGGAGTTTTTCTTGTCTTTGGGTTTTATTGTGTAAAGTGTTCACCCCCGTTTCCTGCCTGCTTTCTGTCTGTTTCCCTCCCTGATTACCCGATTGTGTTCACCTGTTGTCCTTGTGTTTCTCCTCCCCTGCCCAGCTGTGTCTTGTTCTGTGATTACCCTTCTGTGTATTTAGTCTTGTCTTCCCTTGTGTTTCATGTCGGTTCATTGTTTCCCCTCCATGTCATTCCACGGTCTGTGTTCCTTGTGCTGCTTTGGATATTTTGGATTCTGCCTTGTTTTTGCCACAGCTTTATTTAATAAAGCTCGCTTTTCGTTATTCTGCATTTGAGTCCTACCTGCTTCACCCGTTCGTAACACTCGCCACTCACTCCCCCTCCCTCCGGCTGAAATTATGAATGTAAGGCATATAGTAATCATAGATAACACGACAGGGTCCGTTACAGTTTGGTTTCAAATAAACAAAGTCTTGGCTTTCAGAATATTAAAATTGTTTCGGAAAATTCAGATGATAAATACAACGTTGAAGCTTGTAACGGCGTAATTACAAGCGGAGAACGGAGTAACTTGACGTCACAGCAGGCATAACAACAGCCGGTGTTTCTCATGAGTGTTTTCCCCGGGAAACAAACACAATACACACAAACGCAAACACACACTCGTGAGCTTCCCCCAGACCAGTAATCCAAACCAAAATATCTTCCCTCCGTAGTATTTTGATAATTTGCTCTGCTAATCAATCAGATCGATGGATTCCAGAGATGACTCCGAAACAGTCAGTGGGCACCACTTAACAGCCAATCAGAATGAGAATATGTTTCACATGTGACTTATTCAAATTGCGAGTGATTGAGTGACAGATGAAGGTTGTTTAGGAGAAAAAGTTTGAGAGTGGCGCTCGGAAAAGGAAATTGTTCAGGGGAAAGGAGTTTCGAGACAAGCAGCTATTACAAAACACGTCGAAGCATACAGGTTATTTTAAACCTGTAGGCCGGATGAGGAGGAAGGACAGATGAGTTCTGTACCGAGCGGCAGCGGTGCCGTGCCGCGGGGCCTCGGAGCCAAGTAGGCCGTCTGGTTCTGATAGCGATGGAGTAGCGGGAGAGGAAGAACAGACAGGAGGGACATTATCTGTTGGAGGAGATGGGAGGACGACGAGGACTTGCTATGTGGAGGGGAGCCAACGGCAACCGGACAGATACACGAGGGAGGCCCGATACGTCACTCATCTGGAGGAGAGGACCAGGCGCGCGCAGAGCAGAGTGGAGAAGTGTGATCACAGAGCCTACCGAGGCTATACATGACTTTCATTTGTTGTTTAAATAGGGGGCCTACAAAACCAGCCCCAGGGCCTGATGGCAGGTTAAGGCGGGCCTGAACGTAGAGCCTTTCTTTTTAAAGTTAGCTGCAGATTTTATTGCTCCACGTCTCACTACTCTTTTTAACCTCTCCCTCAGCACGGACACAATTCCAAAATTATAGGCCCATCTCTAAATTGTCAGTTCTGGCTAAGGTTCTTGAACGCCTAGTGAGTGAACAGGCAGGGCCGCCCCTGGCCAACTTGGGGCCCCAAGCGACATTGTGAGATATTATCAACACAGTTACTTTTTTATACAGTGAGGTAAATGGTAAATGTGCATGTCGTTCAGTATGCGTTTACAGGTGAATACTAGCCTCAAAAAGATTAAAATATCATGAATGCAAATAAACTAATTATACTAATAATAATCATAATCATAATCAATTCAATAATATAAATACTATATTATTTTATTATACTATAGTTGTAATATAGTCAAGACAAAACATGCTTATGACATGCTCAAAAACTGATATTTCTTAAATCAATCTCAAGATCAATCAATCAATCAATCAATCAATCAATCAATCAATGTTTATTTATGTAGCCCAATATCACAAATGTTACATTTGTCTCAGTGGTCTTCACAGTGTGTACAGAATATCAGTATGACAATACGACACCCTCTGTCCTTAGACCCTCTGTCCTTAGACCCTCTGTCCTTAGACCCTCACATCGTACAAGGAAACACTTCCAGAGAAAACCCACAGTTTAAAGAGAACATGGGAGAAACCTCAGGGAGAGCAACAGAGGAGGGATCCCTCTCCCAGGACGGACAGACGTGCAATAGATGCCGTGTGTAAATTGAAAAGATAATACATTTGCAACATAGATAGTCCAGATGTTTGGAAATGCATGTGTGTAATAGGAAGATGAATCCACGAGGATATCCATCCAGGACCGATGATCCAGGACCACAGCCACCACTCGTGATTCAGGGCTCGCGATCCAGGACACAGGACCGCAGGATCATCCATGACTCCGGATCCTGGCGTATATAGACACCAACAAGAAAGACATGTGGGGAAGCTGGGTTAATCGGAACATGAGAGGACACAGGTACAGACAGAGAGAAGGAAGAAGTAAGATGTCCCCCGACAAACTAAGCCTATATCAGCAAAACTAGGGGCTGATTTATCAAAAAGGAAGGTCTTAAGCGCACTCTGTGGTCCTGGCTCATCGGTCCTGGATGGATATCCTCGTGGATTCATCTTCCTATTATACACACATGCATTTCCAAACATTTGGACTCCCTATGTTGCAAATGTATTATCTTTTCAATTTACACACGGCATCTATTGCACGTCTGTCCGTCCTGGGAGAGGGATCCCTCCTCTGTTGCTCTCCCTGAGGTTTCTCCCATTTTTCCCTTTAAACTGGGTTTTCTTTGGAAGTTTTTCCTTGTACGATGTGAGGGTCTAAGGACAGAGGGTGTCGTATTGTCATACTGATATTCTGTACACACTGTGAAGACCACTGAGACAAATGTAACATTTGTGATATTGAGCTATATAAATAAACATTGATTGATTGATTGATTGACTCTTAAAAACGGATAGGGTGTCTGCCGCCCGAACACAAACTGGAAGCTGATTCCACAAATGTGGAGCTTGATAAGAAAAGGCTCTGGCTCCCAATGTAGTTTTAGAGACTCTAGGAACACCCAACAACCCTGCATTCTTGGAACGCAATGCCCTAGTAGGACAGTAGGGTATAATGAGTTATTTAAGGTAAGATGGAGCCTGCCCATTAAGGGCTTTGTAGACGAGAAGAAGAATTTTAAATGCTATCCTGTGTTCTATAGGGAGCCAGTGTAAGGCAGCCAGAACAGGAGTAACTCTGGTACACGAGCCGCAGCATTTTGAATCAGCTGAAGCGACTTGACTGACTTCTTGGTACTCCCTGATAATAAAGAGTTACAATAATCCAGCCTAGAAGTAACAAATGCATGGACTAGTTTCTCTGCATCGCTTTGAGGCAAGATATGCCTGATTTTTGCAATGTTACGTAGATGGAAGTAGGCGGTCCTTGAGCAATGTATCAACAACTACATGTACACACACATTTCTATCAGTATTTCTGTGCTGCCCTGGCGCGAGCGTGGAAATATGATTGGCGGCGATTTCATTTGAACGGGACGGTGCAAAACGAGAAGCATTCAGACCCAAGTACTGAAGGAATGAGTATTTGCGGCTGTACTCAGCATTGAACCAAAACGCACTAAAGCTTTGATCTTAATAAGTTTGTGAGGCGTTTTGCTGAACAAAATGGCAATCGCCGCACTCAGCTGTAATAGACATGTCAACGTGATGCTCTGCTCACGGATGAGCATACAAAACTGTTAAGATGATGACCTTACGTGTGTAAATATATATTTTTTCTTTGAGGGGGTCTGCCCCGAAAAAACAGTTTTCAGTCCTGAGAAAGTCAAATAAGACGGTGTGTAAAACTACACTGCCCAGCCAAAAAAAAGTAATCACTTTGATTTAACTAGGCCAGTAGGTAAAGACTTTCCACTGGGTAATAACTGAAGTATAACCATGTAAAGGCAAACAAAAAGAGGAAATAACAGGTCAAATCAAGCAAATCCCCCTCTCAGATTCCACAGCAACCAGAAGAACATAAATACTGGCTGGTGATTTGATTAATCAGCTTTGTGATGGAATAAAAAATGCACAGTGCATTTCCTTAGCTGTGGATGAGTCCACTGACACCACTGACAATGCTCAGTTGCTGGTGTTTGTGAGTTTTTATGATGAGGCAAAGGGGGAGTTTGTTGAAGATGTGTTGGGCCTGACGAACCTCAGTGGACACACAATGAGGGAAGACATTTATAAAGCAATAATGGGAATGCTGAATGAAAGAGGGTGCAGCTGCCTTTATTCTAACTGTGCAGCTCTTACACTGCAACTCTGAGGGCTCAAGCACAGACACAATAACATTACATTACATTACATTGCATTTAGCTGACGCTTTTATCCAAAGCGACTTACAATAAGTGCGTTCGACCAACAAAATACAAACTTGAAGAAAACAGAATCATAAAGTACATCAGGTTTCATCGAGCAAAAACATTTCAAGTGCTACTCAACTGGCTTTAGGTAAGCCAGTCCTTTATTAGTATATCAGTGCTTTGTTAATAATTCTATCGCTCGAGGTGGAGTCGAAAGAGATGAGTTTTCAGTCTGCGCCGGAAGGTGTGTAAGCTATCTGCCGTCCTGATGTCAATGGGAGCTCATTCCACCATTTTGGAGCCAGGATAGCAAACCCACGTGTTTTAGCTGATGGGAACTTGGGTCCCCCTCGCAGTGCGGGTGCAGCAAGTCGTTTGGCTGATGCAGAGCGGAGTGCACGTGCTGGGGTGTTAAGAGATCTCTGGATACATCTCTCAACACCCAGATGAAACAGAACCGTAAACAGATTTTATTTTTCTTTATGGATATGTTACTGTTTTACTGTCATATAGTATTTCATAACTGTTTTTCATTTATTATCTTGTTGCTTTAAACCTATAATGATCATATGAAGGTGTGCCTCGGAAATAATTTCCGAAAAAAACAAACGTTTGAGACCCACTGAGATAACTTAGACTAAAGTTAACTACTGTTGTTTTTATGCAAACATATTAATTTGTAAAGTAACATGTCAGATTAATAGTGTCAAATATATTTCCCTGTACATTTTAGTGGAGTAGAAGTATAAAGTAAATTGCAAATACCTCAAATTACAACACTTGAATATGATACATTCTACCAATGGTTAATTGGTTGATTATCTGATATTAGATTAGATTCAATAGATCCAAAAATACTATTTTCATCCCAAAATGGGAAATTGTTGTGTTACAGCAGCATGAAAAAAGGCATTGCATGAGAATTAAAAATGTAAATGAATATATAAATTAAATAAATACATGCTAGCAAAGGAACAATATATATGTAAATAGTAACTAATGAGCACTCAACATAAAAATATACACAAAAGAATAAGCTAACCTATCGCTAAAGGAACAGGATAAACACGGGAATACAAACAGCACAGATTATTCATAACGTATGCAAGTAGTTTCACATTTAAATGTCATGCTAGAGAAGGGAATAACACTGTGGAGTCTTGTTATAAATAAAATAAGAACTATGAAGCTGGGAGTTTCCTGTTAGAGGTTGCATGAACAATGCTTCCTGCTATTTTGTAGTCCAAAGAGAAGGCCTATGTTCTTGTAGATCCATATGAATGCTTCAAAAGTACACACGGCTCAGTTGTCACAGCACAATGAACCTGGCACAGTTAAGAGTCGCTATCAGCGGGCTGATGCTCGCTTCACATCCTTACCACAAAGCACTTTTGGGCCCACTGTCTCCAGGTGTGATGCTGCACACCTGCCCACCTCTCTACACCCTGCTTAAGAAGTCTGGTTATTGCCGCGTGTTGCTCACTCCGGTGACCCGTGACTCTGAGTCGCTATGTCATGCTGTCAGTGTCAGGGCAGAAGGCATGGATGTCTGATAGATGATGGAGATGATAGATGGAAGGTGAGTAGAGGTTATAGGGAGGCCAACATGTCAATAAGACAATACTGAACACTGGCTGGAAGTGGAAGGGAACGCTCTGTACCAGAAAGTGAGGAGGCTGTAAATAATACTTCTTTCTACAGAGTACAGTCAAAAGCTTCAGTGGAAACACAGTTTGTTCAACTAAGCCTGTACAGTATCTGAAATCTGCTGATGGTCACGTGTTGCAAACCATTTTGTAAAAACTAGAAGCTTCAGTAATCACATCCTGTTTCCAGCAATATCCTGAAAGCAGAATGATGGATTGTCACTATGAACAGACAAAACATGGGAGAGAAATGGAGAAGCACAGAGAATTAAGAACATGCAATCAAATCAAATACATTTGTTATAGCCCAATGTCAAAACACATTTCTCTCAGAGGGCTTGACAGATCAACAGACATGAATGACAATATAAAACAAATATAATAAAATAAGAAGAATATAATACAATTACAACATAGAAATATAAAATACAAATAAGATAAGAGTAAATTAAATGAATCAAATGCAATAAAAAACATTGAAATGTCGGATCCAGGAGGCTGTTTTAGGGAAGCCTGAAACCAGCCCTTATTATAGGCTTTATTAAAAAGGAAGGTCTTTAGACTAATCTCACATTATGGGGACGCTGTCTGCCTCCCTGTCAAAAACAGAAAGCTGGTTCAGTAGCTGAAGCTGAGGGTGTTTCTCAATGTCGAGGAAGGCTGCTCCAGAGCCACTATTTCAAGGATGCTACGTCATCGAGTCCCGCCGAAGGACTGTTCCAATGTCCAGGATGCTTGGAATTCTACCGAGGCCGGCGTCCTTCGTTGCGAGACATTTTGAGGCTGCACCTGTGTATCCTCCGCGGTCTTATGTTAGGGAACCTTCCATCCTACATCTGCTCCCTGATCTCACGGAAAATTGTAAGTGGCTACTGTCTGAGATCGCATGCTGTGGTTTTATTAAATGTGCCAACTGCTAGGACTGTCTTAGGGAAGACAGCTTTTAGATGCGCAGCTCCTCTGTCTTGGAATAGTCTGCAAATGAAATGGAAACTGAGCAATCTGGTGCCACTACATGTTTTTAAAGCTCGGTTGGATGCTACTCAATCGGAAGCTGTTGGTACCTGCTCATGTGGACAGTTATGTACATTGTAAATCCCTGTAATGATGCTGTATGATGTCCTTTTTGTTGTTCTGTTTATGTTTTTACGTTTCATGTGGAACCTACTTGAGCAGGTCTCCCTTGAAAAAGAGATCAATGATCTCAATGGGATACACCTGGATAAATAAAGGTTTGAAATGAAAACATTTAAAGTTACACTGCAGCTCCTCAGAAGTCATTCTGCCGAAAACAGGACTTGACAGCAACTATTTTGAGAAATATTCAATCAATTCTTGAACTTGTTACTACCCAAAACCAAGACAATAATCATGAACATTACATACTCACAACAAACAGTAACATAACAACCACAAAGCAACACAAAATGCTGTAAAACAGAAGTAACTCTAACAGAGCTCAACAGGCGTCCTCACAGATGCCGGTCGAAAAACCCTGAGGCCCACAGTCATGCACAAATGCAGACATAAGCAAGGCAGAACTCGCAATCTGATTGGTTAAAGGCAGTTCACACTGCGGTACTTTTCCCACAAAGGTTCATGCGAACTTAGTTCATGCAAACTCTTTAGTTCGCATGAACTAAGTTCAGATCGCGTTCACACTAGAAAAAGTCCCTGGGGGTGGATTAGGCAAATGAAGCCGCTGACGTCACTTCTTCTTCTATGGTTTTACTGGCAGGCCGCAAACCACTTCACGGCGTATACTGCCGCCCAAAGTCCCCGGCCGGAAGTCCCCGGAGTTGGGGACTGGCTTCAGTAGAAGCTGCTGGGAGTCCCAGCAGCTTCTACTGAAGCCTTCCGAGTAAATCGCCAGAACGCCGACACCTCCTCATCTCCACCGCACCCATGTTTTATTTTGTGTTGCCATAAGTTAGTCTCTCTGCGTTTCTGCGCTGGGCTAATGCTAATGCTAATAATGCTAATGCGAGGATAATAAAATGGCGGCTTCACAACACTTTTTGGGAGTTTTACGGGGCGTGGTTTGCAATCCGCCCAGCCAATCAGGAATATAGCTCTTTTCTCAAAAAAGAGCCGCTCGAAAGTCCCTGCTCTCTAGCAGGGACTTTCGAGGGGGTAAAAAGGTTCGCATGAACTACTTTTAGTACCGGCTCTTTTTGGTGTGAACGCGATCATGAACTAAGTTCGCATGAACCTTTGTGGGAAAAGTACCGCAGTGTGAACGCGGCTTATGACACAACATCGGCACCTTTGGCTTCAACATTAGAGGGATTTACTCGAACGTCTGAAAGCCTCAGATCAGATTTTCAACCTGGAAACAGCAAAGGATTAAATCTAATTCGATAAAAGCTCCAATTTATATACAAGTGAGCCATAGAGTAGTAATGCAATGACATAAGTATATTGATGGAAACAACCTTTGACATTGCTTTTATAAGTAGAAATATATACGAAACTAAAGGATTTGCTGGTCCTTACCATCTTTAGACGTCTAGTAACTATAGAGAAGACCTTGAACAGCACTGATATAACCCTTTGTCCAGAGGTGTGAAGTAGTGGAGTACAAATACTTCGTTACTGTACTTAAGTACATCTTTCTGGTATGAGTACTTTACTCCACTACTTATTTTTCTGACGACTTTTTACTTTGACTTCTCACATGTTGAACTCAAATACCTGTACTTTCTACTTCTTACATGTTGAACTCAAACACCTGTACTTTCTACTTCTTACATGTTGAACTCAAATACCTGTACTTTCTACTTCTTACATGTTGAACTCAAACACCTGTACTTTCTACTTCTTACATGTTGAACACAAATACCTGTACTTTCTACTTCTCACATGTTGAACCCAAATACCTGTACTTTCTACTTCTTACATGTTGAACACAAATACCTGTACTTTCTACTTCTTACATGTTGAACACAAATACCTGTACTTTCTACTTCTTACATGTTGAACTCAAATACCTGTACTTTCTACTTCTTACATGTTGAACTCAAATACCTGCACTTTCTACTTCTTACATTTTGAACTCAAATACCTGTACTTTCTACTTCTTACATTTTGAACTCAAATACCTATACTTTCTACTTCTTACATGTTGAACCCAAATACCTGTACTTTCTACTTCTTACATGTTGAACTCAAATACCTGTACTTTCTACTTCTTACACGTTGAACTCAAATACCTGTACTTTCTACTTCTCACATGTTGAACACAAATACCTGTACTTTCTACTTCTCACATGTTGAACTCAAATACCTGTACTTTCTACTTCTTACATGTTGAACACAAATACCTGTACTTTCTACTTCTTACATGTTGAACACAAATACCTGTACTTTCTACTTCTTACATGTTGAACTCAAATACCTGTACTTTCTACTTCTTACATGTTGAACTCAAATACCTGCACTTTCTACTTCTTACATTTTGAACTCAAATACCTGTACTTTCTACTTCTTACATTTTGAACTCAAATACCTATACTTTCTACTTCTTACATGTTGAACCCAAATACCTGTACTTTCTACTTCTTACATGTTGAACTCAAATACCTGTACTTTCTACTTCTTACATGTTGAACTCAAATACCTGTACTTTCTACTTCTCACATGTTGAACACAAATACCTGTACTTTCTACTTCTCACATGTTGAACTCAAATACCTGTACTTTCTACTTCTTACATGTTGAACCCAAATACCTGTACTTTCTACTTCTTACATGTTGAACTCAAATACCTGTACTTTCTACTTCTCACATGTTGAACACAAATACCTGTACTTTCTACTTCTTACATGTTGAACCCAAATACCTGTACTTTCTACTTCTTACATGTTGAACTCAAATACCTGTACTTTCTACTTCTCTCATTTCCCAAACAGCTGGTTCCTTTAGTCTGAATGTGTGTTTGGTGCGTGATCATTATTCTTTAGAGTCATTGCGTTCGCAGTGATGGATACACGATCCGTGTATCCATTACTTCCTGGTCTTCTCTAAAGAAGAGGGACCAATGAAAACGTTGTCATGTTGCCGTTGGTCGGCATAGAAACATTTATTAGGTAACAATGACATTATTGTTCTATTAATATAAAGGGAGGTCAGGTACTCTTTCAAACAGCTGCTAGTTGGGTACTTTTTACTGAAGTACATTTCAAAGCCCATACTGCTTTACTTTTACTTGAGTAAAGTTGTTTAGTCAGTACTTCTACTTTTACCAGAGTATTTTTAAACACGAGTATCTGTACTTCTACTTGAGACATTTAATTGCATTTCATTGTGTACTACAGTACCTGTTGTTCTCAGTAATTGACTGTTTCCAGTAGAGAGACTTCCAATAACTACTTTCCCTTTTAAAAGTGCAAAGTGTAAGACATAACATATATTATTCTGAAATGGACTGATCTGCATAACGAGTACTTTACTTTTATACTTTAAGTATTTGTTGATACCAATGCTTTTGTACTTTTACTTGGGAAACATTTAGACTTGTAACAGAGTATTCCTACACTCTAGTACTTCTACTTTTACTCAAGTACAAGAACTGAGAACTTCTCCCATTTCTGGCAGCAACAGTAACAAGGGTGAAACACAGGATAGGACATACTGCATATGGGCCATTCTACCGAATTAGACCAAAGTAAGGTTGGGAATATTTTGACATTTTGTATGGTTTTTTCCCAAAACCTTTTCCATATATATTTTGTCCCATATCTAAATTACACATATCTAGTAAAAGAACCGTACATGTTTATATCGTATTTTCAGACTGTATTGGAATGTTCTTCCTCTCCCAAAAATGGTCACTACCGAAACATAGTACATACACTGTAGTAAAAAGGTATTATATGAACCTGTTAAGATTGTTTTACCTTCCCTTCTCTAAATAGTATTTAAAAAAATATTTCTTGAAGGTTTTCACAATTAAATCAATAAAAGTGAATTTTTAATTTCAAAGTTCAATATACTTGAATTGAGGTTATACAATTCATAAAAATCTTAATGAAATCTTTCTTTGTAAAATTCATAATCCTGATCATATTGATTCCAGAGTTGATGATTGTTGAAATTGAACATACATTAAACCAATCAGTATCATATCATTTTGGTTGATAACTCAATATACTTTATTTTTTACAAAACATCCAGTGTTCCGGTAGTGACTGCCCTGTTTCGGTAGTGACTGCCCTGTTTCGGTAGTGACTGCCCTGTTTCGGTAGTGACTGCCCTGTTTCGGTAGTGACTGCCCTGTTTCGGTAGTGACTGCCCTGTTTCGGTAGTGACTGCCTTGTTTCGGTAGTGACTGCCCTGTTCCGGTAGTGACTGCACTGTTTCGGTAGTGACTGCCCTGTTTCGGTAGTGACTGCCCTGGCACTGTTTCGGTAGTGACTGCCCTGTTTCGGTAGTGACTGCCCTGTTTCGGTAGTGACTGCACTGTTTCGGTAGTGACTGCACTGTTTCGGTAGTGACTGCACTGTTTCGGTAGTGACTGCCCTGTTTCGGTAGTGACTGCCCTGGCACTGTTTCGGTAGTGACTGCCCTGTTTCGGTAGTGACTGCCCTGTTTCGGTAGTGACTGCACTGTTTCGGTAGTGACTGCCCTGTTTCGGTAGTGACTGCCCTGTTTCGGTAGTGACTGCCCTGTTTCGTAGTGACTGCCCTGTTTCGGTAGTGACTGCCCTGTTTCGGTAGTGACTGCCCTGTTTCGGTAGTGACTGCCCTGTTTCGGTAGTGACTGCCCTGTTTCGGTAGTGACTGCCCTGTTTCGGTAGTAACTGCCCTGTTTCGGTAGTGACTGCCCTGTTTCGGTAGTGACTGCCTTGTTTCGGTAGTGACTGCCCTGTTCCGGTAGTGACTGCACTGTTTCGGTAGTGACTGCCCTGTTTCGGTAGTGACTGCCCTGGCACTGTTTCGGTAGTGACCACAGTATTTTGTTCTCAAGGTTGTATCATATTCCCTCAACCTTATTGCTTAATCTTGAGTCATTACTGCTTTATGTTGGAAATATTACAAACACAAACGTTTTGGGGTCAATAGAATCATTTTATTTTTGAAGACATAACAATTGTTCATCCATAACCACTTAAAGTACACAGTAAATAATTACCCAGGTGGGTTCAGAAGAAAACATTGACACAATTGATATTATGCTGTTGCTGTCAGGCTTCTGAACGCTAACCAACGTATCCCTGAACGTTTTGTCACGAATAGATTCAACATCTAAAAGAAAAATACACAAGAAAGTGATATGCAATAGAATCTGAACTGATCATGAACACACATTTCACCACTTGCACGCGCACAATTGTAACAGATCAGTTGGTTTTAGTACAAGTGCAGTGAATACACAGTAATACCCTTTCTACAGTAAATACTTTCCCAACACAAAGCTGACTCATGAGACGCTTTAAACACCATATCTGGATACCTGTGATATCGCCGTATCACAGTTAATCTGTCATTGACCTTAAAGAGAGAGCCGCATTTGTGGTTGAAGTCCGACCTCAAGTTAGTTCTCGATGCACTTTAATTATCGTCTTACCTGTTCTTTCCTTTGTTTACTTGAACACCCTCTAATCCAGTAACACTTGCCCACAAGTATACCTGTGGCTATATTTCCCCTTGAAGACGTAGCTTTGGTGAAAAATAAACTCCATGCAGTGTTAATGTGGGGTTAGGGATGGCACCTGATTTCATGCAATCAATCCGCTACTACCACTACTACTACTACTACACACGCTGGCTCAACCAAAGACCTTCTTCTCTGCTGTTTTCTTTCTAATCTCTATGCAAAGATTACCAGCTCGAGGGCCCGACCAGATGAGAGGAGTACCGGATGCAGGGGTCGAAATTAACTTTTTTCCTGAGTGTCCCACAACTTTCCCGAATTCTACTTTGTATTGTCCCGGATATAACCAGCAGTGTCCCAAATTTAAATTTGTATCGTCGCCCCCCCAATTATGCAGAATACATATAATTTGTCAGTTAATCATCACACCATAGACTCTGGTCCACCATGTAAGTTTAAAATACTTATTCTTTTATACATATCATATAACATATACAGATCAAACATATCATATAACATATACAGATCAGCCATTAGTCTGATCTGTTGCCTCTCCTAGAGTAGAAGGGAAGAGAGTTGTTTTAAGACATGTTTTTCTATTGTTTCTCAATATCCAGACTAATGTATCATTGTCATGTCAACATTGAAGAATTCTGATTTGTATTTTTCAATTCAATATGGTATGGCTGTATGGTCTCTGTGTTTTATGATCGGAACCCTCTATCTGGCAATAAAAGTGGTATGAATGATAATAAAAAAACAGAAGTTCCATAATACAGTTTAATAAATGTATCTATCTAAACAGATCTTCACATGTATGTAGTTGCTAAACATGGGCCGTCGTGTTCTCTGGCCACTTTGCCACCACTTCTCAACTGCCTGCTCTGCATTATAGTCCTCAACCTCAGGGCCATGTAGAGATACACGGAGGAGGGAATTTAGCATTTAGTTAGAGAGGGATCCTCTCCAGTCAGACTTGATCCTTTTCATGCAGGAGAAGCCTCTCTCACAGCATGATGTTGACATCAGGAACACAAGCAGTATCTCTGCGATCATCTGCATGTGGGGAAACTGTTCAGGCCTCCCTATGGCACCTTGCAAAAGTCTCTGCCATAACACCTGAGACTGAAGACGGCTTCCACTGTGGTAAGTTAGTTGTCTTAAGTGTCAATGTTAGCTAGCGCTAGTTAGCGCGAGCTAGCGTTAGTTAGCGCGAGCTAGCGCTAGCGCTAACTAACATTGACACTTAAGACAACTAACTTACCACAGTGGAAGACGATGCATCATGACCAGGACTTGGGACTTTCTCGTTTCTGGAGTCGGCAGAATTGGCATTGGGGCTTGCATCAGGGCCAGGGGGCTGCTTATTCAACCACCTCAGCATTTCTTTCTTCTTGTTTCATTTTATCGTGACCGTTGCATTGGCGCGACTAGTGTCTAGCAGCAGTCAGCAGCAGAGTGGATGACGTAGAATGCATTCTATGATTTGACAGCCCAATGACTTTGAAAATAACACCCATTTTGAAGTTTACTTTTAATTTTTTTTTCACTGTCCCGATATAGTCCCGGACAAAATAGATTTGTGTCCCAGTAGGAATTGTTATGGTCCCCGGGATATCGGGACATTGTTAGCTGCGAGCCCTGACCGGATGGCATGCATGCACGCACATGTGCCCAAACAAACACAAGCACACACCAGCTTTACAGACAGGCGACATCTATTGAAAGTCACTGCAGTCCACTTTGGATGCTACCTAGCATGCATGGAAGACAGCAGTTCCATCGGTTACATCTATATAGTTTGAAACGGATCTTGGTGACACACAAATGAAATAAAAACAGACCAACACACGGAAGTCATTACCTAAACCCAAAGAAAACAACACCCTGCAGAGAATTCTGAGAGGATTCCCACATGACAGCCACCCAATAACACACACACACACACACACACACACACACACACACACACACACACACACACACACACACACACACACACACACACACACACACACACACACACAGTACTATATGTTTAAGGGGGTTTGTCAGACACCATCACAAATCAATTTACAAATTGAGTTGTTTACATACTGCGGCGAACACTCTTGGGCTGATCTGGATATGCCTCTGTGTTACATTTTCTGGTGGAGGGATTAAGGTGACAACCTTGTCCACTGTGTACCAGATCTTGTCTTCTAGTCGCGGCCAAAAAAAACGGTTTCGCCCAATGTTGTGCATGACTTTGACCTCAAGGCCACCTGCAGACAGATAATGGACAAAAAAGGACATTGAGCGAGACATGATACGTTTTGCTTGTATTGCAATCTTATAATACTATGAAATTAAGTTTGATTAAAAGGGAATGGGAATATGAGAATAGAAGATGGCCAAGTGAGAATAAATTGAAAGAGAGAAATATCTTGCAATGTAGCTAAATGTTGAAATGTGAGACAAAAAAGAAAAGATGTACAAATCACGTTCTGCTATGTCTGCAATGATTCCCGGATATGGGTTATCGTCATATGTGATGACACACCACTTTCCAAGAAGGTCTTTAGTGATGTCATCAACTGGACGGAGAGTCCCTTCATACGCAGAGCTTGGGGTGGAATGGCTTCCAGTTTCTGGGGCTGTTGGTTCAGATGTTCTCACATCTCTTCCAGGTTGTACTTGAGGTGCAATGTTGGTGGACGATGGGTGGAAACAGGGACAGATGGCCTCTCTGTTGCAGAAGCAGCTCAGCACTCTATAGTGGATCGTGCCAGGCGTAGTGCAGATAACCTGATGAATGCTCAGTGTACCTTTGATGGTGGTCAGCTCTTTTGGAAGGAGTGTGCTCACTCTGTTTATCTCGTTTTCCTCCACGTAGAAGAGCTTGACTTTTGTGAGAGGAAAGAGTGTGTCATAGAGGGATTTGCTGTGGGTATGTCAGTACCCCTGGCTACCTGTGAATCCGCAGTTCTCTTCACGGTGGCTCCAACGCCATCGGCAGGCCCTTTCCCGTGACCAGCCTCCAGGAAACTCCAGTTTACTGCGGTAAATCCCATCCGGAAAGGAATGGTGCTCAAGAGAAAGAAGTTCTTCTTTCCTCTATATTGCATGGTCGACCTATCGCTGATGAAGAAGAGCTTTTCGATCCTTGCATGGTTCTCTTTCAGAAACTGAAGAACTGGTTCAAGTTGAGCCCAAATGGCGGGAGGATCATGTTTCATGGATGGGGACAAGGCACAGAATGTCAGTGTACCATCTGTGGTGTACACAACAGCATTGTGCAGTGTAGTCTGCCTGTGGGATGCTCCAAAATGGACTTGCTGCACCTCCTTTGCATATTGACACTGCCAGTTTTCTGCATAGTCAATGTGAATAATAGCTTCGTCTTCTTTCAGAGATTTGTGCAGGAATTGGAGCTGTGTGTACTGGTGATGGATGTTGAAGAGGTGCTTGCACACTTTGGCTTTCATTTCTCTCTCAAAATCTTCCAAAAGGTGCTCTGCCCTCGCATCTCTGTTTAAACCGTTTTTGTCACAGTGATCTTTTGTCTTTCTTCGTCCTTTTCTTTTTCATAATCTTCTTTTTTCGTGAGCCACTGGTACCACCATGTGTCTTCTGATGTACCAGTACTTGTTGTGTTTAAGAGAGACTTGTTCTTACATGAAAGACATTCCCTGTACATGCAAGCTTTAGCCTGAGTGTCACAGCACAACTCCTCTGCGACTTTGCTCAAATTAACAAGTTTGTATTTTCTGTATTTGTCTGAGACAGCTCTTCTTAATGCATTCTTCTCTTTGTAGCTGACAGACTTATATTTTTTGTATTGTGAAAAAGAAGGGTCTTTCTGATATTAGCAGGAACTCTGTGCTTCTGTACATTGTTCCATGTTCTTGGGGAACAATTTGACCCATCTGATGTCAACCTTAACCTCTGGCACCTTTTTTATATTTTGCTTCCCTCCGCTGCATGTCTTGGACCTTCCGCTCTAGCTTCTGTAATTTTCTGGAGCTACACATTTTTTCCTTTCTCCTTTTCTGGTCTGCAGGCCTATGCTCTGGTGTCTGATCAGCCTCGCTAGAAGTGCTAGGTGGTGTGGAAGCCCTGCAAATGATCTCCATCTCTCTCGGTCGTTTCACACCCTGTGCTTTTGCTGTCTTTTCCTCCATGATTTTCTGACCTTCCTTTGTTCCCTGTTCGATAAATCGCTGATACATTTCAATTTTCCTTCTTCCTTTCGTTTTTTATTTCTTTCTCTTTCCTTTCTTACATATTCTTCGTGTTTCAGTGGGTCATCCCTCACTCTTTGTCTGTATTCTCTCAGCCTCTCTGATCCACTTTTTCTAATTCCTTTTGGCATGTTGGTGTCTTATGATTCTCTCTCCCTGAACAATTTCAGACAGAAATTAGCATTATCTACATGTTTAAACTTTAGTCCACAAAACATAGCCTAGCTAATGTTAGCCTACATAGTTACTTACATCAGAAGACATAGACTAAACTGTGGTCACACTACTTAGGTATGTAGCCCTAGCTAGCACTTTAGTAACAGGGCTGAAATAGAGGGGGATGAGGCTAGAATGGGTAATCTGCTTAGTATTTTGAGCAAAACACTTCATAGACTTGTTTTTTATATATCCAAGACCTATAATATATGCTTAAAAATACTATAATAGGAGAACTTTAAAACATTTATTTTAAAATAACCTGCTTCCCATTCATTTTTGTCACTACCGAAATAATCATGTCACTACCGAAACGTAACCATACGTTTCGGTAGTGACTGTTTCAGTAGTGACTGTTTCAGTAGTGACTGTTTCAGTAGTGACGATTCTAGCTACATTTGAGCATAACTAAAGAATGCTAGCAATTACATGGTTAGGATACACGTTTTTGAAGAGGTTTACACACATAAAAACCTAATACTTTGCATAAAACCCCAAAAAGTTTGCTTAATAGAAGAGAATATGTGTTCGGTAGTGACAATTCTTAAGGTTACAAACCGATTTTCAGATTTTGGAACAGATTTATATCCAGGGTCGGCTCCAGAACAAATCGAATGGGGGGGGCAATCATTTACCAAGGGGGGGGCACACACTGCCGTCAACAACCAACACACAAACACCAACGCAACTTCAATTTAAAAAAACATGCTGTAAAGTGTCTTTCACACACATTGCAGGGGTGTAGTGCTATTGTATAGCGCACCTATGATTTGTGCATACATGCACGGTTGTGGCACGACCACCAAAACAGAAACATATGTACATAGGCCACCATATAAAAGTGTGCAAATGTATTTAGTATCCTATCCATGTGAACATGTTTTAGGTGGGGGTGGACCTAACCTCCTAGGAGGGTCTGGGGGCATGCTCCCCCGGGAAGATTATTTTTGAAGTATTGAAGTTAAATGCATCAATCTGGTGCACTTTGAGAGCAACATGAAGAGATCTATGGATAGTCTACATCTCTCAGCATCCATATGAAACAGAACTGTACACAGATGTAATTTTTTTTCTTTATGGATATTTTAATAATCACTCCCCTTTTTAACTGTATTCTTATGTTACTGTCCTATAGTATTTCATACCCGTTTTTCATTTATTCTCTTATTCTTTAATAACTATAATGATCATAAAGGTATTCATCGCAAATACTTGTTTACATAAATGGTGACCAAACCGTTTGAGACCCACTGAGATAACCTACACTAAAGTTAACTATCTAAACACTGAGAGAGTCCTTACCTCACTGAGCTGAGGTTACACGATCCTCTCAGTCTGACAGAAGAGGACTCTCCTCCACCTTGGTGTAGAAACAGCTCTTTATATCCGTTAGCATAGCTAGCAAACCAGATGCTAACAACAACATTCCACGTTACCACTCGTGCACTCACAAAATGCGCTCGTGCCACACACACACACACACACACACACACAGAGCCGAGCTTGAATGAAACACAGAGACCCAGAAGTAGGCTACTTGTACTGTACTGTAGTCTGTATATCATATTATTTATTTCGATGGCTTTACTGTATAATCAGTGTAACAGATGAACAGATCGCCACTGGGCTTTCATCTAAACACACAGCCACGTAATGATAACAAAACAAAGGTCGGGGATCATTGGTCAAGCAACACACCAATCAGAGAGCAGCAGTGAGCACACCTCAGTCTGTGTTTTATATTTGTATTCTTTATTTCTGATTTCACACAAAAAACCTTTAGTGGAAAAGTTTTCACTGATATGATAAAAAAAAGTGGCAAAGTGGCAAGGCTTGCCCACCCTGCGTTGGGGGGGCACAGTGACTCATTTGGGGGGGCATGGCCCGCGAATGACCCCCCAGGACGCCGACCCTGTTTATATCAAAAGTATGGGATCGAGCTACTGACCATTCAGCCATGAGGGACAGGGATGCAGTGTCACTGCCTTGTCAAAAATGCAGGGGTGTGGCTAAAACCAGGCTCAGCCATTGGACTAAAACCCCTTGTGTTTCGGTAGTGACATGAAAACTGGCGACATGATTTTTTGAGTATAGTTTTTTCATTAAAAAATTAAACCCACAATAAATCTAAATATTCCGACTTCTGTTTGAATGTAATCATAAAGATCTTCTAAATACACCATCGAGCAACATTTAAAAAAATGTTTTAAGTGTTATTTACAGAACATGACATTTAGATGTCAGGGTTGGGGACAGCTACTTCCCAATAGAAAGTACCCTATACATGATGTTTTTGTATATATGAAGCTTATCACTATCTAATTTAATGCCTTGTGTTTAATAGAACATAACATATTCGTAGTAAATATCTATGTCTGAATACTTAATTGTTTTGTTAAATAGTTTTTCTTGTTGTGGGACTGCACTTTGCACAAATTCGGTAGAATGCCCCATATACAGATATCATCAATCAATCAATGTTTATTTATATCGCCCAATATCACAAATGTTATAGTTGTCTCAGTGGACTTCACCGTTTGTAGTCCAGGACTCCGGATCCAGGACTCAGGACTCAGGATCCAGGACACAGGACCGCAGCAACAGGATCAGCCAGGACTCAGGATCCCGGTGTAGATAGACACCAAAAATAAATTTGGCGGAAGCTGGGTTATTCGGAACATGAGAGTACAGACAGACAGAGAGAAGGAAGAAGTCAGGTGTCCCCCGACAGTCCAAGCCTAAAGCAGCAAAACTAACGCGTCTACGTACATGCACTCCTATAGGTTGAGGGAAAAGGGTAGCAAGTAAGAAGTAAGATATGTTTAGTTATGAGTTAAATATATAAACATCTCAATTTGGATCTGCCAGTCCAACTATTGAGTGTCCGTGGAGAGATGAGTCAAACTAACATTGGGGTGAGAATATACACACTTTCCACAAACAGCTGAAACTCAGAGTGAGAATAACAGTGGTATGTTTTCTGCTTCGTTACTTTAAATTGGGTGTATTATACATATACTTTCATATTAATTGTTCGTGTATTTTGTCGTACAATGTGCAGACTTCTTACTTTAACTTCTCTATTGAATGGAGCAATTGTTAAATGTGTTACAAAAGGTAGAAAAGTAGTTTGCTGGCAGCGGGGCAGGAAAACACAACAACATTTTTCTATTAGTCATTTTGCACTTCTGAAAGGGAAAGTAGTAATTGAAAGTCTCTCGCAATTAAAAGAAGCATTTATAACACACACATTGATACAAAATAGTCCCCCCTTTTACCTTTTGTCCTTCTCTACAGCTTCAGATGGTGACCTTGTTATTCTCTGTGAACACAGGAGGGCACACACTCGCATGGCGCTGGTTTCCAATCTAGATGAGTGTCTGTAAGAGTTTCACAAGTAGAAATGAAACACTTATGTAACTCTAGTTTACTCACTGTTGTGGTATCTTAAGACGATCGAATGTAATTCTTATATTTGACAATTCTCAAGCAAAACATATTTGTTTTTGCAGTTCAGAATATCACACATTAATAATAATAATATGTTTTATTATTATTTATAAACTCAATGCATTACTTTTCCTTTATAATTATAAAGAGATTTGTCACGTTTCATGGGCGCGCCCCCCATCCTCAGCGATGAGGCTCATATGGTAAGCAAACAGGCTTTCCAACGGTGTAAGATTTATATCCAAGAAGCAGCAAATAATCTACCAAACACAAATGTCCTTACTTTTTGTGTTAGGTTTATAAATAATGCTGAAATGCTGCTAATAAGTTCACTTACATGCTTCAGCTGCAAACAATAAGGCCCCATAATTATTAAAAATGGTACTCCCCGTTGTTCAGCACGGAGGAGAAGAAACTGACCAGAGAAAGCACAACAACAAAGTGAAGAGCTGCACATAGTGATTATTTCTTTAAACGCATCGTGGCGAAGAAAGAGCGACCTTCACTCAATACAGCAAAGCTTTATCGACAGTCTTTGTGTGATGAGAACATAGTAGAATAATACATCCGTTTACTGCCTTTATATATGCAGTCTATGGTGCACTGCCATCTATTCTTTAAAGGAGCAAGGAGAGTTTAAGAGAACGTTTAATGTCAAAGTAATCAATCATCGTGAACTCAGTCGGGTTAAAACATGTTTCCATTGGTTACAGTAATGTGAAATGTACCCCTTAAACTAATTATAATGATTATACAACTGGATGTTGGGGTTTATGGTTTTAAGAGTATTTCAGGGTATACAGCTCCCAGTATCTCTGATTCAGAAAACATCTGAATCAGAAACAGACACGGCCATGGAGTTATTTGTCTTTCTTTGTCCAACACAGCATCCACATGTAACACAAAACAGATACATAAATAACAACAAGTCTAACCGAATGAATCCCTTCCTTTAACCTTGTGAATTTCCGCACACTTCCAACCCCAAGAGTGATGTTTGAATTAACTTTCCCCAGAAGGGAATGTAGGTATAATATTTGTAATGTTGGTACATCTGACTGAGGAGGAATGAGGGCATACATTATGGTGTGACAATGGCAACATTAAGCATATTAAGCATTATTCTGATAATGAAGTAACAGTTGATACATTATTGATTAATAACACGACATTTGGAGGAGGAAGAACAACAACAACAATTACAAGAACAACCAGAACAAGAGATGTTTTTCTGAAGGTTTGCAAAATGGGTAAAAATAAGGTTTTGGAGTTTCCTTAACAATAGTGATGTCAGAGCTATGCAACATGTAACCGTCTCCTGCCCTCAGGCGACTTGGTACTCCTTCAATGCATCAGAACAGCTGCAGCCATTAGACCGATAGGCACTAATAAAAACTTTAATACAAAATTAAACTTTGGTTTCTTATTTCCATTTCAAGACTGATGGCACGTTCCACACAAGGAATTGATTCTAAATATTAACCTGATATGAAGACAACATGTAATTTGATAACATTGAAAACAGTGAATGTTAGCAACTGTAGGAAGTGAATTTAAAACAAAAACTTGCTTTGATCAAAGACTATACATTCACAGTGATTACAAACATATAGTCAGTCACTTGAAGGTAAGGTCATTTGAAGGTGCAACATCACAACTAGGGAGTGGGATAATAAAAATAGAAAAAGAGCCCCACAGCTCGTAACAGTCATATTTCACAGAAGGTGAAACTCTAACCCATATATCCTTTCTAAAGTTTTTTTCCAATGGGGCCAAGCCACGTCAGCTCACATCATAAATATGTAACAAACCTTAAAAACGGACATGCACATAATGTGAATGTCGTAAGTCAATCTTTCGGCAGGACGGGTCTAAATTCTGGAGTAGATTGAGGTTTCATTGCTGCTCTGCGCTCTTCACCCTGCAGGCCACGGCGGTGATCAGAGCCGCTCCCTTCCCACTCCCATCCTCTGACTTGTGGAAGGTCACCTGACACTGAGGGGCCAGATCCTGCAGCGTCTCCTGCATGATGCTGGAGAAACTGTAATGAGAGAGGAGAGGAGAGGAGGAGAAGAATCAGAGATGAGCAAGAGTTACAGTACAAGAACGTCTCCCTCTCTATTATGTACAGCTACCGTCTAAACTAAATGCTGCCGTGATGAAACGCCATATCATGGATTATCAAGGATCTGAAACAGTCTGGAGCTCAAAGGCTTTCTCTCTTACCGGTTACACCACAAGCTGAGTTCCTTTTTACTTCCTGCTTCTTCACACACATGCTCTCCAGTACAGGTTAGCTCTGAGTGTTAGCGATGCTAACGTAAACACCGACCATATTACGTCCCAAACAGTCGGGCATTGTTTCTGATAGCAACGTTTCTGATTGGGCCGTGGGTCCACATTTCAAATATCACGTCATATCGGACGCAAATCTGGATCAGCTCCGTTGTTCCCCGTTTTTAGAGATTTGGGTACGGAGGACAAGAGAGAGGGTTTTATTTTCTGACGCTGCGTGAGTTCCCCGACGACACACCGGGGACACATGTTGATGTAGAGAAGACATCAAAAAGTGCATTTTGCATGATAGGTCCCCTTTAAAGTAAATCCTTTCCTTGATTTGATTTCTATACATTTTGTTTTTCATATTCTCATGTTGAATTTCTTGGATTTGAGACCTTCTACATGTTGTGAACCCTTGTCAAAGAAACTGTTTAAAAAAATCCTTTCCCCGAGGACAACACACACAGATAATTAAATATACTTATTTGTATTTGATAACTATTCAAGTCATTTACATAATGCCACTTTTTTTTATTATTGTAAAATAAAGGATTTCCGTGTACTTAATAAAAGGGGGGGGGGTATTTCTTTCCACAGTTTGAGGTATTAACGATAAGCAACATTACATTTGAAGCATTATTTCCTTTTTCCACAGGGACACATTTGCAAGCCACGCTTTTAGATTTGAAGGAAAAACAGACACAACATTATTGATGTATTCTGCGTGAATGCTAAGGAGGGATTTTATAAAATGTTTTATGTGATAACCAACAACCTTTAACGTGATGCCCTATTATTATTTGTCTGCGATATAAAAATCTCGTGTTTTTTTAATAGACCATGCAGAATGTCAATTTGTTGTCCTTACTATTAATTTGTAAGCCTTTAAAAAAAAATATATATTATTCTGTTAACATTCTGAAATCATCCTACTTACTTTGCTTCAAAGGAAAAAAGCACACAGACCACTTTGGACAGCAAAGCCGTGGGAGCCACTCAGATTATATTCTTATGTAAGAGAGCGCACGCACGCACTCACGCACGCACGCATTTTCTGCTGTAATGGCATAGGATATAGAAATGGTGGTTTTAATGGAGACACTTTTGCCCTTCAGTGTCTGTAGCTTTTTAACAATTCCACTTTTTAACAATTCCACCTTGAATGGTAAACTCAACAATATCAATATCAGGTATTGGGTAAACGATATTGTGATGTTGGATATTCTTCAAATCGCCCAGCCCTACTTGTGATGCTCCTCAAAGTTTAACTTCAGTCTTTAGTCATGCTCCTTACTGAGGGTGGGTCTTATAGAGCGTGCCGTCCACTCCCACGGTGATGGAGAGCTGGTTCAGGTTGCGGTTCTGTCGAATCTTGTCGACCACGGCGGCCAACCCGGCGCCACAGAGCTGCGCCGCCCTGCGGGACACCACGCTGCACACCTCCTTCACCAACACGCTGTCGTCACAGGTGGAGATGGTGAGGCCCAGGTGCTGCAGGATGGAGCGCACCTGGCGCATCGCCAGGCGGTCGCTGAGGGGCAGAGAGTCGGTTAGACACGGGAGAGAAAGATAACACACATTGACTTGCTGGTATCTCAAGATGATCTAATGTCATTCTTATAGTTGACCATTTTCCAGCTACAAGTTTTTTTGGGTGTTTTTTTCAGAATATCACACTTTAATAATAATAATAATAATAAATACATAATAGTAATGATAACAATATTTTTGTATTATTATTTATAAACGTCATTACTTTTTCATTATAATTATTTGTATTTATTAGTATTATTTTTTATTTGATTAAATATATTTATAGGATTGAAAAAGCAGGATTGTAATTTTTAAAATGTAACATGAATCTGTTATAATTATTAAAAAAGCATGCTAGTTTACAAACTAGCAGCCCTATTGAATACTTACTAATTATTATTATTATATACCACGGTTACACACGTGAGAAAGATACATTGACTTGCTTCAAAACACTGCTAAACTAAACTTATTCAAACTTTTCTTTTGCATTATCCAGAGCTTTCCTGTTGATAGTGTAAAAGCGGCAATAACACTTTTAATAGTAAACATCAGTAAAAAATGGCAAATTCATAGTTATTTTACTTTTCTACAGTTTTCTAGCTGACGATTTGATCCATCCATCCACGACTGATATATATATACTGATGTATATATAATATCCTGCATTACACTGTGTTACTATACTTATATTTGTATTTCCACATGTATATTTTTTTACTTTTTAATACTAATTTAGACATATTTTGGATTGTTTATTTCTAGTGTCTTAATTTCTCTGACGTACATTGCCTTGTCTTTTCTTTTATGCTGCTGCAACGCAAACATTTCCCAAATTGGGATCAATAAAGTACTTCTTATATTATCTCTCAAAATACTAATAATAATAATAATAATACTACAACATAATTATTACTATTATAACAATAATGAAAATAATAACAATTTGATCCAAAGCAATACTTATAATAATAATAAAAATAACAATAGTTTAATTTATATAGCGATTTTCTAGACACGCAAAGTAACTTTAGAAAAAACATTTCACACAAACAAAACTGACCTGAAGGGAATTGGGAAAAATAACAGAAAGACACAGAAAGCGTGGTGGAAAGAGCAACCTACAATAAGTGCAGCCACCCATTGAAGACACACTCAAAGAGTTCACTTCAGTGCTGGCACATACGCTTCAAATAGACACTGTTGAATTATTTCTTTTTTCCTTGAGATGTTATTGTGTGAGACGTGTGGAGTTTTAAAAGCACTATGTATCCGGAAAGGTAGGAGGGTGCATCATAAATACAGTCAATTAACAGGGGCGCTGCCCGCCTTCACCTACAAAGAGCATTGTGAACGGAGAAATGGTTGCCAGTTCCTTTTTCCCCAGAATGCAATTAAAGCGCCTCTGGGTAAAAGCGGCAGCTACATTTAACACAAATATCTAAAAGGGATGTTTTCAAAAACAAGTAGTTTAATGTCAGCAAATGTTATATCGGCAAAAACCCAATAATGTGCAAAGAGATATATAAATCAGCTTCCTCCAAAGCACTTTAACCTGCTGAGCGGGCGAGCGCACGCAACATCCGATCACTGTGATAGTCCGCCCCAAGTGACGGGGGCGGACGGGACGTCACTAAGCGTTTGACCAATCACAACAGAGCTGGCGAGGGTGAAAAGAGGTGCTGCAGCACAGGCAGTATGAGAACAATAAATAACTTTATGAACATTAAAGCTTGGAGACATGTCAGTAGAGACACTACATACTAGGGGTGGGCGATATTGAAAAATATATTATCACGATATTTTTCAAGCAGTATCACGATAGACGATATATATCACGATATTTTTTCATGTCGGTTATTATGGTTATTTTTCAAGTTACTTAACAGTACAAGCACCTACAAGGTAACAGAAACTAAAACAAAAAGGAGTAACAGACCAAAATAGCATTTCAAGCTGGTTTTATTTCTGAAATGAATCCCTGAATGAACAATTCAACATTGATATGGCTTCAAGGCACAGTTTCTCAGTATACAAATGAACGTTCTGAGGTAGCACTAGCAGTGAACATCAATAAACATCAAAAAAAGCATTGCACACAATTTAAACCAGGGGTGGGGAACCTTTTTCCTCTCAAGGGCCATTTACATTTTTCCAACATCCTCCAAGGGCCGTACAAATGATTGACCTCGGCTTAAAAATACTAAAATCACAGCCCATTTATTTCTTCTTTCTTTCATGTTGTGCAAAGAAAGAGCAACCTCTGAATCCAGATATCTCACCATGACTCGCGCATGCACGTGCACGGTGTGGCATGACCACCAATGTGTGCATATGTATTTAGTTTCCTATCCATGTGGACATGATTTAGGTGGGGGGGGACCTAAGCTCCTCTAGGGGGGTCCGGGGGGGGCATGCTCCCCCGGGAAGAGTATTTTTTAAATATTGAAGTTGAAAGCATCAATCTGGTGCACTTTGAGAGCAACATTAGGAGATCTATGGAAACATCTCTCAACACCCAGATGAAACAGAACTGTAAGCAGATTTTCTTTTTCTTTATGGATATTTTACAAATCACTCTCCTTTCAAACTGTATTCTTCTTTATTAATAACAACTTTTTTTTACTGTCATATAGTATTTTATACCTGTTTACTTTATTCTCTTATTTTTTTATCACTATAATGATCACATAAAGATGTGCCTTTACCTCACTGGTTGGAGAACAAGTTTCTTATATTCGTTAGCATAGCTAGCTAACCAGATGCTAATAACAACACAGTTATTGACTGTCTGATCAGTGTGACAGATGAACAGATCGCCACTGGGCTCTCAGCTAAAGACACAGCCACGCAGAAACTGCAGCATCTGTACGGCTCCTTATCTGAAGTGCCGAGCCACGTTCCGGTGCTCTCCGTCAGAACTGCCCCCCTGTCAGACGAGACATATACCACGTGATGACACGTTTGGCTCGTGTTGTGTTCATGGACCCTGAACTTGGCCAGGAAAAACAGGCACTCGCTTTGTTTAATTATTTTGCGGTCTAGATTTCTTAATTTTTTTTCTTTTTTGCGTGTGTTTATAAATTACCTCGAGGGCTGTACCAAATTGTCTCACGGGCCGTATACGGCCCGGGGGCCGGAGGTTCCCCACCCCTGATTTAAACCAATCCATGTTGTGTAATTAACAAGGATAATCTGGTGTTTTTTAGTCGATGAGTAGTGCAGATATCACTGTAAAATCAATCGACAGTAAGGGGAATACTTACTTCCGGGTGTACAATTCTCCGTTATCCAATGAGAATGGATGCTCACATTGCCTTTAAGGGCAGCCGACACAAACGAATGCCGTGCTTCCATGAGCGTCAAATCCCGCCGCAGATGGGAATACATTGCAATCAGTTGAAAGCTATTTGCGTCTCTTTATGACGCTGAAGGAGCCTAGGAGCGCCACAACTGCACGCCACGGACACTGACCAAACGTCGCTCCTGGACGCTTAGGGAGTGAGAGTGTGTTGGCTAACCCTAACCCTAGCCGGACAGGGGATCGTGTCCGTCTCTGTGGCTTCAGGCTTGATCGCCGTTCAAATGACAGTTTTAATGATCTCAATGGGAATGGTTAGCGTTTCATATGCACGCAAATAAAAATATAAACCAACAGAATCAACCAAGACAATAAATGAAGTGCAATACTGTCTGAATCCTGACGAGACAGCTTTTGAGCATGTCTTTCACATCAGTTTATTTTTTATTTTTTTTATCACGATAGATACGATATCTCTGAAAAAGCATATCGTGGAGACCTAATATCGGCACGACGATATATATCGTCATATCGCCCACCCCTACTACATACTGATATGAACCAGAACATTTGCATAATATGCCACCTTTAACTAATCCAAAGAGGATAATAAAACATTCTACGACAACATAATGCAAGTTTTGTCCCGAGCAGATAAGACTCCCAGATATCCCTCTTGATTTCTGACCCTTAGTGACAACTTTTCTCCTGGTATTATCTGAAGGAGAGTAGGTGTTATGACTCGGTATCAGCCCAGTATCAGGGTCATATATTGGCACAGCTAAGCCCAAGCACATAGAAAGGGCCTGTGTAATCATACAGGGAGAAGCAGCTCTCCTAAGTCTGTTTGCCTTTGCTTGGGAAGAGAGGAGGGAGAGGAGAGGTAAAACCCCTACAAGCTCAAACAACCGTGAATATTTGACTAAACTGATCTCCTCTGGCAGCTTTGGCACATCACTGAAGCCCAGTTTTTGTTTGGTTGATTGTATGACTTAACTGTTCTGTACACAGTCTGGTCTGTAATACTCACCTCTCAATCTGTGCCAGGAACTTGGTCTCGAAGATGCCGCGGGTCTTGAGGCGCTCAGAAAGCTTTCCTCTGAACAGCAGGCCTTTTGAGGTGAAATCGATCAGCACATTCCTCACTATCTCCCCCAGGTACATGCCACTGATCATCTTCTCATACCTTGAGAGGAAAACACACATGGGTTACATTCATTTTAAAGGTCACCTATTGTGCAAAATCCACTTCTTCATGTCTCTTCTACATCAACATGTGTCCCCTCTTCTTCATGTCTCTTCTACATCAACATGTGTCCCCTCTTCTCCATGTCTCTTCTACATCAACATGTGTCCCCTCTTCTTCATGTCTCTTCTACATCAACATGTGTCCCCTCTTCTTCATGTCTCTTCTACATCAGCATGTGTCCCCTCTTCTTCATGTCTCTTCTATATCAACATGTGTCCCCTCTTCTTCATGTCTCTTCTACATCAACATGTGTCCCCTCTTCTTCATGTCTCTTCTACATCAGCATGTGTCCCCTCTTCTTCATGTCTCTTCTACATCAACATGTGTCCCCTCTTCTCCATGTCTCTTCTACATCAACATGTGTCCCCTCTTCTTCATGTCTCTTCTACATCAACATGTGTCCTCTCTTCTTCATGTCTCTTCTACATCAGCATGTGTCCCCTCTTCTTCATGTCTCTTCTACATCAACATGTGTCCCCTCTTCTTCATGTCTCTTCTACATCAACATGTGTCCCCTCTTCTTCATGTCTCTTCTACATCAGCATGTGTCCCCTCTTCTTCATGTCTCTTCTACATCAACATGTGTCCCCTCTTCTTCATGTCTCTTCTACATCAACATGTGTCCCCTCTTCTTCATGTCTCTTCTACATCAACATGTGTCCCCTCTGTGGAAAGAGACTCTGAAATTTTCAGGAACAAAGATTTTCTCTCTTTTTGATCCATTTCTATAAAAACCTGTCTGAAAATGAGCTGATCAGATTTTGGCCACCTTTGTGATGTCATAACGATGTGTTGTCTTGTGTAGCCATTAGCCAATCAGCAACCAAGGTACTATCACCTGAATCTCCTCTAGAGCACCTTTGAGTTCTTGTTAACCAAACCTCTCTCAGAGGGGCGTGGGGAGGGGCTCCTTATTTTCATCTAAAGTAACAGACAGAGAATCAGCACTTTGGAAACAGGGCTGAAACAGAGGGGATTATGGGTAATGCTGCAATGATCTGTTTGGTGTTTGGAGCCAAACACTTCAGAGACATGTTTTGTATATATCTGAGAGCTATAATATATTGATGAAAAACAGTATATTAGGGGACCTTTAATATCTTCTACCATTTCTGTATAAAATAAACCTTTATTTTACTGTATTGTCACAAACCCTATAAGGAATTCCGTTGAAACTGTTCCAACTTTAATTTCATGCTCGAAAGCTCAGAGAGAAAACAGAGACATACTGGCAGTCCCGTTGTGACAGACATTGTTTTCAAGAGGTGGCTGCAATCAGAGTCCAGACGAAGAAAAACATTGAATTAATACAAGCAGCTGCTCTTATTCATAATAATATGCTTCTTAATTCCATCAATCAATGCACAGGGAGCAAACAAAGGACACACTGTCTGCACGGCCTCTTAAGGTGGAATTCATTATAAAAAGCTGCCATCCTGGCCAGTGTTATCATCGCCTCTAATTAGTTTATTCTCTACCATGACTTAATGGCATTCAGAGTGGAATCCTGAGAAGCCAGTCTTGTTGGGAAGGGACATAAATATGCTGCTAGGTGCGGATTCAGTTCCTATCCTGTCAATCAGTGTTTCCCCTACCATTGTCTTGGGGGGCGCCACCCCAACGGAGCCCCGCGCCCCCCCCCCTGAAATTCAAGGTTGTTTTTTTTTCATTTTTAATTACATTTAACATTTTGTATATATATATATATATATGGCGCCAAATCGCAACGTATGTGCATGTTTCAGTGTCCATCGCATTGCTTTGCGCATTCACATTCTGTCCTCCGCTCTGTTTCCGAAGGGCGGGGCTCCGCTCCCCGCACACACATACGAACGCACACACATACAATCAGAGACAAGAGCGGAGGAAAGGAGGAGAACAACAAAGTTAAAAAAGTCATAGCGTTATAGCCCCGAGCTCTGCTGTTGGTTATGTAAATCCTGGGCGTAATTTCCACATGTCCCCGCTGTTCAAAATCCCGTTTGTTTCCCCCCCACTTTCACATTTGTTTATTATTATTTTGTAACCTTAAGCCGTCATCGTCACCAAGCAGCCGCACACATAGCCTGCCTAGGTGGACGTGCGCGAACACGAACGTAGCGTGCACATATAAATGCATATAAATATATAAATGATTGAGGTTGCATCAGGATTTTCACAGGGTCAATTTGAACTTATTTCTCTGCACTCGCAATTCTTCTCCTCACGGTCAAACTAAAACTAAACACCGGAGCACTCTTGAAAGTAATCAGGTAACATTACTTTTCTATTGTGATACTCAGATTGTACAAAATACATTATTCAACTAACCCTCCCAATGCTGATGTTCTGAGACAAAAAATAAAAATAAAGTATATACCTTTGTCTGATTATGTAAAATATACACTTACATTTGTTTATTATAATATAAGGAAAGAAGGGTTTTAAAAGGAGCTTAGTTTATTTTCCAAGGTCTGCCGCGCATTGAAACTATATAAGGCTTGTTGCCATAGGGACAGAGCGGGTTTCTTTCTGTCTTCTGGGTTTGGACCGAGTTAATTGTGTCCAGTATTGCTCCCTTTGATCCCCTGCACACACTGTGAAGTTGGAACAGTGTGTGCAGGGGATTTGTGTACAGAGAGAAACTAAATGGCTATGTCTGTGTAAATGCATTTTCCTTGAAATGTTGTTTTATCGTTATATTGTCCACTAATTAAGTGACCTTGGGAAGCATACCGAACCCCAATTGATCCGAGAGCCATGCCTATATCCATTTATTAAACTATGGTTTAAATAAAGGATGCAGCACTTTAACAGGTTTGCCTCATATGAAGCTGACGTTCTTGTATGAATGCGTATCCTTGTGGTTGAATGAACTTAATCTAAGTCAATTTGGATAAAAGCACGAGCTAGATGAATTGTAATGCATTATAAAAAGGTAATAATGTAGACAAAAAAATAAGCACTACCAACATTTTTAAAGCTAGATCAAGGGATAGCAATGTTAGCTTTACTACTACAACCGTATTAGATTATGTAGTGTCGCTCACTTTAAGAGATGCATATGGTGTTTGCATATGTTGTTTTTTCTGTGTGCACACTGTTGAAGTATTCTGGGTTAAACTATTAAAGTTGCCCGGTGTTTGATGCAGAAGAACAAAGGGTTTGATTATCAGGAACATGTGGGATTTGTTGTTGTGGAAATGTAAGCATACTAACAAAAAGCTAAGCACATCACAAAGTCACTCCAGAGTTGGACTTCTCCTTAGATTTCATTCCTTATGAAAGGAATAAAGTGCACTTGCAACTTTTAAAATTGCTGTACGATTATTTTAATACAGCTATGATTAATGGACTCAAGCTGTTACCTGTCGCTAGCTTTTATGTCTGTCCCTCTGTCCTACTCTATTTGTGACTTCATGTGAAGCTGTTTGATTTAAGTGTTGGCACTTTGTGGTTTGGAGAAAAAGGCGATTTAATGTCAAAAACGACCCATTCAATACCTCTGTTTCCCAGGATAGCTAGAGGAGTCGTCGACCAAGTGATCGAACGCGGTGCAGAAATCGTCAAGTTCTCCATTTTCACCGAATGCTCCCCACTCCATGTTCACACACATACGGCCGTCATCCCCCTCCACACGCTCGAAGTTCTGCATTTCTTCCATGTAGCAGCAGTTTGTCCCTGTGCCTGACAGGGGGAAAGGTACAGCCATGAAAGAAAAACAATCACTTTAGCTTAATGCCAAAGTAAAAATACAAAAAATAAATAAATAATAAGTCAGAGATTTCCTTACAGTGTAATTAATCTAAATCGGGATGCATGACTATATTGGCACGTTACATGTTTAAGCAGATTAAGGCTTGAGTTTAGTCAAATTTATTTTCTTGTTTTTTCTAGGGAATGTGTATATTTCGAAAAACATTGTATTTATTGTCAGCCAGTGGCCATCATGATTACAGTAGACATATTAAAGAGGACATCTAATGCTCTTTTCAGGTTCATATTTGTACGTAGTGTCTCTCCTGGGACATGTCTCCATGCTTTAATGTTCAAAAAGCTCTTTATTTTTCTCATACTGCCTGTGCTGCAGCACCTCTTTTCACCCTCTGTCTGGAACCAGAGCCTGCCTGATATGTGGCGTAACTTTAAATTAATAACACTGATTTATTCTGTAACCGGACATTGTCGACACACTCGACTTCCTGTCTGTTCAGACCATGGATGTGTAATAAGAACTGGATACAGCGTGGGAGGCGGGTCTCGTTCTTTCCTATGAGAGCTGCTCATTGGCGCAGGAAGACAAAATGGCCCAACTTTTGAGAGAGCGAAACGTCACAGATTACCCAGCATGCCTGGCTGCCAGAGCAGAAGAACCCGTATGTGCGCTCACAGAGCATGCGCCCCTTAAGCCCCGCCCCCGAGCTCCCACTCTCGGCTCAGTGGAATGAATGGAGAGAGAAAAATAAATCTAAATTCGGCTTTTAGTGCATTTTACAACTTTAAGGACAGAATGATTCTAATAAGGGCTATAAGATAGTTCATACTGGGTAGTTAATGTTAGTCAATGGGAAAAAGTTGTCACGGACTGATATGGAAATTGCAGTACCGCCGTTTGGACACAACTAATATTTCAGAGTCCGGCGCACTTCCTGGCGGCTTGGTTCAGACGGGGTTAGTAGCATTAGCATGAAGCTAACATTATTTTGTGTACGTGAATATAAGAAGAATGACACGTGGTGTTGCACACGAAACACACTGTCTTCAACTCTCTCTTATTGACGCTGCAATACTATTATTAGGGAATGTTTAAATGACCAACAGATATTAGAAGATTGTAAAACTAACAACAGGAAATGATGACAGGCAGGACGGGCCTTGGACCCGCCCCCGTCGACACTAAGCCAATGGGAGAAGACTTCAGATGATAAATATGTGAGCAGGAAGTCGCTCTCTTTTCTCCTCCCATGCCAGTGGACGGAAGAGCACAGCTGTGACCTTTTGCAAATTCATTGTATCATTGTACCATTGTTTTATTAAACGCTGGTAACTTGTAAATAAGCTTCCTGGACTCTTTTCAGCTAAAACTCAGATCGTAGAAACTCCAACATTAGCTGGTCGTCTCTGTTGTGATTGGTTAAGAGATGTCCCGCCCCTTAGCCTATGAAGTACAATGTGTTGGAGCGCTAGCCAATGAGTCGTTTCAGACAGACAGTGCGTGGGAGAGAAACTCCCTCTGGAAGGAATGCAGAGGTTTAAGACCATTTACATGCACAACAACACAATATAACGTAACACACAACAGGAAAGGGAAAACCCAAAAAGCATAATAAGTCCTCTTTAAATTGTATTTCCTCAACAAAAAATGTCACTGCAATTAGGTGGAAAAGATATGTGCATAAAATGGTACTGGCAATCAGCCAATATGCGTTTTAAAACAGCGACACTGCTGGACATCTGCAAAAATTAGTGCGTCCCTAATTATAATGTTTAAAAATGGCACGAGCACACAGAGAATGCCTCCAGCGAAGAAACAGGTGAGTGGGTTGGGGTAGACAGACTCACCTACAATGAGTCCCACCTCACACTGGGGGTCCTCATAGCAGCAGGTCATCATGGTTCCCACTGTGTCGTTAACCACCGCCACAAAGTTCAAGTCAAATTCCTGGAAAGCAAGAAGGTGTATTTATATAGCACCCGTCAACAACAAGGCAATCTGAGGTGCCACACAACTGACATAAGAGCATCAAGATAACATAAGATAAGACTTTATTCATCCCGAAGGAAATTGTTGTGCCAGAGTTACAAAAATACAATAAACACAGCAGTACAATAATAATAAAACTGTACACTAACAGTGCAGTAAAAAGAGCGATTAAATAACTACAGGGAAACATAATTGACTCCACCTCGAGCGATAGAATGACTAACAAAGAACTGCTAACAGAGCACTTATATACTAATAAAGGACTGGCTTATCTAAAGCCAGTTGAGTAGCACTTGAAACGATTGGCTCTTTGAAACCTGATGTACTTTATGATTCTGTTTTCTTCAAGGTTGTGTCTTCCTGGTCGAATGTACTTATTGTAAGTCGCTTTGGATAAAAGCGTCAGCTAAATGCAATGTAATAATTAATGTATATATCAACAGTATTTAGTAGTGCAAAAACCGTAGTGGTAGTTACGTAATTGCGTCGCGATGTTTCCAGTGAGAACAGCTGTGAGGTGCAGAAAGCAGAGCAGTGTGTATAATATATATCACTCAGTGTAACAGGCCTACTCTCTTTATTTGCTTTAGTTTAGTAGATAACTACAAACAAAGAGACGACCATTTAGTGCTTCACATAATCAATCAATCAATCAATCAATGTTTATTTATATAGCCCAATATCACAAATGTTACATTTGTCTCAGTGGTCTTCACAGTGTGTACAGAATATCAGTATGACAATACGACACCCTCTGTCCTTAGACCCTCACATCGTACAAGGAAAAACTTCCAAAGAAAACTCAGTTTAAAGGGAAAAATGGGAGAAACCTCAGGGAGAGCAACAGAGGAGGGATCCCTCTCCCAGGACGGACAGACGTGCAATAGATGCCGTGTGTAAATTGAAAAGATAATACATTTGCAACATAGGTAGTCCAAATGTTTGGAAATGCATGTGTGTATAATAGGAAGATGAATCCACGAGGATATCCATCCAGGACCGATGATCCAGGACCACAGCCACGACTCAAGATCCAGCGTTCGCGATCCAGGACACAGGACCGCAGGATCATCCATGACTCCGGATCCCAGCGTATATAGACCCCAAAAAGAAAGACATTTGGGGAAGCTGGGTTTCCCATAATAAAATACACAACGGCTGTAGCCTGATTATGCTGTGTGGTGTGTGTGTGTGTGTGTGTGTGGTGTGTGTGTGTGTGTGTTGTGTGTGCATGCGCAGATGCAACGGACAGACGGGTCTAAGTTGGTATGGTGTCCTCTGCTTAATTTTAATACTTGCAAATACAACTTTTGGCCCGTAATTTCAATTCCCCATTTCAGCGACCAGAGAGAGAGGGGATATATCCAGTCTCTGATTGTGTTACGTTATTATGAGAGTGCTTTCATACTTTTAATTGCATATATTTATTTGTCCTATACATATTCTTGTCCTTCCCACGCTTTTTGTCATGGCCAGAGCCGCATGCACTTGTATAATCACAGACCTTGTTATTGTTGTCTATTGCTAGATTTCTTTTATAATGTCCCGTCTATAGGGTCTTACAAAATGTACTTTTCATTATAATTGCTCCATTTATGTTTTTTTCTTTTGGCTGGAATGAAACCTTTTTTACAGCAGACTGTATTTGCCAACCTTGGGAGAGAAGGCAGAATAGTATGAAGCCCCCTAGGGGACATGGAGAAGAACAACACAATTATTTGAAAATAAATTTAATTTAGCTCAATGTACTTCCTGGTCAGTTCGGCTGCTACGGCAACACAGAAACCACAACAATGGAGCGGTTCATCGATTTTACTTTGAGCTAGGCCTTAAATATAAAGATATAACATCAGTGCTTGGCAATAGGCACGGGTTTCACACATAGACTGTATATATAAAGGGTTTCACATAAGTGAAGACACCTCAAGAGAACACTCAGAGCGAGGGGACATGCACGTCCCTCTGAGCTGAGTTATTGACAGATTCGAATTTCGCGGATCAATAACTCATGAACATAACGTTGTAAAAATACAAACAACATGACTTTACAATCATAGCAAGGTAGACAACGAGCTACAGAGTCGTTTTTATCAGAACAGTTCGATACGCGCCGTCATCCGAGCTAAACATCAATAATTGGTCACAATCTGCAGCCGGAGCAGGGAGAGGAGGAGTGCTTAGGGACCGTCTACGAACTGCAACGGGGTTTTGCGAGAGTTTTGTTCAAAACTTTTTTTTTCTTCTTCTCCATGTCCCCTAGGAGGCTCCGTAGAATAGTGCTCGTGTTTTGACAACTTAAAAGGTAGGGTAGGTAAGAATGGAGAAACCAGCTCGAGTGCGCTAAAATGTGAAAGTACGCAGCCGGAAAAAAATTGCCCCTTCCTTCAGACTTCCTCACAGAGCCCCTCCTCCAACACACACATGACCAATGAGGGCACGAGATAAGTTTGTGCACAGATGGAAGGCTGACAGGCAGGTAGGCCATCCAGTTACTTTAGCCGGGCCGGCTCAGATGATTGGTCGTGCTTTTTAAAGCGCCACGGCTTCCACAGATGAAATATTTGTATGTCAAAGCATTTATTGTCAAAGCATTTAATGTATTCATTGTTATCGGGATGTTAAGAGCACTCCATGGAACATAACAAAAAGTGTTTCTGAAGTGAATTACCTACACTACCTTTAAGCTCCAGCCGTCCGATGATTAAAATCCTTCAACCTTTTAAAACAGAGTTAAAACCACCAATATTTTAAAAGTGAATGGTAAAAATGTGGCTTGAAACTGGGTCAAAAGCTACTGACGCATGTACAAAGGGGGTATGCCGCCATTACAGGAGAGCAACAGATTCACAAAATGTAAAGATTTCTGTTTTACAATTCTTGGAAGCACACAATATACATGTAACCTTTCATAGGCTTACAATATGATGTATACCTCTCATAGTTGCTATGATAATATGTGCCATAGCAACGGGATATACTACATATAAGTGGGTTTAGACGGAAACCCTTTAACAGACATTTAGAATCATAACTTTTACAGCTGGTTAAAGTTCACCTTGATTCTCACTTAGGTTGTTTTAGTAATCTGTAAGCCTTAGATATATACCGAAGATAAAAGGAGAATAAGGAGGAAGAATGAGGGACATATGGGAGCTGTTTGTAAGACACAGCTCACTCTTCGATATAGTCTTGTAGTGTCCACATTCATGTAATGTTGATGCGTTTACTGACCCGTCTGCGGCGGACAGCATCTTTTAGTAACGTGAGGACATCTTGTCCTTCACAGCCGCTGGCATTGAAACCTTTTGTCCACTTCAGAAGAATTCCCTGGAGAAAAGGACAGAAGTGATTGGTTTGAGTGACAGGAGGAATTATTGCAGTGATTTAAATGTTGACACGATCTAGGGTCAAGTTAGAAATGTGTCTGTCTGTAGAGATCTGGCACCACTGTCACTATTCTCACGTGATTTGTATTTATTTTCTTTCATTTTAATGTAAGACTGGTATTCATTTAGATCTGTTCAACTTGAAACACATTGTTCTTAGGAAACTTAAAGCTTCCGTTTTAAAGAATAGTGCTGTTTAACTCAAGTTTTTTTTCTCATGCGATGCAAAAAAATAAGAAAATAAAGTGATAAAGTACACTATGTTTATTTAACCCTTAGATGCACGAGTGACTGGACCGACACTCTTCCATAAGTGGGTCAAAAAGGACCCGTATTAGAATAATATGTGTTTTTATGCCATTTCTGTCATTTTGGAAAAAACGTTTTGAACATATCGATGCAAAGATCTGCGCTATCCTGAGACCCTCACAGTATTCCAGTCCCTTTTGAAAACTCATCTCTTCTCCTCTTGTCTACTCATCATAGCCCCCCCCCCATCAATCCATGCCGATTAATCAAGTTTGATAGTCCTATACCCCCCACCATAACCTTCCCTTATATTGTAAAGTGATGTTGAGTCCTTGAAAAGCCCTATACAAATATAATGTATTATTATTATTATTATTATTATTATACTGACAGGTATAAGATCTTGCTGTGTACAATAATCTTCCTGAGAGGTGTCACTTGTGATGTAGTCTGTGTGGTCTACAGTGAATGTATTCCTGACAGAAACAGGTGATAAGAATCAAAGGATCCCATAGAAAATGCATGCGGGTCATTTTTGACCCACTTATGGAAGCTTGGGGTAGTAATACAAAAACTACACTTTCTTAAAATGTACATTTTAAATTTGAATGGCATGATATCCCTAACATGCTTTTTGACGATTAGCTGGAATATGAAATGATAAAAAATGTAATTACAAAGATACTTCAAGAAAACACCTCACCGGGTCAAAAAAGACCCACTTATGCATCTGAGGGTTAAAGAACAAATGCTCCATCGTGCTATATATCATTATCGCCCTATTAAATCACTCCTACGGTGGTTGGATAAAAACACCTGAACATACCGAGGTCTTTGTTTCTGCTCAAGCTTCGCAAAGTGAGTTAATTCAAGTTAAACAGTTTCTTCAGCTCTACAATTAAAAAAATAAGATTTTAAATGCAACAGAATTTTTGTTTCACTCTCTAAAAAAGGACTAATTTCTAAAAACATAGTTGAGAAACATGGTCAATGAATTACAAAGAAGCTCATGTATCCTTCTAGGGTTTGTGGGCTAATGCTCCTCCAAAAGCATTCGTTTGAGTTCAACTGAAATCAGGACAAAAAGTGAGAGAATCTTTTTCCCTGAAACTCTCAGCATCTCTTAACACAGAGGGGACATATGTTCATGTATACAAGACATGAACAAGTGGATTGTCCATAATAGGTGACTTTTAATAAATGTTCCTTTTGGAGGGCTGCCTTTCAGCTCTGCTTGATGTTTTCGACCATGAAACCCAAAGCAGCCTGCACTTACAAAATCCGCCCTTATATATTTCTTGTATGAAACCATATCCGAGTCTTATTGTAGACATTGGACATGTAAGAGGGGGTGATTCATGTTTAAGTGCATGATGCAGGCAGAGCTGCTTATTGCCGTCTTCAGCTGAACAATAACGCCTTTAGTTCACTGAGAACACACTGTGGTTTTGCTTAGGCCAAAAACACAAGCAAAAAGAAGACGGGCTGGGCGATATAAAGTTTAACCAGATACCTCAATATCAATATTCTCTTGGTGATTTCCTAAAATATTTTAGGGTTAATGTTAAAAAACATTTTTAAATGTAATTATAATTATGTGGATATAATCACTGAGTGGGTAAAAGACAGTAATACAAAAAATACAATTAAACCCCCTTGTGCCTATTACGATGTTACAAATATGTAGATATATTGCTTTGCCCAAAAAATAAATATCCTTTTCTCCGCACTCATGCTGTTATAATTAAAATAAAAGACCTGGGAGCAAACAGATATTGATAATGCCAACTAAATGTACTTGAAAATGTGCACATTTAATTCAATTTGTTTTCGTATGCATGATAGACAGCCTTACACTAATAATGAATATTAAACCAAACGTTACCTGATCTATTTTTGTCTGGTAACAGGGGAAGGAGAATGTAAATCCCAGAGGTAAGGATGCTCCACTCATGCCCATGTATTCCAGAAAGTCGGCAATGCAGTCCACGATGTGGCTGAAAAGCTGTCACACAAAAGAGAGAAAAAACACTGAAAATGACTGAAGTTACAAAAAAACAGCACGCAAAATGACATGCACAAACCAGAATGCCGTCGAGGCCAAAGAGGCATTCACATGCTCCTTGGATTGTCACATCTCCCTAATTGTGAAGTCATTATCCCGACTTCAGTGTATTCAGAAACCTGTAGTCGTAAAAAGACAACAACGCGGGTTTCATTTAACATTTAAACCTTATTATCAGTTCGAGAGTTATCGTTCCAACTACAGGTGCCGTTCAAAGGAATTCTGCTTTGGAAAATCAGTTTTCGAATTATGTCAACACCACATGAATGCAGCAGGAATGTTTAATCTTACAAATGTTAACAAAAGTAAAACAACTTTAATGTAGAATAGAATAGAATGGGAGGGATGAAACCCTCTTTAATGGTCCCACATGCAGAGCACACAGTGACATGTGTGCTCTGCTTTTAACCCATCCTAGTACCAGGAGTCTAGTACGAGGAGCAGAGGGCAGCTATTGTACAGCGCCCGGGGAGCAATGGGAGTGGGTGTCCGGTGCCTTGCTCAAGGGCACCGCAGCAGGGCAGGAGGTGAACTGGGACCTCTCCAAGTAGCAGTACACACTCCGTATTTTAGGTCTGGTCGGGGACTTGAACCGGCGACCCTACAGCTCCCAGTCTAAGCCTCCACTGACTGAGCCACTGTCGGACGACACAACGTCTCTGTGTATCTTTGACCTCCTTGGGAATTAAGCTAGATGGTTTTTTTGTGAACGTCCTCCTTGGCCAATGTAACAAATTGGTGTTCTTCTGTTGTGACAAAACTCTTTATACTTCACAATTAATAAAATCGGTTGCTTGTAATAATGCACTCAACATAGATAAGTTACATTCAGAGTTGCACTCTTTTATCAGAGGACCAGCTTTTACCATTAGATGATTAAACTCACAAACATGGCAGCGGTTAGTGTAACCACTTATGTGAAATACTCAGAGATGGCAAAAGTACACACATCCTTTACTCAAGTAGAAGTACAGGGGTACGGCCGCCGCTTCCCCCGGTCCTGTTAACTCTGCTTCAACTGTTTTCTGTAAATGAGATGTGCGGTTGCCCTGATGTCTCAGACAAGCCTCCCAACAGTCCGACTCTCCCGGTAACCCGAGAGCGCCTGCTCGTTTATCAGATAGTGGTCCTTGCCTTGTTGTTAGCTCTACAGCATTTTGAGATGTATGTTGGATCCAGCTGTTGGCCAGTTGTTATGTCTATTTATCACAATTACGTCATATTCTGGTCTTGCATGTACAATCACACTCGGCGTCTCGTGCAATGGGCCCTGATCGTGCGGGACTACCACATTAGACATCCGTCATAAAAAGGGCTCAGAGAATGTGTTTGAAGACGCTCGGTCCAGGCTTTAGTGATGTGTATTGTGTGTGTTAGGTACATTTGTTGTTGTGTTGCATATGTGTACTGTTAGTGTGTGTGGTTTCACAAAACCTGTGGGCTTTTGTCTTAAGGGAGCGGGGAGTTACGGCCGCCGCCTCCCCGGTCCTGTTAACTCTGCTCACCTCCTGGCCCGCCTCCGAAGATGTGATTGGAGCATGCCGGGCCCGACACACTCCAATCCCAGCGCACACCTTCCGGAGACGACTACAAAGCCTGTGGACAGCTATCAGTCGGAAGGCTCTGATGTGTGAACTCTGATCATGTGACGCCTCTCGCTACTTGCTCTTTGATCATAGACAAAGCTGTTAACTGTGTTTAACTGGTGTGGTCCGTATTTAGTGTCGTGTTGTTGTGATTAGATGTGTCTGTCTAGAGTAGCTTAGCATTACGTTGACTGTTGTCCTCTAGCTTGGCTGTGTTTTCTTATAGCCCTTTTGTTCGTTTGTACCACTTTGATAGTGAGGGTTGTTTTGTTGCTATTTTGTTTATTGTATCTTACTTATCTGTACTTAGGCTCTCTTTTTAGAGTACTCCTTTAGTTGGTTGCTCATTTAAACCTGCGCCCTTTTGGCCCTTTTGTTTGCTCCAGGCTGCTTGCCTTCCATTTTGTTTATATCGCCATTTAATAAACTCCTTGTAATTATTACCAATTCCATCTGGTGTGTGTTGCTTTTCCTCTTCCCCTAGTACAGATACTCGTGTTTAAAACGTCTTTACTCAAGTGAAAGTAAAGAGGCTTCGAAGTGTACTTCAGTAGAAAGTACCCATAACTAGCAGCTGTTTCAAAGAGTACCTGACCTCCCTTTATATTAACAGAACAATAATGTCATTGTTAGCTAATGAATGTTTCCATGCTGAACAACGGCAACATGACAACGTTTCCATTGGTCCCTCTTCTTTAGAGAAGACCAGGAAGTGATGGATACACGATCGTGTTCAAATCAATAGGCACGCAGTGACTCAAAGAATAATGATCACGCACCAAACACACATTCAGACTAAAGGAACCAGCTATTTGGAGAATGAGAGAAGTAGAAAGTACAGGTATTTGGGTTCAACATGTGAGAAGTAGAAAGTACAGGTATTTGGGTTCAACATGTGAGAAGTAGAAACTACAGGTATTTGAGTTCAACATGTAAGAAGTAGAAAGTACAGGTATTTGAGTTCAACATGTAAGAAGTAGAAAGTACAGGTATTTGGGTTCAACATGAGAGAAGTAGAAAGTACAGGTATTTGTGTTCAACATGTAAGAAGTAGAAAGTACAGGTATTTGGGTTCAACATGTAAGAAGTAGAAAGTACAGGTATTTGGGTTCAACATGAAGAAGTAGAAAGTACAGGTATTTGTGTTCAACATGTAAGAAGTAGAAAGTACAGGTATTTGGGTTCAACATGTAAGAAGTAGAAAGTACAGGTATTTGGGTTCAACATGTAAGAAGTAGAAAGTACAGGTATTTGAGTTCAACATGTTAGAAGTAAAAGTAAAAAGTCATCAGAAAAACAAGTAGTGGAGTAAAGTACTGATACCAGAAACATGTATTTAAAGTGGACCTATCTTGCTATATTTGAAACATATATTGTAGGGCCTTACCTATATAAAACATGTCTGTGAAGTTTTTTTTTCAAAATACCAAACAGATCATGCATTTTAGCCACGCCTCATTTCGCTCCATTTGCTCTATTCCAGCCCTGTCTTCACAAGGGCTGATTCTGTGGCAAATGAGCTGTAGCTGACCACGCCCCCCAACAAAGGAGGGGGGCGAGGCACGAGCGTCGTGTTACCATGCTGTTACCACGCTGTTACCATGCTGTTACCATGCTGTTACCATGCTGTTACCATGCCATGCAACCTCTCATTCCCCTGATAGGTGGAGAGTTGCCCATATAGGCGAAGCACCCCGTTTCCCTGACACCGGGGACACATCTTCATGTATAAAAGACGTACAAAAGTGCATTTTGCATGATAGGTCCCCTTTAAGTACAGCAACAAAGTATTTGTACTCCACTACTTCCCACCTCTGGAAATAATCAAAGTACTTTAGGGATGGCTAACCTCTTCCCCTGTGCCCTGCATGGTCTCCTGTGGGATGCTGTAGATCTTGTGATGCATGTCCACATTGTGTCCTTTTCCACTGCGCACTCGCACCAGAAGCACCCGGAAGCTGGAGCCCCCCAGGTCCAGAGCCAGGAAGTCCCCGTGCTCTGAGGAAGACAATCAGGATGAGAATCACAAACGCAAACATAACAGCATTATGCAAAATGCTAAAATGAATAACAAGTCAAGTGCTCTGTTTTTCTCTTAAGTCAGGGGTCGGCAACCTGCGGCTCTCGAGCTTAGACATAAATAAGAAGGAAATTAAATAAAAGTATTTGTAGGACTATTTAAATGTTGTCGCATGGTTGAAAATGTTTCATATCTTGTATTTTGAGGTGATACTGTGACACATAAATAAAAAACAAAACGGTTTTAATTGGGTCAACTAAAGTATGCGTCACATCCTGCTGCGGTCCCGCACCAGCGCCTTTTCTTGCAGGCGAATAACCTGACCCCGGCTCGATGAGGGAACTATGGATAAATCAAAGAAAATAAATGTATCGGAGACACAGAGGGTTTCATTCTGCGTGGACGGAGTTATCTGCTTTCACAGCAAACGATGCCGGTTACCGGTATGTTTGATATGTGGAGAGAAGTCGAAGGTGCTGCAGCCTTTACGTATCGAGGAGAAACACGGAAGAGGAAGACAGCTGACGATCTTCAGTCATAATTCAATCAGTTAACTCTTTTAGGGTGCAGCTATATGTTTTATTTATTTCAAAGTGGGTCAATTTTAATTGTATTTTTTTTCCTTTAAATGTGCAGAGGACTCCCGAGTGCTGTGTGGATTTATTTTAAAGTAGGCCTGTGTATTTTTTTTTATTCTCCTTATGAGTTCTTTTTTTATTATAAGAGGATAACAGTTTTATAAATAATAATTGCAAAAAAACTGACGTTGTTGTGTATGATATAACAACAAACACAACTTTATAAGCTATCAAATATGTGTTGCGGCTCCAGACAAAACAAATAGTTGGAAAAGGGGGCAAAATGGCTGTTTTGGTCAAAAAGGTTGCAGCCCCCTGTCTTAAGGGGAGACACTTCAGGTAAATAAGATAACGTTTTTACCCAATAGATATCACTATAAAAAAAAATGGATGTAACAAGTTTTTCTGACGATGTATGTATTAATATCTAAATTAGGCATTATTTAAAAATATGTGGACATTAACGTACTTTTCTAGAACAAAAATCTGAACAATGCAGCCAGGTTTAAAGTTCTTGTTGCATTTTTGTGACATTTAAGAGTGGAGGGATTTTGATATCTTTGCATCACTCGATAAACAAATGTAACTGATAGAAGTCACCATGAAACGTCCCCAGCTGAATACATTATATTATATTGCAAATAAGGGAATAGGGAACATTTACTTAACAGTTAACTAATTAAAAATATTAGTTCTAGTATAATAAGTTAGTATATAAACACCTGTGTTAATGAAAAGTTTATTTTGGATGTGTTCTTTCCACTTCGATAGCAAAATAGTGCATGAAAAAACAATCCTTTTTGCAATTATTTAGCCTTTAAAGCTTAAGAACATTAATTAATAATAATTAACTAATGAACTTGGGAGCATTTTCCACTTTTTCCCCACACCTATTTCCTTCTTCCACTCTAGAGCTACCTGTTCCATCCGGAGTGTCTCTCACGTAGGAGGGCAGCATCTTGACACTGGACTGCTCATGGTTTTGCTTTGACAGTCCTCGCTCCATGTCCTCGCTCATCCTCCTCTTCACATCCAGCAGCTGCTCTCGGCTCAGACGCAGGGTGTCCAGGACACGCTGACGCTCGTCGTGTTGAACTGCGAGACGGTAGGCGACCGCCGTTACCATGGCAGCACCTTTCCCGCTGCCACACTGCGACTGCAGGAAACGCACATCGCAGTCGGGCACGAGTCGCCGTACCATCTTGTGGAGCCTCCTGGAAAACCTGAGAAAAAGGAGATACATTTTGTTTGGTTTTTAATCCTGACATCCCTTATCTTGCAAGTTTAAATGCAGAGAAAATCATAATTATACTATTTATGTGTTATTAGTTTGCCATTAAAGTGGCCACTTGTATTTTAAACTCTATTCAGCTGAAAAGTAATCACTCCTGCTTCTATACCCTATTGAATACTGAAATCCCTTTTATGCATTCATTTCTGGCAGTGAGTCAGTCGGGGCTTGGACTGTGAGCCGTCGGTTCGCCGGTTCAAGTCCCCGAACAGACCTAAACATGGAGTGTGGACTGCTACTTGGAGAGGTGCCAGTTCACCTTCTGGCACACACATTTCACTGTGTGTGCTGTCTGTTCTGTGTTATGCTGTTGTGCCACATGTATTGTTGACATTTATGTTTTGTTCTGTTATATGCCTTGTGCGGAATGCTTTGGCAATACTATGTTTAACATGTGGTTATGCCAATAAAACCCCTTTGTATTGTATTGAGTTCAGGAACACTCACTCTGAATGGTTCTTGTAAACAGAGCCGTCCACTCCAATAGTGGTACGCAGCTTCTCTGCCGCTTTGTTGTCCCGGATCTGCCTCAGCACAGCCACCAGAGCAGCAGCACACAGGTGAGCGGACCGCGTGGAGACCACCTGACACACCCTCTGTGTTGCTATGCAGTCCTCCACCAGCGGGTCGAGACCCAAGCCCCGGAGCACCTCCTCCGCACGCTCCACACCTTCCTCCTCCCTGCAGGAAAGGCAATGAGGTCTTTTTTACAGGAGACAATTTAAAGTGCTTTAAGAAAAAACATTAAAGGTGGTGTGCTGTGCTGAAGCGCAATTCTGTATTCACTGTATTTATTTATTATTATCTGTGTATTTATTCCTATTTATACATTTCCCATCTATTTACCTTTATTTTTGTATAATTTTTTTTGGTATATACTTCTGATAAATGTGTATGTAACTGGCTGTTTTGCGATCTGGTTAGACCATCCTTAAATTTCGTTTACACTGTGCTTGCATTGTTGTAATGACAATAAAGTAATCTAATCTAATCTAATCTAATCTAAAGGTTATGCAAAAATCCACTTCTTCATGTCTCTTCTACATCAACATGTGTCCCCTCTTCTTCATGTCTCTTCTACATCAACATGTGTCCCCTCTTCTTCATGTCTCTTCTACATCAACATGTGTCCCCTCTTCTTCATGTCTCTTCTACATCAACATGTGTCCCCTCTTCTTCATGTCTCTTCTACATCAACATGTGTCCCCTCTTCTCCATGTCTCTTCTACATCAACATGTGTCCCCTCTTCTTCATGTCTCTTCTACATCAACATGTGTCCCCTCTTCTTCATGTCTCTTCTACATCAACATGTGTCCCCTCTTCTCCATGTCTCTTCTACATCAACATATGTCCCCTCTTCTCCATGTCTCTTCTACATCAACATGTGTCCCCTCTGTGGAAAGAGACTCTGAAAGTTTCAGGAACAAAGATTCTCTCTCTTTTTGATCCATTTATACAAAAACCTGTCTGAAAATGAGCTGATCAGATTTTGGCCACTTTATGATGTCATAACGATGTGTTGTCTTGTGTACCCATTAGCCAATCAGCAACCAAGGTAACCCCCCCCCCACCTTATGACCTGAATCTCCTCCTAGAGCACCAGTGTGTTCTTTGTAACCAAATCTCTCTCAGAGGGGCGTGGGGGGGGGCTCCTTGTTTTCATCTAAAGTAACAGACAGAGAATCAGCACTATCAGCCACAGTGAACTCTCCGCTGTCTGTCTCTCCTTCACGCCTGAGCTACACGTGTGGAAGAACACGTAGCAAATACTTTTAATTAATGTTATATTATTCATGTATGTGTTCAATCTCAGCTCAGTGTGAGAGTGTACTGCATTTCAATGTCAAAGAGAATGGTGAAAGGTTTCAGAGCGGGGAGTGCGAATAGAGCAAAAAGCAAATCTAATTTAAGCAAAACATTTAAAGACCCCCACAGTTCATTCAGGAAAAGAAGATTGAAAGATTGAATAAGTGTCTCTTAAAATTTTTGTAAGAAGCTGGAAAAAAGATAGCTTTTTAATGCACTGCAGAGCTATTCAATTGTAAAGCATATACTTGCGTTGTCAATTAAATTATTGTAATAACTTTAAAGTACAAGAAGTGTGCACTGGACTCTATATTGGCAGATATTTAATATTAAATAATTGGGATTAGGAGCAAAAAACTTGAATCAGGACTTTCCCAATTTCTGCAGAGGACGCTAAAATTATCTTTTTTAATAAATTAAACTTTCTCAAACACACACACACACGCACGCACGCACGCACGCACGCACGCACGCACGCACGCACGCACGTACTTGTCGGTGTCGATGCCGTAGATGAAGCTGGTGCTGAAGCTCCCTTTTTTGAGGAGCTTTGCTGAAGTCTTGCCCTGGAACAGCAGCTTTTCTTTGGTCATCCTCACCAGGATGAGACGCACCACTTCCCCCAGGTACAGGCCGCTGATCATCTTCTCAAACCTGCACAGCAACACAATACAAAGAAGCTAAAGATATCCTCACATCCATAAGAGTTTCTTTCAAACTAGGGCTTTGCAAATTGCAATGAAAGAGTATTTGCAAAGCCCTAGTTTCCACCTGTAGACATTTTGCAATACCGCTTATACTGCAGTAGCTACTATCAAGTGTTCTTGTGATGCGTGTGCCATATCATGATGTACCTTCACTTCACAGCATCACTTGAAACTGCTTGTGCAATGTCCACTTTTTTGACCTGTACTTAAAAGGTGGGGTAGGTAAGAATGGAGAAACCAGCTCGAGTGCGCTAGAATTTGAAAGTACACAGCCGAAAAAAATCTGCCCCTTCCTTCAGATTTCCTCACAGAGCCCCTCCTCCAACACACACGAACGCACACATGACCAATGAGGGCACGAGATAAGTGTGTGCCCCGATGGAAGGCTGACAGGCCGGTAGGCCATCCAGTTATTTTAGCCGGGCCGGCTCAGATGATTGGTCGTGCTTTTTACAGCGCCACGGCTTCCACAGATGACATTTTTGTATGTATTTATTGTCAAAGCATTTAATGTATTCATTGCTATCGGGATGTTAAGAGCATTCCATGGAATATAACAAGTGTTTCTGAAGTGAATTACATACCCCACCTTTAACTCGTGTTTTATAATTGTTTATGTGATCGAGATTATGCAATGTTTTTAGTGTTTGTTGATTGTTATGTACCGACCACAGTCTATGGTACCGACCTAAGGACTGCCAAATCTGGCATAATTAATCTCCTCTCTTTCCTGAGATTAATGTATTTGTATGCATGGTCCTTGTTGAAATAAATACATAATGATAACGCCGTGGTAGTTACTTTCTGATGGTTTTTCTTGCAGAAAGGCAGCATAGAAAGCATTCTCCAGTAGATCTCAGATGAGGGTGTTGCACTTGTACATGTGATGTTTTGGTGTTGTTGTTTTGTTCACGAGCGTGCTCCCCCCCCCTCCTGCAACTATTTCTCTGTAAAGACTGACTGGAATCATGTAGCCACATTCACTGATTAAGTCTGTGTGGTCTTATACATTTCATGTCTAAATTACAGGCCAATATTAACCATTAGCACCATTATAAAAGTCAATTCAGCTCATCAAACCAAGTCAGTGTCACTGAGGGTGGAAACTATTCTATTTCTATTCTTCCTGATTGTCACGGAAGTGATCTCTGGGCCCGGCCTCCGTTACGGGTTTAGCTTCATTGTTGTTGAAAAGTGTTTCCCTTTCCCCATGTCTGTTACTCCTGATTATGTTCACCTGGTGCCCTGTGTTGTCTCCCCCCCCCCTGTGTCTAATTGCTGATTAGTGTGTGGGTATTTGGGCTCTGTTTCCCTGTCTGTGTTAGAGGTAGTGTGTGTGACAGCCTTGTGGCTGCAAGCTGTGTTCAGGGAGAAACAGCAGCATTGAGGCTGTGTGTCATGTGTTCATGATTTAATAAATGCCCACACCGGGTTGTATTTTGGACGTTCTGCCTCTGCCTCCTTGCCTGGTCGGGTCGCTCAACGGTCAGCTTCACACTGATTAATAACATGTTGTATATTTAAATATGAATGTCTCCTTATATAAAAATGAACATACATATAAAACGGGAACACTACACAGGGTACCCAAATCAAAATATTTGTTATACAAAAACGAAGCTATTGTGTAGTGCAACCCTGTGACAGTGGGCACTACACTACTACACTTAAAGGGGCCCTCTTATGCTTTTTGATTTTTTTTTCTGTAGTATGTTACATATGTGTGTGTGCATGTGAATGGTCTGCAAAGAATAAAATCCCTGTGTTCCTTCCAGAGGGAGTTTCTGTCCCACAAACGCCTCCATTGGACTTCTTTGTTTTCTTCCTTAACATAATGATATCAATATGTAACACTTGGGTTTCTATTGGCTAACACTCTTAACACATTGTACGTGATAAGCTAAGGAGCGGGACATCTGTAAGCGATTGACCAATTATAACAGACCAGCTAACCAATCAGAGCAGACTGCGCTCTGGTTTCAGACAGAGGGTGAAAAGAGGTGCTGCAGCACAGGCAGTATGAGAAGAGCTTTTTGAACATTAAAGCATGGAGACATGTAGAGACGCACAATACAAATATGAATCTGAAAATGAGCACACCATGTCATAATAATACTATAATACTAAATATATTAAATTAAATAACCATTGATTTGAGGACATTCACTACTGAGTGATGTTTCATGTAGTAGTAAATCAGAGAGACTCACAGCTGCTTGCCAGGGTTCAGAGATCCTGCATCTATCTCCCGATCCACGTCTGTGCGCAGGTCCTCCAGAGCGCCATCGTCTCCGAAAGCGCCCCACTCTGTGTTCACACACATCCGGCCCTCGTCCCCATCCAGCAGCTCCAGGTTCCTCATCTGCTCCATGTAGCAGGCGTTGGTGCCAGTTCCTGGAGGAAAGGAATGTTTTAGCATTAGGATTACAGAGTTGTTTCCAACCAAAAGTTAGACCAGGAAGGACAAAACATTTGACTGCAATTCATTCATGTTTGAATCGAACTAAAACCATTATCACCCTTTCCCTTTAAAGAGCCTGTGACAGCATCCCAACAACTGTTGTGCAATGAAATATTGGGCCACTAGTCATCACGAACCGTCAGTTTATAAAATAAGTTGCGATACCGTTCCGATAAATATCAATAATTTGGAGGAAATTCCTTCGACTCATTTTGAAGTTTTGGGGGAAGCCGGAAGTGACGTCAATGCGGGAACGCTTCACTGTGCGGCGAGAGAGCCAAACACGGACAAAGTGTGTTGTCATGCGTAGAAATGGTGAATTACTGAGTTTAGGCAGGTTAATGAACAACTGTTTATTCATGCACTGGTACTGCATGTTTTGTTGATACACTGGACAACTCAACGTGGGTTGACGTCTTTATTGAAGCTCTGCTGCAGTCTGTGACAAGTGTGACGACCCCTCCACACCACTAGGCGCTCCGTGGTCTCTCTCTCTCTTTGTTTACAGGATCCGGTGCTGTGGGGCCGGCATTTACCTCGTGAGCTGCATCCATGGATGTATAATAAGAACTGGATACAGCGTGGGAGGCGGGGTCTCGTTCTTTCCTATGAGAGCTGCTAATTGGCGCATGAAGTCAAAATGGCCCAACTATTGAGAGAGCGAAACGTCACAGATTACCCATCATGCCTGGCTGCCAGAGCAGAAGAACCCGTATGTGCGCTCACAGAGCATGCCGCTTAAGCCCCGCCCCGAGCTCCCACTCTCGGCTCAGTGGAATGAATGGAGAGAGAAAAATAAATCTAGATTTGGCTTTTAGTGCATTTTACAACTTTAAGGACAGAATGATTCTAATAAGGGCTATAAGATAGTTCATACTGGGTAGTTTATTTAGTTAAAAAAAGATTATCCACCGATTTACAGACGTCTCTTTCCCCATGTCAGTCAATGGGAAAAAAGTTGTTTTGGGCCGGGTGACGTCACGGACTGATACAGGAGTTGCAGTACCGCCGTTTGGACAAACCGAATGTTGGGCACAGAGTCCGGGGGCACTTCCTGGGGGCTTGGCTGCACCTGGGTCGAAAAGCCTACAAGAAGAGAGCCCAGCCGGATATGTGTTTCCCGTTCACATTCCTCTCGCACACTCCCCGTGTGAGCCTCGCGCCGCGGCTGTCTACGTTTGTGTCCACTAACATAGGATAGTTATTTTTCCATACCCCTCGTCTCGCCTCTCAGCTTTTTGTTACAGCCCAAGAGCCGGGTTGTAACACAAGTTAGCATTGTGACAAAGTTATTCAGAAAAGGAACTTTAAGGATTAATCTCCTTTCACGACAAGCGGCCAACGAGTTCTCACGGCGTAAAGGAAGGGGGGAAGCTACACGATTAAAACTCCAAGAAATAAACGCCCGTTTCAAAGAACCGACCTGTGTCTGTGTCGTGAAGAGAGCTATAAAGTATGTATTGGTTTGTGTGCTGCCAGACCAATATAAAGTCCTTCAAAGTTAACTGAAGCCATGGGGTGCATGTGCTGAACTGTCTCTGGATAATGAGACAGCTGTGCAGCAGGGGATGTGATCTTACTGACCGTTTGAAAGAATAATTTATAACTCCACACGCTGGGGAAGAAAAATCACTTTCTCAGCAGTGATAGGCCCTGCAGTGCAGCGATAATTAGCTGATCCAAGTTGGGAGATATATAGTGCCGCTCCATTTGGTGTAAGCATTTCTACAGTATGCATGTTACTTTTAAACAGTGTTGGGACTAACGCGTTACAAGTAACGCGTTACTGTAACGCCGTTATTTTTGGCAGTAACTAGTACTCTAACGCATTACTTTTTAAATTCAGTAACTCAGTTACCGTTACTACATGGTGCGTTACTCCATTACTGCGTTAGTTTTTTATATAGTCAACAGCCAGGTGAACAGAGATGAGAACTGTACTTAAGTACAGCACTTGAGTAAATGTACTTAGATACTTCCTGTGTCACATGCGGAGACGGGCTGTGGGCGTGTTTGTGTTGTTTACTTACAAGACTATCATGGCGGCGGAGCTCAAGTCGAGTTTCTCCACCTAGAGATATTCTCACTACTTCACTTTTGTCGAGCACAAAGAAAAGAACGTTTTAGTTAAATGTAAGTTGTGTCCTGGCGGGTCAACGAGCCTATCTACTGCCCAAACCAGTCATTCAAATCTCTTAAAACATCTGCAAAAACAACATGCTGGGACGAAGCTAGTAGCTAAGACCACAGAGACTCAGCCGACGCCACTCCACCTCCACCTCCACCTGCACCTAAGCAACAGCGGCTGGATTTTAACCAAGGGACTGCTAGCCAGGGAAAAGTCGATAAAGCCATTGCACGGTATGTTGTAGAACACATGCAGGCTATTGCTACAGTGGAGTCACCCGCTTTCAGGGAGCTAGTTAGCATGATACCATGTCCGGGCGGCACACGGCATATGAAACTACCTGGAGAAAGAATATACAAAAATGTAAAGCCAGCTAATATCGATGCTATCCAGATTGCATATAATGCATGTCAAGTTGATCAATAGATTGTATTATTCTCCAATGCAATAACAGCACTGAAATGAAGGCTATAAGGGCGTTAATATAATGGGAGCCATTTTTTAAGTAACTAAAACGTTACTTTTCACAGTAACGCATTACTTTTTGGTGTAAGTAATCAGTAAAGTAACTGAGTTACTTTTGAAATGAAGTAACTAGTAATGGTAACTAGTTACTGGTTTTCAGTAACTAGCACAACACTGCTTTTAAATGACGGGAATTCCTATTTGATACAAGCACTACGTTTGAAATATAAAAATAATAACTCTGTGAATCTATCAGCAACATGTTACACAGTGGATCTTCTCCGAGACACAGACTGAGCATCTACGCCGTCTTAGTGTTACATAAACAATTAATTGTAGATGCAGCACGTACAGTATGTGGACAAGAAACACAGAATGCAGAAACAAGCTGTGAGAATGCATATATGATCCATACGGGGTGCGGTAAACAGTTTAATGAGTAGGAACATTATGTAAATCGAGTGCCTTCCTGACACTACATCTGAACACAATCTAACACCTACTCGAGAATATTATAAATATAAATGTATTATAGTGCTGCAGTTTTGAGTCCTTTGCCCTCTTCTCAAAGTAATTGGGTTTAAGGTTAGGATCACGTAATAAGGTCTATGGTTAATGCAAGCTAGAGATGTTCACGTTAAGGCATAAAACAATTCAGTAAATAATATATTTACTGATATTCTTGAATTTCTGAATATGTTATCTGTCTTCAAAAAGGCCGTTGCTTAGAATTGCAGAAATGAGAAAATCAACCCCTTTTTAACTTAGCTAGTGTTTTACGTTTTGAACTCCTGGCGACCGCATTTACACTTCAAACATGTGTGCAGATTATCCTACTGAATAGATGTAAGTCATAAACGTTTGTTTGTCAAAGAGCTCATTTTAAGGCCCTGACACACCAAGCAGTCACCAGAGAAGAAGAGTATCTTTTCTCCGTAATATCATACAGAGCTGGCCTCTCCTGGATCAAGGTGATGAGCAGGTCCTCGTTTGCATCATTCCAGATCGCCATGATGAGATGAAAATGAATAGCAGTCTGTGTGTGCCTTCTTAAATCGTTTGTTTACGTCCCTCACTTCCGCTTCACTTCTCATGCACTGATTCGCTAGCTGAACAGCCAATCAGAGTGATTATTTGGTCCGACTGCCAGACCCGATGCATGGCCGATTCAACATGTTGAATCGGCCATGCATCGGGTCGGGCAGTCCAAATAAGGCGTGTCACGGTCGACGGTGCGGGACACACCAACCTGACTACGGCGCCGCGAATGCCCGACAGCCTCTGACTCCCAAAATCGGGTTGGTGTGTCAGGGCCTTTAAGAAAAAATCCAAAACGCAATGGGAAGATACCAGATGTGGGGACTCGAGTCACATGACTTGACTCGCATATTTTTTGACTTGAGACTTGCTTGACTAACATTGATAAAAGACTTGACTTTGACTTGGTATTCATGACTTGAGACTTGACTCAAGCTTGAGATAGATGACCTGAAAGGACTTGACTGTTTAAAATTAAATATTTGCGTTTGTTTTTGTAGTGAGATATTACGTTTAGTTTTTTCGAAAAACGTGATTATAGCGCCGTGCGCGCAAACCTGGCAACCCACTAGAAGGCAGGAGTCTCAGTTAACATGGCAGCGGCTAGCTTTACTCCACAAATAGTGAAGTGTGGATTATTTTGTCGATGACGGTCTGCAGCATAAAGATCAGTGACAGGACCACCACAACATCCAACTTCATTCGTCACTACAAAAAACCCCACGGAGAAAGGTGCGTGCACGTGTTGTGTTAGCTAGAAAGCTAACGTTAAGTTTAAGCTACGTTAGACTTGGTTTCAAATCGTAGAGAGAGAGAGAGAGAGAGAGAGAGAGAGAGAGAGAGAGAGAGAGAGAGAGAGAGAGATGCCTCGTTTAGTTCCCCTGTGTTATTATCAGAAGTTACTGTACACTTTTGAATAATGTAGTTCATCTACTTTTAGTAGATTGTTTAAATGTTTTAATTATGTTGTTTTTGTTTGTAGAAGTGCATCATTCCTTGATTTAACCCAATTAACTGAGTTTTAAATCGTCCTACTTAGTTTATAAGGAAATAATGAAGAGGAGCTAATTAAATTATTTGAAAATGATATCTTTGTCGATGCTGACGCTGTTGGCGGTTCTAGTGTTAACAGACATTTAAATTAAATATGTGTAATGGCAAATGCCATACATGATTTTCTTTGATTGAGTCCTAGCTATATTGTCTGCAGTTCTGGGGTTAATATTGATCTGATATGATATGCATGGGTCTAAATTAGATTTAAAATGATTAACTGTGTATGTAATGAAGATCATTGTGGGTTAAATTCATTTTCATAACCACTGTCTTTTAACTGATTTAAATGCGGAAACTGGGCGTATTCATCAGAATTTCGTATTGTCTTGACTTGACTTGCTTGACTCTCACCACAGTGACTTGGGACTTGCTTGATACTCGTAGGTCCAGACTTGAGACTTGCTCATGACTTGCACATGTAGGACTTACCTCTGGAAGATACCATTGGCTTTGTGTCAAGGAGCCCAGTCTGTCACGTCATCGCTGAGCGTACTGACCTTAATGGCTCCTTGTTACTTGCTTTGGACGTAACTCACCCACAATGAGGCCGATCTCACAGTGATGGTCGTCGTAGCCGCAGGTCATCATGGTGCCCACTGTGTCATTGATCACAGCCAGAATGTCAACGTCAAAGTCCTGCAGTGAAGTTTAATTGGACTTTATTAGTTTTCGCTTTGACAAGGGGCAAGACGTTATTCAACAGTTCTTATGATCATAGAGCAGCTGGATGTTATCTCACATTGCAACAAAGTGTGCACAGCAAAGATGAACACATTTCAACAAATAGCATGCAACCATGAAGAGCCAGAATCTATGAAACGCAGGAGAGAGGCGAGGAAGATCAGGGCAGCATGCGGGCACACATGCTTTACATACAACAACACAAACGAAAACAGACTTACACGTGAATTGTGATGTTATAATGAGGAACATAACAAATACAAACACTTACACGTATACAAGCTTGTTGAAAAGTCACTGGAGATCATAAAAACACTGGAGCAACGTAGCATCTGATCAAGCTGTTAACATAATCGCACAAGCCAAGCAAGTGAGCATCAACAAACTATTATTTCATTATAATAGGCGACTGAGGGAGTGCGGTCGTCTTTCAACCAGAAGGCTGTGGGTTCGATCCCAGCCCATGCAGTCAACATGTCGATGTATCCTTGGGCAAGATACTTAACCCTGAGTTGCTCCCGATGGCCAACTGTGTGTGATGTTAGGTCCTAGAGTTAGGTGCACTGCTCTGTATGAATGGGTGAACGACATGTATGTAAAGCGCTTTGAGGGGTCTTAAAGACTGGATAAAGTGCTATATAAGTACAGTCCATTTACCATTTCATTGGTTGCACTATAAATAGAAATGTAAGGATGCATGTACGTGAGCAGCAGGCCGGAGAGATAGTGTGTGACAAGAAAACATGAATGTCATAACAGCTGTAGTTCGATTCAGTAAAACATCACTTCCTCTTGTGTGACTGTGTTGAAGGTGGCTTCGTCACTATGGACTGACGGCTTCAGGCCGGGTAATATGGCACTTTATTAGCGTGATTGCACAGTATATGTTGTCTGTGGCTGATGATTGCGTGCACCTGGTGTCCTGTGTTGTCTCCTCCCCCCTCACCTGTGTCTTGTTGTGATGATTGGAGTATGGGACTCTGTTGCCCTGTCTGTTGAGAGGGATGGGTGTGTGTGTGAGATCCTTGTGGCTGCAGGATGTGTGCAAGGAGAACAGCAGGATTGAGGCGGTGAACTTTGTGTACATGATTTTAATAAATGCCCACGCCGGGTTATATTTTTGGACGTTCTGCCTCCTTGCTTGGTCGGGCCGCTCAATTGTCAGCTTCACAGTGACATTTCTTAATTGTACATTAAATATGGCATACTTTGGGAAGTGTTTGTATGTGGGGATAATAGGATTGGATATGTTGCTTCACTGATATCCTTTGCTGGACTGTGGCACAATATTTGCCCATTACTTATAAGTTTATATTTATCCAGGCAGATAAACATGTCATAGATTTGGACAACAAAAGTGTTTTCTTAGCATCTTACAATTAAACTATCCTTTTCACTAGTAAAATCTCTTTAAATGGGCAGACGAGATCATTTACTTTTCTTAAGGACTTGTTTAAGAAACATTTGCACGTGTTCTTTGCCACATCTGCCACACTCGTCGTTGTGGGTGCTGTTTAGGATCAGTAACATCTCTGAATAGCATTCACAGTTCCGGTTACAGTTGTGTGCAGAGGTGACCAGCACATCTGAACATGCCGATAAGAGTCCACTTATCAGCGATGACAGCAGTTAGTCAGGTCGTAGTTGGAATGGAAAGCCACAGAGAATCAATAGATGAACTATGAATAATGAATTCTCTCAGGGCTCTTCACATCTCAGGCTGTCGTGTGGAGAAGACATTTGCTAATCTTACCATAAGTGGACCACATCTTAAAAGAGCATTGCATTGTCTGTGAACCCTGGGTCAGACAGGTCCAGGGTCATAGCAAGAGACCCTGAAGATGCTTCTTGTAGAAGGGGGATTAAAAACAGTCCAACTGACACGAAAACAGTTTTCACAGCAATACAAAAATAGATTAGAAAGAAAGAATAACGACCTTTTTAATTTTATAAACAAAATCCGGTATGCAAACTTGATTTAGGAGTGAATGCTGAGAATGATTTAATTGCGATATTGAGCATCGCTGACCAAATGCAAAATGATTGGACAGACACAATCACCATATTCAAATCCCAATTAAAAACCCATCTGTTCAAATCTGCCTACTCACTGTAGTGCTCCCCATTATATGTTTCATTTGTGTCCACTTGACAGTCTCCTCCATGATTTCCTGTTTGTGTTTTTATCATGTTCTGTTGCCTATTAGCATTTATTTTTTTAACAAATTGTATTGTGTCCTTGGGTGTCATGAAAGGTGCCTAAAATAAAATGTATTATTATTATTTTCCACTATTATAAAGTGTCACCCCCATGTTATGTCTGTTACTTCCTGTCTTGCCTAGTTTTACTGCCTGATTGGGTTTCACCTCCCCTCCCAGCTGTGTCTTGTCTTGTGATGCCTTGTGTGTATTTAGTGTATTTGTGTTAAGTCTTCCCTTGAGCTTCTTGTGCGATTGTTGTCGATGTTACCTGGCTGTTCGTGATGATGTTCCTGTTCCTTGTGTCCCATGGTTAGTGTTTGTTAGTTTCTCTTTGGTTTCTATCAGCTTTTGAGTAAAGCTCACTTTTGGTTTGAACCTTTTACCCCAACGCTGACAGTTCTGACATCCCTAATAATTATATAAATATAACTTGAGGTCTAAATACAAATCCTTTGTCATGTACATTTTGTATCCATATTATAATTTGCATGGGACATCAACACCAAGAGACACATGTATGGATATGTTCCAAAGTATACCATGAAACTGGGATTTTGTGCACTTACGCCTCGTTTTTGGATGGATTTCTTCAGAAGGCTGACCACATCCTTTCCCTCTACTCCGTATGCTCTGAAGCTCTTGGTCCAATAAACCAGAACACTCTGTAAAGAAGGAAATAAGCACTAAAGAGCAGAACACATTTTATTTCTACTATGCCGTAAAGTGTCATTTAAATCATAGATGTGAGTAGTTAGGGCTGCTTGATTATGGCAAAAATCATAATCACGACTATTTTTGGTCAACATATATATCACGACTATCCATTGACTTTGAAAACATCAATTTATTGAACTTTAAAATAAAAATAATTTGAACGGTATGTTTTTAACAGTTGATTACCGTGAACTTTAAGTATAATTCAACTGAAAAACCTATAAAAAAAAATACATTTATATCCACATTTAAATAAACAATATCAAAATAATAATTCAAGAACATCAACAAATATTTTGGAGCACACTCTTATTTTGGTAACCCCTTACCCGGAAACCGGAAGTAGTGTCCGGCTTGACGAGTTAGTGAAAGTTGACTTAACGCTAGAGACCGGAGAATAAAGACACGGCAACTAAAGCGTCCCTTGTAACGTGTTTGCATGGATTTATTCAACAGACTGCAAGTCACAACACAACTTGGCCGAGAGGGCTTTCACAAATTGAGAGCATCATTGCGAAAGGGAATGCAAGAAAATAATCGTTTTATTTCGATTAGGTTGTTTTCGTAATCGTTGCAAGCCAAAATCGTAATCATTGCACAGCCCTATGAGTAGTTATATATCTCAATAATTAACACTGATTGGGTGACAAACGGGCTAAAGTTAAAAGAACACAACATTGCCATACCTAGGTACCTACATATACTCATAAGAACGATGTTCATGTAATATCATGTTTCCAACCTGATTCCATTAAGAATCATGCATGATGCTATTTCATAATACACAATGCTGTTGATATTATGGATCGTAACAACTAGAGATGTCCCGGTCCGATAACGTGATCGGGGATCGGAGCCGATCACGTAATTTTCAAAAGATTGGAAGAATAAATAATATTTTTATAACATAATTTTATTATTCTATTTAATGTTACAAAACAAAAATGACCATGTTCACGTCTTAAAGTCATCCTGGGGCCTTAGTTTTGGTTTAAAATTACACAACATTCGGGCAGCACGATTTTGGGAAAAAAATCTAATTGCGATTTTTCTGACAAATATTGCGATTGCGATTTGCGATATTTATTTTTAAGCAACCCAACAGAAGTTTATTGTAAAATGCGGCCATATTACCGGCTAGGAAGGTCGTATCAACGTGCTCCCGTCTCTAGCACCCCGCAGCCCGAGCTACGAGTGAAATAACTAAACTTACATGAAACTTCCGTTGGGTTGCTTTAAAGTCAAGCTTCAGTTTAAGATTCACCCTGTAATAGAAACACGTGATGGAGCATTACTAACCTGACTCGGACACTATCTAGGAAAGCTCCATAAGAAGCCATTTGGAAAGGCAGGCACTTTCAAAAGCACTTTGCAGGTGATTGGGTCAATCTGTCTATCACCTGCTGTCATGGGCCACTTCTGATTGATTAACAATGGCTGGTACATGTGGAGCACAGCACTTCTGATTGGTGTGGATGACTGACACACAAGAAGAAGAAGAAAAAGAAAAATTGTAGAAAACAAAAAAACAAAAGTAAAAAAAAATCGCAGGCTTTGCGATTTGATACATCATGTATGTGTTGCTTCTTTTGGGCTTGTTTTCATGGACCTGGTTGCTTATTTCTCTCAAATCTGGCGACAGAGTGGGCGCAGTGTCTAATAGGAAAGAACAAAGCTACGTTCAACACGACCAATCTAATACGCCACCTGAGAAACAAACACCAACAACAACACGACGAGTACACAGCGGCCACTCAGGTACCGGCACTGAAACAACCGACACTTTCAGAGGCTTTCAAAAGGAAAGAGAAACTGCCCCAGAACAGTGAAAAGGCCAACACAATAACAGCCAAGATAGCTGAATTCATCGCGTTGGATGACCAGCCGTTATCCGTTACCTTCTATTTCTCTTAATGCATTGCATAAAGATCGGATCGGGAAAAATCGGTATCGGCAGATTGTCAAAATCAAATGATCGGAATCGGATCGGGAGCAAAAAAAGGTGATCGGGACATCCCTAGTAACAACCCTTGGTCAAGTCATTTACTTAGAGATCAAATACAGTTTCAATTCAAGTAAATGAAGAAAGCCTAAACCACTCACCTCATCCAACTTGGTCTGCTGACAGGGAAACGAGAAGGTGAAGCCCAGAGGCAGCTTCTTATCCTTTATGCCCAACTTCTCCAGGAAGTTAGCCAGACAATCAGCGATGTGGTCGAACAGCTAGAGGGGAGAGCAAGAAGGCAAGTTTACTTATTATATACACACACACACACACACACTATATTTTACTAATATATATTTAGACTGTGTAAATATGCACATTGACATTGAATTTAATCTCGTTGCACTGTCATCGCTACTACCTCTGCTTTCACCACTCTTATTTATTTATTGTTTCTATTTTACTACAGTGAGAGTTGCCAAAGACATGTCGTTGTACTTTGTATGATGACAATAAAGAAATATTCTATTCTATAAGTTGTGATCGGGAAAACAATTGCATTGGCTGAGCTCATGTCCCCTCTCCTATAAATCAGGAAGTGTTAATCTAATTACTCTTATTTTATATAGAGTATCTTGTACATGAAGCTCAGTGTAACATCTTAATCAGCAAATATAATAAAAGCATAATCAGTTTCTGTTTCTATCGTAAAAGTATGCTTAACTTTTTGTTTACTCATTCACAAGTCTTTAGGTTAAATACCATATTCACCTTCAGTCATTATATGCAGTGCTGCAATGAAGCTCCTCAGAAATCGGTATTGTTCTCCTCATCACCATACCGAGCAGGTTGTTTCATATTCTATTTAGATCTTCATCTTACCCCTAAACATATATGATTTCTCAATGGAGTCCAATTACATTTCTCACCCTCTTTGCAACCCTAACCCCCATCTACTTCATACCTGTCAGAAACTCAGAAGACAAACGTAAACAAATCAGCCAGCAGGAGAACACACACACACACACACACACACACACACACACACACACACACACACACACACACACACACACACACACACACACACACACACACACACACACACACACACACACACACACACACACACACACACACACACACACACACGCACTTTGTTTTAACAGTCTGCAGGAGGCAGGGACTTGCTTTCAAGCAGAACACGGGGAAAAACAAACTTAGAGGAGTGTTCACGTGTTCGGTGTAATGACGTACAACGGCCTCGACAACTTCTGTAGTCCTATTCAGCCACTTGTTCACAACCATCGTTTTTCAGACACGTAAACTCTTCAGAAATCCCCAGTGGGGTGTCTGCTGATGGATTTAATGTTGGAGAACAACACGTGATCTGTCTCTTCAATGTGTCTCAACCACAGACCTTATTTCCACCTATTTTCCAAAACCCTATGGAGAGATTGCATTGCTTTTTGGCGAAGGAACCGGAAGTGGTAATTACTGCCATGACACGTGATTTTCCCTACGGAGATAAATAAACGTCTTATCTTAGTTATAACACCTTTTTGTTTTTTTACGTTTTATTTTCATGTCGCATTAGGTGTAATTTGCTTCCTCTAAGGGTTTGGGCCTTCCAAAAGAGCGAGCTCTGATTATAGATAATCAGTGGCGGGGTGACATACCTGAGAAATAGCCCTTATTATTCCTGAGCACTGCATTTATCCTTTCATTAGGCAAAATGGAAAAAGCGTTGCTAGAATGTGGGGTGAGTATCTTTAACAGGAAGCTTTAACGAGCAAAGAGCAGAAGTTTGATAAAAGATACAAGTTTAACAAAGTCCACATTTGACAGGAGCAGTTATAAAAAAAAACATATTGGGAACTGCTAAGACAAATCAATATAGAGACTTTTCACACATGCACATGTTGAGAGGAAACATCCATACGAACAAATTCCAAACTTCATTGCATCACAACAAAAGGTGTTGATCTGTGGAATAACTGTAATTTTATACAAGTTTAAACTAAAACTATTAGTTAGAAACCAAAACATTAATGGTTATGAGCAGGACCTGTGAACTCATGCTTGTTATTTGTTGACATTGTAAAAGTTATTTCTTTTTGGTTGTTTTGTACAAAAGAAAGTATTTGTTTACAACATGACGCTAATCTTTTATTTTCAAGAAAAATGTACACTAGAGGGCGGAGGACCAGAAGAGTTGTTTAAGCTTCTTCTTGCCCCTGTTGAACAAGACAGAGACTATTTGAGAATTATTATTATTTTGTACCTTAAACGTTTTTTTGTTTGTTTTGCATCTCTTTGTTATAATTATTATTATTTTTTTAAAGTAATGAAGCTCAGCGCAAGTTCAACCAGGAAGACCTTCTTTACTCATTCATTTACTATGCTACGTTACTACTCTCTCTCCTCTCAATAAGTGATCGGGGGCGTCACTCCCCAGCTTAACCAATCATTTCGCTCTATTCTCTCAAGCCTATCATAGGGCTCCGCTAAAGCTGTCATTTCAGGTGACTCAGCGCAACTTTCCTCCCCCCTTTTCACCTCCTGTCCCTCTGAATCCAGGGTCAACTAAGCCACTCCCCTTCAGACAGAACCCAACTATCCATTCACCACCACCAGTGTCTAGACCCGGTTTCATCGAATCGGTTCTCCCCTCCCGAAAGATACTCCTGCACAATGGGGCCATTTGTGTATTCCTGGCAATAAATGTGTATTCTTACATCAAAATTGTTTCTCCCGATTTAATTATTATTATTGTTGTATGTTTTGTTTCTGACATGTTCAATACATTGACTAATACAACAAATATATATCAGGGTGGTCCTTACAATTGAAAGTCGGAATGTCTAAGCTCCAACCCCCAGAATTCACTCTATTAGTCAAGAAAACTCTCCTGGTGAATGTTTTCCTCAATCTGACAACATGTACCCCTCCCTCATCGACCTTGAAGATCAGCCTCAGTTGCAACTGCTGGTGTGGCAGTCCAGGCTAAACTTCAAGGTTAATGAGGGAGGGGTACATGTTGTTGGAATTTGAATACAATTCACCAGGAGAGTTTTCTTGACTATCATAACGAATTCCGGTGGTTGGAGCTTAAAATAAATGAATTCGAAAATGTACATGGCACTAAGGACCACACTAATATATATATATATATATATATGTGTCATGCTTCTTACCTCAGAGCCGCAGCCTTTCATGATGTGTTCTGGAATCTCATAAATCTGATTTTCCATCTCCACCTCTTGCTTGCCGTTAGCCATAACTTTGACCAGGAGCACCCGGAAGTTCGATCCTCCGAGATCAAGAGCCAGGAATTCACCTTGCTCTTCAAACAAAACAAGAAAAACAAAACACAAAACAATAAACACACAGAATCCACATTTTTTTCGGTGTTCCTTGCTTACAAAAGGTTTAGAAAGCGGTTTTGTTTTTTTGTGGATTAGTGGAGCTACGCGAAACGCTCGACAGGAATGTGTAATGCATGAATAGTAGTACTGCAATTCACTTAAAATAAGTTTGTGCCCCGGTGGAAGGCTGACAGGCAGGTAGGCCATCCAATCGATTGGTTGTACTTTTTACAGTATTACGGCTTCTACAGATGACATTTTTTTATGGATTTGTTGTCAAAGCACTTCAGATATTCATTGCTATCGGGATGTTAAGAGCATTCCATGGAATATAACAAAAAGCGTATCTCGAGCCGGTTTCTCAAACTTACCTACCCCACCTTTAATGTGGAGAAAGAGATGTCCTGTATGGGTCGATTGTGCGTTGATCTGTTGGTAATGCCTCGGGGTTCCGGTGGGCATGTAAACAAATGCATAATGCTGCGCTATACTTTGTGGCCTCACCCAGTTGCATAGCGACGCTTATAGTTTAGGTGTCTTTTAATAAGCAGGTAGTCATATCATTAGCTAGAACTAGCTGGATCTGATCGATATGGACATAAACGCGAGTGAAGTCTAATCCAAGGTTGCCAACTTTGGGTACCTGGCTGGAGTGAGATTTTGATATCATGGGTTTAATTACACATATGCGCACTAAATGACTGCTATCGCGTCAGCAGCGGGACCTTAGCATATATATACAGGATATAGGATATATATACAATATATACAAATACACAAAATTGGACACAGACTATAAAGGGCACAAAGTTTCATTCACTAATGAAAGTCAAACACATGTTTGTTTCCACTGTTTTATTGTGTGCCTGTCGCGATAAGCAATTCATTGACTTATCGTACGATAAATTAAAATGAACTCGATACATTTTCATTTACATGAGGATGTGACTAGCAGTTCGAAAGGATGTACTTCAATTATTATTATATATTATCATTATGTCAGGGGTCTAAAATGGTCATACAACGGTGCCGACAATCGCAATAATTTCCTGGAAAATGTATCCAACAAAATTAATTATCGTGAGAGGCCTATACATGAAACACAAACAAATCTACAGACTTACTCCAAACTGCCAAACATATTAATTAACACGCTCTATGTTGGCCTAGTAGAACAATAAGCAGCAGACTTTTACTTTTTTATCATTTCTACTGGATCTTAGATCTTGCGCAATACGGGTCGGCAGTTGCCAGAGAGTATTTGTGTTGGGTAATCTATGGTAGGGCTAACCCATACAGTGGTGGGAGTGAAGTCAGTATTTGCAATGTAATTACATACACGCTACCCCTTGACAGTGAAACGCCACGCGTGAGGTTTAGATTATTTCCCTGTCTCAATCCAAATGGAACTGTATGAAATAAAAAGGCACATTTGTCTTGTAAATAAAAAGGGCGACCTGGAGCCAATCCTGCAATTTACCCACAGGTGAAAGAGTTGACATGCTGAAAGCCCAACTCCTGTTGGGCTTTCCAACCCCCAGGAGATTTTTTGAAATACTAACATAAAATACACATTCTGGTACTCTCTTGAGAAGAAAAATAAATACATCTATTACTACACGACATATTTAAACAAATGAATGCCATTTTAGTTTTTTGTTACTTTGTTCTGAAAGCTGAACCTGCTGCTCCTCACAGAGAGAAGAGGGAAGAAGCTGTGTTAATTACTTTACACTTTGAATTGCCTTGCGTTGAAAAGTGCTCTATAAATAAACTTGCCTTGCCTACATTGTGGATAAGGGTGGATAGCTCCCATTGTTCTGTGTGTCAAAATGAAAGACAGCCCACACACCTATCAATCGTCAAACCGTGGGGTCTTATTTCATTACGTGTTGATAGAAATCAACACGTAATGTTGATTTCTATCAACACGTAATGTTGTATCGATGTATAGAGATGTACTACAGCAAAATTATTCTCCGTCGGGACTTCCTGCAACAACACCACGCCGTTATCTTGATTCTGATTGTTCTATTGAGAAGATGATCACTACCTGACAAAAGTTTTCAAAACCGTTTCTAGTTTTCGGTATTCTTGTTTTTGGCGTGAGAATAGTTTGGGGAGCGTGAGAGCGTGAGATTGAGAGTGAAAGCGTGTGTCACACGCCAGATGCGTGAGAGTTGGCAACCCTGGTCTAATCTGAGGGGAGAGAGAGATCAGCTGCTGCTGACGAGTCGACACGCAGCTCTGCATAACCACATGCAGCGGTGAGCGGAACAAAACACACACTTCAGGTTAGAATATCACAGGTAGCTATTTTAATTACCTCTCAAACTACCTAAACTAGTTATAGATATGTTTAGTTTTACTGTCGGGTCACTCATTACTGATCCGCGAGCTGCATGATACTGGCATAATAGAACGCCTGATCGGGCAACCAGCAGGTGAGGCTTCATTGCCCGAGCTAAATACTAGATGGCCCGGGGCCATCGGGCAGTCCTTAATGTCGAGCCCTGCCGTGGCAGCCCCTTTTTTTTTAGAGATTTGGGTATGGAGGAAAATAGAGAGGGTTGTGTTTTCTGACACTTGGTGAGTTCCCTGGAACACCGGGACACATATTCATGTATAAAAGACTTACAAAAGTGCATTTTGCATGATAGGTCCCCTTTAAATATGTGGTGTAAGGTTTTTTGGAGCCATCAAATTAAATTACAACAGGATTGTACGGTTATGAATGCATAATAAGTTAGTTATGATGTAGTTAAAACAATATTGGATGATAGTCATTATTTTGGAGTGTTTTGGACTGAGATAAATCATGGGTCGAAATTGACCCGCGGACACCATGAACGGTAACAGCTTTCGAACACAACACAAAGGTGATGATGAATGATTTGATGATGAATGATTTGATGATGAATTGATTTGATGATGAATTGATTTTACAAAAGAAAAGACAATTCATTTTCTGATGATTAATGAATTAGCTCACTGACTTGTTCCATGCTCGTGCTCATAGGAAAAAAGTAATCAAAACAAACCTACTTTGCAATAAATCCGTGCACCTGTGCACATTGTAATATAATATATATTACAACAGTTGTGTTATAAATGTAAACATTTTTTATTAATGTTGAACTGGTCTCTATGTTCTCTTGGAATACAATCACACCGTACATGTTACATCTATATATTCAGTTTCATATTTAATATTCCATCTGTCACATACTTATACTATATCTTGTTATTGTTCATTTGTAAATTCAACATGTATATTTTCTAGTGTTTTTAATTTGTACTGTACAATGCCATATATTGTATGCTGCTGCAACACAAACATTTCCCAAATTGGGATCAATAAAGTACTATCTTATCTTGTCTTATGTTAATGAAATATCGTACAGGTGAATAATTATCACACAGAAACAACATTGAAACAATTCTGAACCACACCTCAGATTGACGTTTTAACATTATATATACTAACATTTCCTAAATGAGACGAGTATTACCTGTTCCATCAGGAGTGGAGCGCACGAACGTGGGCAGCATCTTGACGGCAGCGGTGGGGTTGGTGTCTCGGCTCAGACCTCGGTCCATCTCTCTCCGAAACCTCACTGACAGATCCATCAAAGTCTTATCTGACAGCTGGAAGTGGTGCAGGTATTTGTCCACCTGAACCATTTGAGAAGAGACATTGTTACATTTAGTGAAGGAAAGTGAAAAGATATTTGGGGGGCAACCTTTGCACCCAAGGTCTAAAATATAGAATACACAGTAGATATTTAAGGGGGGGGGTAGTAATTAGTAGTGGTGCACGATAAATATCGGCCCGATAATTATCGGTCCGATATTAGGAATTATGACGTCATCCCGATAAACCCGATAAAAGTATTAATAGCCCCGATAATATACAATATATTTTTTGGGTAAAAAAAAAGAAATACTGCGGTGTGGGTGGATTGGGATGAGGGGCGCTTGTTTTTCACTCGGCTCCTCCCGTTTTGCCACTACTGTGGTGTTAGTGGTTTAGCAAGAGGGGAGTTCTTCACAAATCCAGCGCTCCCTAACTCATGCCTGGCTGTGACGTAAATGGCGTGCGGCCGTGAAGCCAGGACAGTAAACAAACATGTCGTTGGTAGTATGGGACTATTTCAAAATTTCAGAGTTAGATAGTTCGCTTGCTATTTGTATTAACACATGCAGAAGTTCCACGAGGAGGGAAAAAGGCAACGAGCTATAATACTTCCAACCTGATCAGTCACCTGAAACATCGCCATGGCTACGATGGTGTGTTAAAAGCGTACGAAGACGCCTGCGCTGCTAAACTAGCGGCGAATCCAAAACCAGCTGCAAAGGCACCGGGGCTTTCACATGTCGACGAGGCTTTTGAAAAAGGCAAGAAGTTTGCCAGAGACGACCCCAGGGTTCGTTTTCTTCATAGTAGTAATGCTCATGTCATTTGCTCACTACTAGTCTTTTCTTACCACCAGGTGTGCAAAAACTACAGGTACATTTAATATATATATTATATTATTATTGGTTATCGGTTTCAAAAACCCAATATCGTGCATCCCTAGTAATTAGTATATAAAGCTCTTGTTTTAAATGTGACATGAGCCCAGATTAAAGTGCATACAGTTATCACCACCAACACGAGCACATAAAATGCAGAATTATTGTATTCTTGTGCAATATCCTAACCTGAGCAATATCATATGTTATGTAAAATAATTAGACATTTTATTAAGCCTGTCCATTTGATCCTGCTTTTGAAACGTTTTTATTGATAAGATAAGATAGAATAAATGTTTGTGTTGCAGCAGCATAAAAGACATGGCATTGTACAAATTAAAAACACTAGAAATAAACAAAAAAAGTAGAAAATGCACATGTTGAATTTACACATGAACAATAACAAACTATACTGTCCATCTGCTGCTGTTTGACTCTTATCTTGTCTTTTCTTCAGGTGCCAGTTTAACCTGATTAGGCTTCAGTTTAGCTCGTCGTTGCTTTTGTATATGGAGTGCATTCGTTTATAGATATACATATAAGTCTGAGAATACTTTTACTCATTTTTTAGCTTGCTTTATTTCAGCACCAAATTGAACCCTGCTGAGGTTTTGAGCGTTCAAAAGTTACAACGATAGACTTCAAATGTATTTTATCAGCTTTCCCCACGGTCTGATTATGTGTCTGAGCTAAACACGTCCTTGTTTACCAAAGAACAGAAAACGCTTGACCAAATTAAGATATGACATTCAAAACAGGCCGGGTATCCAGGCCGGTTTTTCCTGACACAGCGGGAAAGCTAGGGGAACGGAGGGAGTGTAGGAACACTAAATATGGGTCCTACAAAAGCAAATGCAATGTTTTCTTTCCCTTCTTTTATATTTGTAATCCACATAAATCCCCAGGATCCGTCAGTAAAGTTTAACAGTTTACTACAAGAACAAGAGACCATTTCTTGATTTTCTTAAGCTTTTAATGCAAGAGAGAATTGTTAGAGAAGTTCTCATACATAAGGAAGTTATGAATTATACATGGTATCATTTAATACATCAAAATATCATTTAAACCTGTATTTTGTTACAACCCTATTTCTATTTTCTTTTAACTTAAATGCAAATTGTAGATTACTGTTTTACAATTAATCTAAAGTGCCTACTAATCAGTAAATAGCATTTAGACTTCTAAGGCCCATTGAGAGAGGGGATATTAGAAATCGTCCACAATTTCACAACACAGCATGTCAGATGAGTGTCCTTGAGTGACAAGCTATTTTTCCTTTCCTTTATTTGACTTTGCATTTAAGTAGCCACAAGAGGGCAAAGGATAATGGTTGTATGAATAAAAGGACAATTTATGGAACACGGGAAAAACACAATTTCCCCAATCCAAAATGGAGGCAATCAGCAGGGCAAATAGGTGAAGGCCATCACTATTCAAACAGTAGGGAAGGAGTAGTGGAGTACAGTTGCTTTTGTTATGTGTGACGACCCCTCCACATCACGTGGGGTGCCGTGTGTGTGTGTGTGTGTGGTTTGTTCAGGTTGTTTCAGGTGCTGATGAGCCGCACCTGGTGAAGCGGGATAAAGGAGGAGCCCAGCCGGTTGCGTCGCTCTCACTCCTTTGGGCGCTCTCTCTGCGCCAGCTTCGGGGACCTGGTGCTGGTGTCCATTTGGTGTTGTGTTGAAACAAATAAACTATATATTCTTGCCTCTCGCCTCACCTCCCTGTTTTATGTTACAGCCCATGAGCCGGGTTGTAACATATGGGGGCTCGTCGCTTTGGACCTGGGAAACGTGTGCGAACTGGATGTCCGTTGTGGGGACGGATTGCGCGCAGCTGGTGTCACTGAGTGCAGCTGATTGTTTGGGAGTAGCCTGACGAGGGTAAGTGTTTCATTGTGAACGACAGTAAGGGTGGCACACGGATTATTTGATTCACGGCAGTCGCGTACCGTTGATATTGTCCGTTAGGTTTCAGTGCGGTCTCCCTTGGAGGTCGTAGGGGGGGCTATTAGTGTGGTGTGAAAGTGGTTAGAGCTATTAGCTCGGGAGCATGCCGAGCCTGCGGGTGGGGTTGCCGGGGATTTTTCGGTCGCTTCGCCGAGCTTACGGTATTTAGTCCGTAAGTGCCCGCCATAACTAGCACCTGAAGACTAGCGGGGAGTTTAGCTAGTTCTGTGAGGCAGTTAGAGGGACGGGCCGCGGTAGCGTGGCTGTGTAGTAGCGTGAGCGTGCACTCAGTGTTGTCATGATGGAGAGTGTGGAGGAGTTTGTGAGAGCGCCTACAGAAGAGCTACTGGAGGGCTGTTACAACCCGGCTCATGGGCTGTAACATAAAACAGGGAGGCGAGACGAGAGGCAAGAATATATAGTTTATTTGTTTCAACACAACACCAAATGGACACCAGCACCAGGTCCCCGAAGCTGGCGCAGAGAGAGTGCCTAAAGGAGTGAGAGTGACGCAACTGGCTGGGCTCCTCCTTTATTCCGCTTCATCAGATAGGCATCCGCCCACAGGTGCGGCTCATCAGCACCTGAACAAACACACACCACACACACACGGCACCCCACGTGATGTGGAGGGGTCGTCACATGTTGGTACAAAATGGAGGCAATCAGCAGAGCAAATCGGTGAAGGCCATCATTATTCAAAAATAATCTGTAGTGAAGGAGTTAGGGCTGAACAATTAATCGAAATCGCGATTTGAAATGATGCAATTATCAAATTGCAAACCCTGCGATTTATTTTAGTTTTTTTTTCCCGCGAATCGCAATATCTGTCAGAAAAATCCCATTTAGATTATTTCCCCAAATCGTGCAGCCCTAGAAGGAGTACAGTTGCTTTTGTTATGTTAGTACAAAATGGAGGCAATCAGCAGGGCAAATGGGTGAAGGCAATCACTATTCAAAACATAATCTGTACAGTGGCTTTTGTTATGTTAGTACAAAATGGCCAGGACAAATCAATTTTCTTGCAAACCTACAAAAATCGGTGGCTGGTTCAGAGTCTGATTACGGAGAAGAAATGCTATGATTGCAAAAGAATGCTATCGTGAGTTTCACTTAAATCGGAAACAATTGATAAATGAGGTGTAGCAGTGCAATATACGCATTTTACCGGTAAGCTATTTTACAAAGGGCTTTATCACATTGTAAATTATCAGTGTAGGAAAGGAGAAGCTCAGGTGTTGACATTTGAAATATCTTCCTGTTATTGAATATGGAGTTGCATATGATATGAGTATTCTAATGTTATGCTACATTATGCTTCATTATCAAAACCAATATTGTACTTTTCAATCCACTTCTTTGTTACTTAACAGCTTAAGATTGTCAGCTCATACAAAACAATAATAAAAAATGTAAATACATTGACATATAATTGTTGGCTACGATATATCAGCAGGGTCATAAACACCAGCTAAAGACACATCTTTTTAGCTTTTTGCAAGCAATCCCCCACTTTAAATGTTCTTTTAGTCTTTATTATTTACCTAATTTTATATTGTTTTATTTATTTTATAGGTCTTAATATTTTTATTTCTGTCGTACCTTAATGTTCACTTTGTTTTACGGGGTTTTGTATTTCATATTGTTGCATCAACTCAGTTGTCTTGTGTTATCGGTCACAGAGAAACCATTATTTATTATCATACATTTGACCTCCTTGTGTCCATTAACCTGATCAAATGTTATATTTTGCTGCATATACCTTTTTAAAGTTCTAACAAATAATCTGAGGGGAATTTCTTGTTGTTTATTTTTAACTTGTGATGTGTCATTTTGTAAAGCACTCTGAGCTGCATGTGTGTGTATGAAAAGTGCTAAATAAAGTGTTATGATTATTATAACGACGAACGAGTACTATTCTATTGTAAATGGACTGTACCTGTATAGCGCTTTACCAACCATATATTATTGTATTGCTACTTTGACTTTAGCAAGTGTGAGAACTGCTTCCACCACTGGCTGTTGTTTTCTTATTTAGGCGGGCATGTTAGGTATTGCTTTGCGGCCTTTTCTGAGCTCACAGGTGCTCTATGACATAACATTACATTACATGTCACTTGTTAGACGCTTTTATCCAAAGCGACTTACATACTCAATACTGTGGACAATCCCCACAGGAGCAATTTGAGGTGAGTTGTCTTGCCCAGGGACACAACGACATGCTGACTGCAGTGGGGTTTGAACCTGTGACCCCTGATCCCAACACCAACGCACAACCCACTGCACCACACGCCGCCAATGACACTCTGTTAGGCCTGAGATGTACACTAAACATGCTAGGAGACAGCAGCGGTGTAAAGTAACCAAGTACATTTCCTCAAGTATTGTATTTAAGTACAATGTTGAGGTACTTTACTAGAGTATTTCCATGTGTACTTCTACTTCACTGCAATTCAGAGAAAAATAGTGTACCTTTACTTCACTACATTTGTGTAGGACCTGTAGTTACTTTGCAGATATAGATTAATGATAAACCATATGATCAACACTTAAATCAGACTTTAGTTACAACTGTATTACATTCCCATGCTTCCAAGCAGTACATCAAGTATTTAACGTTTGTTAATGGATCAATAATTATAACCAAAACATATAATATATATTCTGAAACGGGCATAATGATTACTTTTGGTACTTTAAGTTTGTTTTGATGCTAATACTTTTCTACTTTTACTTGAGTAACATTTTGAATCCTGAAAGTTACTTGTAACAGAGTATTCCTACACTTTTAATCAAGTACAAGATCTGAGTACTTCCCCCACCCTTGATGCTAGGAGGGGGGCTACCTGGTGGACCCCTGTTTTTACTCTCACAGCATGAAAACACATTCAAATGTGCTGTCAGTATAAATCAAAATGTCTTACAGCAGGACTCACCTTAAGAGCCTGGTCATCATGTAGCTCTGTACAGTAGTTAGCTAACAGACTCGATGCTAACATCTTCAGTCAGTTTTAAGTCCTGCTGCTTCTCCGACTCGAACAAATTTGATCCACAAAGCTACTTCCTTATATCATACAAAGAAATAAACAATAATAAATCCCCCTGCAGCTCGTTTTTTTGTCTAAAACGAGTTAATGTATCGCTGAAACGTCAGTTAAAACTCGACTCGTATAAAGAAAGTCCCAACTTCCTGAAGTTGGGAGTTTGGTGACGTCATCACGAATGGATGGCGCTGATTGGCTGCAGAGAAGGCACGGCGTGACCTCGTTTTTTTTACAAAGATATTTTCCGTTGTTATGAATATGTATTGTAAACATTTATTAATTCATTCATGACATTTAATTACACATTTGCAACATGATACATTAAACATTAAACTCGTGGAAATGTTTTATTATATATAATTCATTGGAGTTGTGTGTGCTTATCAAGGACATATTAAAAACTATTTAACTTTTATTTTTAAATAAACAAGTGATACAACTGGTGAATTGTGTGAATACAAAGTATACTTCACTCATAACGGTATGTTTATAAGGTTGATTTACTTTTTTACTTTTAATACTTTTAATAATTTCGTTGATTTTACATTTGTATTTGCTTTTTTAATTCACAACTTCTATTCTTTTAATATTGTTTAGGTACTATTCCTTAAATATTACTGTTTTGCAAAAAAAATATTTGTTTTTATTCCGTGTTGTTATCTTGGGTCCACCGATGTCAGAGAGTGAGTAGAATTTAGATGTTGTATTTTCATTGCTTGTTCAATTATATTTATGCCTCACGTTCCCTTTGATATTGACATTGACATGTTGACATGACATTGACTTGTTGGAACAGCTGCTACTTCACATAACTGTAATTTATATACAACCAATATGGAATCAGCTGACTCACTTTGGGAAGAATTATATGATATTTCCTCATTATGTGGATTGGAAAATAGCCTCTTGTAGGCAGGTCCAAGAGGCTGCTCTGATGATGGAACAACGGAAAGTGAGTGAAAAATCATGACTGATGAGCGCTTTGTCTGAGCACCTAAGGGCCTATAAACTCTCCAAATGTCCAGCCTCACAGCATTTCCTGTCTGCTAACTTTCTTCCTACAAGTCACCAGTCTCTAACTTCTGTCTATAGAGTGTTGCAGGGATGACGTATTTTTGGCTTCCAACCTAGAAGTAAGCATCACACGGGCTCCCTTGATAAAACGCCATTGGTATTTTAACACTGGTGTTTTTTAGTATTATAGCAGAAATGGAGTGTGTTTGGCAAACAAACATTGATGATACTTACATGTTTTGTTCAGCGCGATAATGCGCATGTCTACAGCATTTTCAGGATTTTCGAAAGCCTAAATGTCATTGAAAGAAGTAAAGAGCTAATGTTAGGCTGCAAATAAATTACAGCACAGCGCTAAGCTAAAGGTGGCTAGTGGTTGATGTGATGATGTTTTGTAGTTTCATTTAGTCATTTGATAAATGTTCTTAAGAGATGTTCAGACATTCACCAGTGCGGTATTTATTGAAACATTCATGTCACAGAACAAGACATGAAAATATCGTAAGCTTGTGTTTACCACTAATGTTATTTAAAAACAAAAACCCACATCTCCGGTATTACGTCATATCGGACGCAAATCTGGATCAGCTCCGTTGTACCTCTGTTTTTAGAGATTGTGGTACGGAGGAAAAGAGAGAGGGTTTTGTTTTCTGACACTTTGTGAGCTCCCACCCTGACTCACCAGGGACTCAAAAAGTGCATTTTGCGTGATAGGTCCCCTTTAATAAATCGTTGAATTGTTTTCCTGCTGGCTGATTTGTTTACGTTTGTCTTCTGAGTTTCTGACAGGTATAAAGATGGGGGCAAGGTGTCTTATTTTCCCGGAGAAATCAGAAATGAAAAATGATTTGCTATTAATATCAAGCTAATATTATAAACCACAATCAGCTTATTTGTTTTCCTTTTGAAAGCAAGCCTGCACTGATTGCAAGGAATGAGCTCGCCCAGATAATGGGAAATAATAAAAGAAGGCAGAAATGCCATATTGGAGATTTTCCCAGTACATTGCACCTGTGTCAAGGATTATGTAACATCGTTTGTAAAACATGTTGCCTTCAGGGCACTTTTGTAAGAGACCTTTAAAAGGTATTCAATGGAGAGATAATGACATTTTCACTCTGGGTACATGATAGAAAAATCTCAATCGTGAACGGCTTGAGTTTCAAAACAAGATACTTTATTATCCTTTTAAGCATGGAAGTAGTCATCACATACTGGCATACAACCAGGAATAACTCCCTATAGACTCTATAGAGGCTGAATCATCATGTTAACTGCTCATCATACATCCTGCCATTATACACTGTTCTACACTTGGGCCTTCGTTATCATGTTCTCCTCTGTCCTTTCTTTCTTTCTTCTTTCTTTCAGTCTTTATTTCGAATAGATTAAAAAATAACAAATAACAAATGTGAAAAACAGAATACCGTATTGTTATAATACAGTATTTATCCACATTCATGGTAATAATTTGTATATTCAACAAAAAACAAAAAAAGTCTTCATATTAATAATAATAATAAATCATGTGTCCGAAAGGGAGTAGGAGGAAGCAAATGCTTATTAATTCCCACCCCTTACTTGATCAATGATTGTCCTTTAAATCATTATGCAAGTTATTCCTACATACATTTACATTTATACATACATATACAATCATTTATCATCTTCAATCACCTTTCTTCATTCTCATATTTTTCAAAAAAAGTGTTTCTGTACATCCTTTTAAACTGAATTGTGCTTGTGCTTTGTTTTAACTCCTGCTCCAAACCATTCCATAAAATCACCCCACAGATTGTTAAACTCATACTTCTCAGAGTTGTTCTGACCTTGAGTTGTTTAAAATGTAGATTTCCTCTCAAATGATACCCTCTCTGTCTACAAACAATGTTTTTAATTTCCTAGGAAGTAGATTATGTCTGACTCTGTACATGATTTGTGCCGTTGAAAGAGTACATTCAGTATTTTCCAGAACAGTACATTTACAGTTGTTTTCTATTGGTAACACACATTTCTTTAACACTAAACACAATTCACAAAACCACACACCCAAAGTGCAAAACACCTAATTTCTCCTGCCAAGTGAATAACTGCACTCAAAACTACATAAACACTTTCAAATGCAAACTTTTGCACCAAATATAACACACTTCATTAATAAAAGTAGATTGGTTGACCACCCAACTACACACTGCTGAGCATAATCTAAAGCACTTCCATCTGTTCTGGGCTGTGCTCTGTCCATAGAGGGTTCTGCAGAGAAAGATTGCTTGAGGATACAGAAATACAGTAAATGAAGAAATACAAATGAGTTGTTGAAAAAAAATCACATTTTATTCAAAGATAACATGCATCTCAGCACATAGCTACTATGCTTCGGATCTCTCTAACGGAGCGTCCACACTACAGCTTCAAAAATAGCTTGGAGCTGGGCGTGTCTGGAGCTTGGGGATTTTATTCAAGCAACACGACCAACAACCAATCACATGAATCTCCCGCCCCCGACATACAAAGCAAAAAAACCCCCGGGGCAATTTTATGGGAGCAATATATATATATATATAAACTCCCCAAACAGGCGAAAACCTACCAGTTTCCCCCACTGTCTCTGCCACCTCCCTCCATGCCTGGTTCCTCCGGTTTGTATCCCGGTAGGTGAAGAGGGTCTGGTCATACAAAACCGGGTGATTTGCTACGGCGATAGTTAGTTTGTCCTCCGACTTTATTTTGAAATATAGAAATGAACGGCGGGATATCTCTCCCAGCTTAGACGCGGTTTGATTGGCTACAGCTTGAGCTGTCAGATTTTCCGAAACGGGATTTGATTGGCTGGCGCTTGGCCGTCCGACGGAGATGGACTGCTCTGCTACCCACAATTCAGTTCGGCGAAAAAGCGAGGCAACGTGACATCACCCCATTCAAAGTGAATGGGCAGATTGGAGTTGTCGACGCTGTCGACGCTGTAGTGTGGACGGGCCGTAAGTGTGATGGCATTGTTTGCCAACACCCAGTTTGTAACTGCTGCTTCCTGTGCCTCATTGAACACCATTAGCCTTCCACCTCTTTGTTTCTCAGTCCTTCAGATAAACAACAAAGATATAGTGGTCGGTCAGTCTCTGTGTTGCATACAAGTAAGTTTACCACAGAACATTGTGCAGGATGTTTGTACAGTTATAGTATGCAACATGCCAACAATTCAATTACAGTAATGAAGTAAACATGTTTCACACAACAGACATAAGCACTGATATATCATGAATTATGCAGAGCTACTGGGAACTAACCTGTTTTCAAGTCTAAGTGTCCGGATTACAGAGGCGACAGTAAATCGGTTTAGATTAGGCTGAACCCTCTGTCCAGCCTCTCTCATCGTCAAACCATGGTTGATAACATTTCATTTCATTAGAGTACTCTTCTTCCTCCTCTCACTCTCAACCCAGCTCTTCCTCTTCCTCTTCCTCTTGCTTCCATGTTGGCTTCCATTGTTGCTGTAAGAAAGTACTCACCTGTGGTCTTTTTATAGTGCTAACATCCTGATTGATGAGCCAACAATGATGCTACCAGGTGTTTGGTCAGGTGGAATGTGTTTCTTGATCATTGGTCCATGTGTGAGGCATTTTGAATATCAGTGTTTTAAACCTGCTCACACGTGACTTTATGTCAGATTCCTGTGTTTTACGTGGAGAAACGTGTGCAGTGGTTTGCAGAAAGTGCCATGTTGATTTGCAAATTGTGTGAAAAGCTGAAAACGTGTTTAGAGTTTTGGAGATTTTAACCGATGTTTTGCTCTTTGAGTGTCAGTTAAAATAATTGTGCTTTATGTATAATTTTTGTGTGTTAGCAATCGAGAAAAACTGTAAATAAATCAAAAAAATTATATATACATTGGTGTATGCATAAACGTGCATTTCTTACATAACATAAATCAGCATGATATGCAGAATCCAGTGTGTGTAAGGAAGAAGTTGTATACATCACCATGGTCTGATAGATTTTTAGAAGTTTTTAATTTCCCCTAAGGCACGGGGTGTCAAACTCAAGGCCCGGGGGCCAAATCTGGCCCACGACCTAATTTTATGTGGCCAGCAAGAGCTTGCTAAAAATATAATATACAATGCAATTGGTGTAATTGTTGAATATTTGCTTTCAATTATTTGCCCTAGACTTCTGCTTTCAGACGTAGTTATTCAGGAAGATATTACCAGAACTGATAATAATCCAATGCAGGGCCAACAATGTAATATAATACATTATTTAATATATATTATATTAAAATTTAAAACCGGCCCTTTGAGTGCCACTATAATGCTGATGTGGCCCGGGATGAAATTGAGTTTGACACCCCTGCCCTAAGGCATATAAAGGAAAATGTGTTTTTGAGGGAACGTTTTTTATTATTTTTTAATTATTATTATATTTTGAATATCAATGAAAACATTGGAAAACAACAAAAACCTAATAATTGTGGTACTGAGATTTCTGGGTTCAGATTCTAAAAAAGGACCCATGGAGGATTACAGTTCAAATCACAACTGTGCCACAATATGTTGCTGATTAGAAGGGCAGAATGCAGGTGTGAGGAATTGCAGTATCTCCTTCTCTCTGTTTGTCTGTCTTCCTGGCTGGGCGTGGTTGACCTACTTTCCGTTTTCCACCAACTCACCTCCGCTCCTGTTTCTCATCATCACTGATTACCACCACTCACCTGCTGCTGCTTAAAACTCCGGTTCGATCATCAGACTTCGCCAGTTCTTCGTATACTCAAAGTGGTAAACTCCAGTTCCGGCTGACTAGATTTTCTCGTCTTTTTGTTTACTCTTCCTGTTGGATTTTGTCATATGCTAATCCTGTTCTGTTTTTTGCCTGTTCCAGAAACTCCACATTCCATTCCGTCCTGCCTGCCACGTCCAGCCCAACCTCCGTCTCAGCCCTGCTCCACGTTCTCCCCACTCTGTTCAGAGTTTGCTTTGTCCCCTGCCTGGTTTTTTTGTGGATTTATTAAATCCAGTCTTTTTGACACTTCACCTAAGTCTCCATCCCAGTGTTCTTGCATAGCGGGTTCAAGTTTTGTGTCTCTTTACGAGGAGCTTAACAGCAGGGGACCATTTCTAGGTTTTCATCAGATTTGCTCCGGCTGAACAATGAAGCAAAGCGACGACACTTTACATTATGGAACACACTAAAATTATACATAAAGCACAATTATTTTAACTGACACTCAAAGAGCAAAACATCGGCTCAAATCTCCAAAACTCTAAACACTCTAGCACTTTTTGCAAACCACTGCACACGTTTCTCCACGTACGACACAGGAATCTGACATAAAGTCACGTGTGAGCAGGTTTAAAACACTGATATTCAAAATGCCTCACACATGGACCAATGATCAAGAAACACATTCTACCTGACCAAACACCTGGTAGCATCATTGTTGGCTCATCAATCAGGAAGTTAGCAATATAAAAAGACCACAGGTGAGTACTTTCTTACAGCAACAATGGAAGCCAACATGGAAGCAAGAGGAAGAGGAAGAGGTGGGTGGGTGAGTGGGAGGAGGAAGAATGAGAGGTAGAGGTAGAGCTGGAGGGAGAGGACGTGGACAAAGAAGAATACTCTCTAATGAAATGAAATGTTATCAACCATGGTTTGACGATGAGAGAGGCTGGACGGAGGGTTCAGCCTAATCTAAACTGATTTACTGTCGCCTCTCTGATCCGGACACTTTGACTTGAAAACAGGTTAGTTACCAAATGTTTAGCTCTGCATAATTCATGATATATCAGAGCTTATATCTGTTGTGTGAAACATATTTACTTCATTACTGTAATTGAATTGTTGGCATGTTGCAGACTATAAGTGTACACAAATCCTGCACAATTGACTGTGGTAATCCTAATTGATGAGCCAACAATTATGCTACCAGGTGTTTGGTCAGGTGGAATGTGTTTCTTGATCATTGGTCCATGTGTGAGGCATTTTGAATATCAGTGTTTTAAACCTGCTAACACGTGACTTTATGTCAGATTCCTGTGTCTTACGTGGAGAAACGTGTGCAGTGGTTTGCAGAAAGTGCCATGTTGATTTGCAAATTGTGTGAAAAGCTGAAAACGTGTTTAGAGTTTTGGAGATTTGAGCAGATGTTTTGCTCTTTGAGTGTCAGTTAAAATAATTGTGCTTTATGTATACTTTTAGTGTGTTAGCAATTGAGAAACTGTAATTGACCCTGGACAAGGGCAACCTCTTATGTCAAGGTATAGTAATTTCAATCAGGAGACACTTATTCCTCCGTCAAAATAATATTTACATGTGCAAAGAGGGTGAGAAATGTAATTAGACTCCATTGAGAAATCATATATTTGTAGGGGTAAGATGAAGATCTAAATAGAATATGAAAAAACCTGCTTGGCACTTTTTGCAAACCACTGCACACGTTTCTCCACTGAAGACACAGGAATCTGACATAAAGTCACGTGCTAGCAGCAGGTTTAAAACAGTTAGCAATCGAGGAAAACTGTGACAAGCTGTTACATTTGATAATAAGGCTCTTAAGTAATTTAACAACAGAGTGATATAAGTAGCTTATGATAGTCGAGACGCAAACTAATTGAAAATATATAATTAGAAGAAAAGAGATACAGAAAAGTAATGGAACAAATTATATTAACATAGATACCTCAGTTCAGGTTTAAAGGTTCAAAGAATGATTTTGTAACAGCAAATAAAAGACAATTATAAGCCGGTTCAGGGATGCAGGTATTCAATCAACACTTTACTTACAGTAATTGTGAAAGGTTAATCTGTGTCAGCTCTTCAACTGTGAAGGATGTAGAACACATGTGTCACAATAAGTACAGTGGGAGGGAGACATTATGAAATATAATCCATGACATGAGACAGGGCAGAATGGAGGCTTTTAATATGCAAATGTTAATATATAACCACATGACTGTCTGTTTAATGCTTGAATAAATAAAATCAAAAGAATAACAAAATAAATTAGGATAAATAATGTTAAATAATTATTCAGAGATATATCAACTAAAATGGGATATTACGTATGTACATTGTTTATTTATATTTGACTCATTCACTAAATTTCTGTATTTATATATTCATTCTTGTATTATTTTTTGATATAATAAATATAGCATTTATTTATGTGTGTATATATAGGTACCCCTCAATAAAAACACGCCTGTTTATTATCATGGTTTTAAAATGTGTTCAACACACTTACAGGTACACAGAAATATCACTAATTCTGTCATCAGTAACTTCGTGACATCTATTTGCACTTCTATGGCTTCTGTGCCAACCAAATCTACACATTCATTCTGGCTTTCTGCATTTTATCAAGAAATATTTGAAAAGTAAATTCACACACGGCACGTCACTCCATGAGATCCTCGGCAACACAAACACAAAGCATTAAGGATTAACCCTTTAACTGCCAGCACCACCATTTGGAAGAGCACATTTTGTGTCTTGATATCTTGTTTAAAAATAATTTGAACTCCATCTGATTCAGCCAGCTCTACCCTTTGGTTGACATGTTATGCACAAAACAACCTCTAGATGTCACTGTGGTTCGAACAGAAAGCCCTTCAGCTAGCTTCTTCTGAGAAAGTTGGCATGCTAAAAATCACTGCTGAAGAAATCACTCTTTTTGGTCAACTTTTGTAAGGTAACCATATCCTTTTTGACATATTTTAGTGGCAGGGCACTGACTGAACATAATCAGATAACTTGATGCACAAAAAAAGTTTTTACAAGGGTGTAATCTTTTTTTTGGACAATATGCTCAACCAATCGGTCGAATTGGCCTTTTATGGAAAGCTAGCAATATGACTTTTTCAGAGTTTCAGAGATGTTTTCCAATAAAATATGGTAAATAAATGGCTAGATAGGTGATGGTGGATGACCGAACCTGGTGTGGGGTGCCAACTATAATGGCTTCGGTCTTGGAGCTGTTGAGTTTCAGGAAGTGTTGCTTCATCCACGCCTGTATCTCCTCCAGGCAGGCAGTAAGTGTGGGTGAAGGCAGGGCTGCAGAGGAGGTAGGGTTGATTCTGAGGTACAGTTGGGTGTCATCAGCGTAGCAATGGAATGATACTCCATGTCGGCTGATGATAGAGCCAAGGGGGAGCATGTAGAGTGTGAAGAGGGTGGGGCCGAGAACTGATCCTTGAGGGACACCACAGGTGACGTTGTGGGTACCCGACTCTGCCTCGCCCAAGGAGACGTACTCTGTTCTCGTAGCTGATTGGTTTCTCTGAGTGTTAGAGCAAGATGGCGGCGCCTATGTTGGCTGCTAGTCGTCTTCACTCGCTACCGCTCCTGTTTGTCGCTTATCTGTTTTTTTCGTTGTGCGTACGCAATGTCAAACCGGCAGTTTCCTACGATCGCCAAACTCTGCTGGGTATAGGTGTTTTGGTGGCACAATCACTATCGGATCGATCGGCACAGTGGAGTTGTCACCGTACCCTGCGCCCCCAAGTACCAGAGGTAATCTGGTACCTGTTGCTGCCCCCGAACCTGGAGAGCCAGACGGAGGGGAAGGCGAGCCGGAGCGGCGGTAAAGTTCCCCAAGCTGACAGAAGGCCGCCCCTCGTCTTTACTGTGTACCAATGTCCACGACAGCTGGCCCCAGGATGAGGCCGTCATTCCTCCGTCCTATTCTCCCGGCATCAACATCCCACCTACAGTTTGCTCCTGCCAAACGACAATTCACAAAACGACAATTCACAAAACTCACCAGTGTGGCTTAGTGCCTGGGTGTCCGCATCGAGGGTCGGGGGGCTCTGGAAATCAACCATCGGCTCGTTTCGCCGTGGCTCCTGTGTCCGGCTGCCTGCGCCCACTGCCTCGGGCCTCGAAGATAGGAAGAGCCGGATCTGACTCCGTATACTTTTGTTTGTTGAACGCCAGATCCATTACAAACAAATCCTTTTTATTAAATGACTTCGTCGTCTCAAGAGAGCTGGATTTTATGCTTGTTTCGGAGTCCTGGCAGAGAGCCGGGGAGTTTTCCTCCTTGAACGAACTTTGTCCTCCGGGCTTCAGCTACTCCTGTGCTCCTAGGCGCACCGGCCGAGGAGGAGGACTTGCCGCGTTCTACAGAGACTGCTTCTCAACCAACATGGTGAGCACTGGATCCTTTCCAACATTTGAAGTGCTAATAACAAAAGTGGGCCGCTCAAACCCGTTTTATTGTATTTTAATATATCGCCCTCCAGGCAAGAATGGCTCTTTTTTTATCAAATCTTGGTGACTTACTAACGCTTACATCCGCTATGAAAGAGTTCTTCTGTGCGGGGATTTTAACGTTCATGTAAATGACTGCTCAGACAAATTTGCCAGTGATTTCCTTAATGTCACCGAATCTTTTAATTTCTGTCAACATGTGTCTGGCCCAACGCATAACAAAGGTAACACATTGGATCTCGTGTTCACAATTGGTCTAAATATTAGCAACGTTTGTTTTGATGAGCTATTTGTTTCCGACCATAAAGCTGTACTATTTGTCATGTCGTTGGATAACGCTTATGTTCAGGGGAAGCGAGTAAAAACCTCGCGTATTTTAAATGGCGCTGCGGTTGAGAAATGTGTAACAGCTTTTGACAGCAATGTTTTGGTGTCGCATGTTGATGATGTTGATTGTCTAATCAACGCTTTCAATACACACTGCTCCGCCATTTTAGATGACGTCGCTCCCATGGTGACACGCAGCTCTCTAGCTGTAAACACATCCCCCTGGTTAACAGAGGACACCCGTATACTGAAACGGCTTTGTCGCAAAGTTGAGTGGAAAACCACAAATCTCCAGGTACACCACCTCCATCTGAAGGACCTTTACTGTTAACAACAATTTGGTCAAAAATGCCTAGGCTACCTATTTTTCTAATCTCATCTCCTCTAGTAAGCACAACCCCAGAGTACTATTTAAAACCATAAATACCATTGTAAACCCGTCCACCCCCTCAGTTCCTATTTATTCAAACGACGACTGCGACCGTTTTCTCACCTTTTTTATAAACAAGGTAGCTGATGTGAGGTCGAGCATCACCCCCTCCCACTCCCCCCTCCCTATCTGTCCAGTTAGGCAGGCCGCGCTGAGTAATTTCTCCTGCATCACCATAGCCGACCTGACCTCTGTAGTGAGCACTATGAAATCTTCCTCAAGCCCTCTGGATGCTTTACCAACGTCCATGCTAAAAGAAGTTTTTTCATGTGTCGCTCCACCCCTGCTCCACATTATAAACATCTCCATTGTCTCTGGCTCCGTCCCATAATTTTGTAAGCAGGCGGTTGTTCAGCCCCTTCTCAAAAAAAACAATCTAGATCCCTCCCTCCCAAATAATTACTGGCCCATCTCAAAGCTCCCATTTGTGTCAAAACTTTTAGAAAAAGTTGTTGCTAATCAACTCAATACATTTCTGAATGACAATAAAATCCATGACAAATTCCAATCAGGTTTCAGAAAACACCACTCCACAGAATCAGCTCTCCTCAGGGTCTCCAATGACCTCATGATGGCATCGGATGCAGGCGATTGCGTGGTTCTGGTGTTGTTGGACCTGAGTGCATTGGGCCACTTAATTTTTGAAGGTGTCTCGTATCACTGTTACGCAGATGATATCCAGATATACTTCTCCTTCAAACCTGTAAAAATGGAAAAAGTAAACACCCTCATCACATGTCTGTCTGCAATTGTGGAGTGGATGTCAAGCAACTTCCTACAGCTTAATGCATCAAAAACGGAAGTCTTGATCTTGGCAGCTGATAACATCGCCTCTAAGGTAGCAAGCCACCTGGGTTCATTCAGTGGTAACATAAGGGCAAACATAAAAAACCTTGGTGTTATCTTCGATCAGTCAATGCTACTAGACAAACACATAACACTTCTGACCCGTACCTGTTTTTTCCATCTCAGGAACATTGCCAAGCTCAGGGGGGTTCTATCCAACACAGAAATGGAGATGGCTATCCATGCCTTTATTTCATCCCGGCTTGATTACTGTAATGCTCTGTTCTCCTGCCTCAACAAAACATCAATACACCGGTTACAACAGGTCCAAAATGCTGCAGCCAGATTACTGACTCGGTCCAAAAAAACATGCCACATCAATCCGATCCTTTCTGCCCTGCACTGGCTCCCTGTCCATCTCAGAACCCAATTCAAAGTACTGGTCTTCACATATAGAGCTGTCCATGGCCAAGCCCCAGCCTCCATCAATGACCTGATCCACCCTCACATCACAACCCAGGCCCTGAGGTCCTCTGAGCAAGGCCTCCTAAGGGTGCCCCGTACCAGGCTAAATACTAAGGGTGACCGTGCCTTTGAGGCGGTGGCACCAAGGCTTTGGAACAAACTCCCCCAGATAATAAAAACCTCGGCCTCAATAGAGATTTTTAAGGGGCAGTTAAAGACCCACCTTTTCCGACAGGCCTTTGGGTCGTCGGAGGAGGTGAGTTAGTGGCTGTCTTTTTTATTGGTGTTTTGTCGTATGTTTTATCCTATGTATTACCTGCTGCTGTTTTATGCCTTTTATTCTACATTTTATAGTTGTACTGTGAATTGTGTCTTGTGTACTGTACTGTAAAGCACTTTGTACATCCGTGTTGAGAAGGGTGCTATATAAATAAAGTTTTACTTACTTACTTCTCCCGGTGAGGTATGATCTGAACCAGTCAAGGGAAGAGTCAGAGAGTCCGATGGTGGAGTGCAGACGATGGAGGAGGATGCCGTGATCTACGGTGTCGAAAGCGGCAGTGAGATCGAGGAGGGTGAGGAGAGAGGGAGAGCCAGCGTCAGCCGTCATCAGCAGGTCATTGGTGACCCTGACCAGGGCAGTTTCTGTGCTGTGGCCTGAGCGAAAACCAGACTGGAACATCTCAAATAGGTTGTTGGAGTTTAGGTGGTCCTGGAGCTGAGCAGCAACTAGTTTTTCCAGAACCTTTGATAGAAAAGGAAGGTTGGAAATGGGTCTGTACATATATATATATATATATGTGTATATATTGCCGATTCGTCACATCAGTCGTTTTTCTCTCTATTTCCAGGCTTGGCTGATTTACCTCTGACTGTGTTATGATTCTATTTTGTTGATTGCTTTCTGTGACCTTTGATAAACGGCAATTTCCGCCTGATTACAGCAGCCTGTTTACTCTAGACTCTGTGGGATGTCAATCAATACATCATTCAATCCATCAATCAAATCTATATTGTATAGCTCAATTTAACACATTTACTCAAGGGGCCTTTTAACTCTGTTCAACATCCTCTGTCTTAAGATCTTTGCAGCAAAGAAATAAAAGTCCCTAAAAGACATTTGGGAAATACTCTGGGGAAAATGGAATACAAATCAGAGAAGGGGAACAGACGGGATGATTTCATGTGAATATAAAAATGCATGTATATACAGTATACTGCATGTATTTGTATGTATTTTTGCAAGCATTTGATTATGTATTATATTTCAGCGCTCAAAACCCTCCAAATTATAATAATAATCTGAGTGATTCTTCCATCTCTGCCTTAGCCTCTTTCATATAATACATTAAATAATACATTACATTTATATATCACTTTTCCTGATGCTCAAAGCGCTTAAATATAGTGATTAGTGGTGTAAAGTAACTAGGTACACTGAAGTACAATTTTGAGATACTTGTACTTCACTTTCAATGTTATCCCAGTCGATTTAGCGGTGAAAAATGTACTTTTACTCCACTACATTTATTTAATATTGTTAATTACTTTGCAGATTTGGAAAAGTGATATAATATGCAATATGATAAACACTTAAATAACATTACACTTGGAGTAAATCCACATGCTACCCTGCAGCAAACAACGTTATTAAAACTAGCTGCACATTTACCAGCTTTGATGACACTTTAATGCATCAATAATTATAATCAAAACATATACACTTTTCTGAAATAGGCCAATAATAAGTACTTTTGGTAAGTATATTTTGATGCCATTACTTTAGTATTTTTACTTGAATAACATTTGCAACGCAGGACCTTTACTTGTAACTAAGTAACATTGTGGTACTCCTTCGTTCACTTAGGTGCAAGATCAGAGTACTTCCTTCACCTCTCATAGTGACAGACCATGCTGCTAATGACAGCCTCCCCTAATTAATAATGAAGCACAGGTGTGTTGTGTCCGCACCTCTCCCTTCTCCTGCCGTTTGACGTTTACATTAAAACATAACGTGATTACAGTAACAGAAGATTATCAAAAGCCACTCATATGTTGGTTTAAAATGAAGGTGCCAGAGGGTGAATTAATGAGCGATATTTTGAAGCGTTTAACGGGCGAGTCAGCCCTCCCTTGCTACAGCAACATAGTGAAGTATAAGAGAGGAAGGCAAGGAGTATACTTCGTGGCCGAGGAATTCGTTGAATCTGTGAAGAAACGAGAGCAGGTCAACGCCAAGGAACGACTGAGAGTGAGTGGAAGAGTCTGAAACGCAGGAAAAATGTTTACTAATGTGTTTGACAGCAGGCTAACGTCAAGTGAGCAGTTGCTAACATGTACCGCTAGCTTAGACAGTAGCTACTTATCTGTCGACGTCACAACCAACGTTACCTGTAATGATAATTCACTTTTAAGAAGTACTCAGATGAGTGGCGTTCGACTCTGAAATGGGCCATTGTGCAGAATGATATATTTTACTTTTTGTACTTTAAGGACGTTTTAATGCTAATACTTTTGCACTTTTACGAAAGTAACATTTTGGAATAAGGACTTTGACTTGTAATGGAGTATTTTAAGACCTTAGTATTTGTACTTGTAAGTATTAGCATCAAAATATACCATAGTAAAAATATATAAAATACCAAAAGTAAAGTCCATTTCAGAATAATATAAACTACAGAAGTATAATTGGCTAAGTATCAACAGTAAAAGTAGCCTACTCTGTATGGATTACTTTTTTTACAGTATTATACTATTATGGTTATTATATTATGTTTTATGTGTTGTAGTTGGTCAATGTCGATCAAATGTACATACATACAAAGATGCAAAATTAGCTAAAAGACTCTTGTTCTTTACATGTCTGTGCCAAGTGGCCGGTTTGCTCATAAATTGTCTATGCATGTTCTTATTCACCATTGTTTTTGCTTTATTCAAGTGTCATTAATGTGAAACTTCAGCCTCTCTTATGTGCAGATAAGGAACTTGAACACCATGTTTTCCCGCCTGAAGCGCATGGTGCCACTGATGCGACCAGACAGAAAACCCAGTAAAGTGGACACACTGAAAGCTGCGACAGAATACATAAGATTGCTTCTTGCAGTTTTGCAGGACACCGACAGTGTAAGTGCTTTGTTCATCAGGACTCTATCAAATGACAAGTGTCCTCTGTTATTTTCAAAGGGCAGAATTGCCACTTATTTTGTATTGTTGATTAGTGTTATTTTCTATTTCTCAGAATACTGTCAGTGGGACTGATTTCCTCAAGAATGCAATCACTTATGGCCAGACTGATGTCTTGGGAAGTGATCTATGGCAAGTGGATGATGTGAGTTTTTTTTTCCACCTTGCTGTTATGACAGTTTGAAAATGGCTTCTTGTATCTGTGAAACACCTTCTAATTGGCTTTTTTTATGTTATCTCCTGCACATAAGATTATGTCTATGAGGTAAAAAGCTGACTTTGAGCTTTAAAGTAATAATTCAGATTGTTGTTATCCATTATCAGTGTATTCTAAAGGAAAGGCCTACCAAAATAAATATATATTAGTTTAGGTGTACGTTACATTAACAGTATTTTCATCGCCTTACCATGCTGTCAGACAGCCATTTTTTTTATGGAGAACTGACGCTGTTATCTATAGCGGCGAAGTCCTGCCCATCTACTTCCGACCCATCAAATCAAGTTTTATTTATATAGCACATTTATCAACGATTTTTGATCGAGCCAAAGTGCTGTACATATAATAAAAATAGCCTACAGTAGAGACACTTTACAGCAAATACAACAGCACAGATTGTTCAGAATATCAGTATGAGAAAAACGACACCCTCTGTCCTTAGACCCTCTATCCTTAGACCCTCTGTCCTTAGAGCCTCACATCGTACAAGGAAAAACTTCCAGAGAAAAACCCACAGTTTAAAGGGAACATGGGAGAAACCTCAGGGAGAGCAACAGAGGAGGGATCCCTCTCCCAGGACGGACAGACGTGCAATAGATGCCGTGTGTAAATCGAAGAGATAATACATTTTACAGCGGATAGACCGAATGTTAGGAAATGCATGCGTCTGTAATAAGAAGATGAATCCACGAGGATGTCAGCAATCCTGTGGAAGCCATCAGGGAAGAGCATGACGAGACCCAAGGCAGGACCGCAGAGACAGGTTCAGCCACGACCCGAAGTCCACGACTTAATCCAGAACTCAGGATAGAGGATCCAGGACACAGGACTACAGCAAGAGGATCAGCCTGGACTCCGGATCCCGGCGTAGATATAGATACAACACAAGAAGAAAGATTTGACTGGAACAGTCAAAAGTTAATGGGAACAAGAGAATACACAGACACAGACAGAGAGGGAAAAGGTCATTGGATAAAAGTTATTTTTGATAACCCCCTAGAAAGATCTCATGAACTTCCCCACTCAATCTGTCAAGACCCGAGCAGTTCTATTACATATAGATAAGAAACAGAGATAGGGAGCATGGGACCTTATTTCGGAAAAAGTATGTATTGAAGTTTGAATTGTGCCACAAATTACACATATGATGTTTGTCAATCTTAAATAAAAATGTCCATGTCAAAAAAGTCACAGTTTGTCATAAGACTATGAAAAATACGCAACTAGAAAGATTACAAATCCTAGAATCCTGGTCCCGCATGCTGGCTCTCACGGAACCGACTAACTCCCCTTGTGTGTATGCACAGCTCTCAACGTGCCCAGACTTGGAGTGATTTTCACCTCTTTTAATACTTTTCGCCTCATTCTGAAAGAAAGAAGTGAGATGTTTCAACGTGACGGCCGTCTTGGTGTGTGGTGCGAGACGGGAGATGTAGTTCATTGAGCGGTCTCACACAAAACAAAGTGTTAATTCACAGTTTTATGACACATTTAAAAAAAATGGACTTGCAAAATTATCTTTTAAATTGACAAACATCATGTGTGTAATTCGTGGCACAATTCAAACGGGATCGAAAGATAATCTTTCTCTCTCCATTGACTTCAATACATACTTTTTCCGAAATAATGGAGGTCCCCCGGAAAGGGAGGGACTTCGCCTCTCTATGCTAACGCCGCCAGACTCTATTGGAAAATAGAAGTAATTGTACCTGAGCAGAACATGAGTTGCTGGCCTACCTTTGCCTTGAGCAGTTATTTTGTTTGTGTTATTGTACAACTTCAGTGAATCCTAAAGTCACAAACTATGGGCCAGTAGATTCAAGCCAAAAATAATCCTGTTTTCTATTTTTCTATAATCCTTGATTTCAAAAGGAAAAGTATTATTTTTGCACTTTCAATGTTGTCTTAACGGAGCACTGCTTGTACTTTCCTTTCATGTGTTGTTGATAATGTAAATCTAAATGATACTTACAATATGGTTTTCTCCTATAAAATATTTAAAAAATACTGTATCCAAAACACCTCCCTTAAATGCTGAAAGCTACAATATTGCAGTTGATCGTTTTCATTTAAATTTGGGAGACAAAAATCATGATTGAGAATAATTGTTAATGTCTCATTTAAAGGTTGGGTAGGTAATTCACTTCAGAAACACTTGTTATATTCCATGGAATGCTCTTAACACCCTGATGGCAATAAATACATTAAAACATGTCATCTCTGGAAGCCGTGGCGCTGTAAAAAGCACGACCAATCATTTGAGCCGGCCCGGCTAAAGTAACTGGATGGCCTACCTGCCTGTCAGCCTTCCATCGGGGCACAAACTTATCTCATGCCCTCATTGGTCATGTGTGCGTTCGTGTGTGTTGGAGGAGGGGCTCTGTGAGGAAGTCTGAAGGAAGGGGCAGATTTTTTCTGGTTGTGTACTTTCAAATTCTAGCGCACTCGAGCTGGTTTCTCCTTTCTTACCTATGATTCTTACCTACCCTACCTTTTTAATAAAAGTAAAAACAACAAAACTTCTGCTGTTCCAGTGAAATAAAAAACTGTGTTTTAGGTATATTTAGGTGTTTTGATATGGAGATTTGTCATGCTTTTATTGTTTTACTTATGAACAAATGTTTTGCCGTACAGTTCAATTAATTGTAATTGTTATGATTCCCTTTTTAAAGAAGATATTTTATAGTTTAAGGTCATTTTTTAAATATATGTTCTTTTCTTTCCTGACCGGAGGGAATGGAGGATGGGTTCAGCATGCCCCCAGAAGCATTGACAGACGACGGAGATATGACCAGACTGATGCTGCAGCACTGCGTGGTGCCTGGATACCAGTTCCTCATACAAGTGGCACCCGATCAGACTCTGGTAACCCGTTTTTCTTTCCTAATTATAAACTGTTGTTGTTGATTAGTAGCAATGCTCCAATCGCAATTTTTTTTTGTATTTCTTCTGATTTTCAAAAGAGTCTGAAATGCAGAATTAGATTTGCTTTACTAAAAACTATAGTTGGAAATATAGGAAACTACAAACATTTTTGAAACTTTTATTAAATGTACTCGTTGTAAAACATCATTACATAACTTACATTTCCGTCAACTAAAGGATACATTTCAGACCTTCTCACACCGATTTCTAAATACGTGTTATCTCGAAAAATGCATTCCAACTGAAAATGAACTGTTTCCTAATTAACATGTTTTCCTTACCCAGAATAAATATGGGACAGCATATGTATATAACAACACGCTTGTTTCGGTTTTATTATTTTGAATGTGGGTTGTATGCGCACAGACATCCAACAAATCAGAAATGTGAGACTTGCTATGAGCCATTTACTTGCGTCATGTTTTAATACTGTGTCACGTTACACATTTCTCCCCTCTAGGGTTGAACACTTAATTAGGTTGTCGTCTTATTCGTCACACAGGTCTCTATCATGAGTGGGTCTGATGTGAACCTGGCATCAGGGATCTATTTATTCATTTAGAAAATCATGGAATATTACTCTGGTTCCATCTTAATAAAAAAAAGATTTGAATTGCAATATAAATCTGTGGGTTGCTTCTGTTTAATGCAACCTATGATGAGAGTGCCTGGAGGTGGACACAAGCCACTAGGCTGTACATCTTATGCATATTTAATGCACAAATATGAGTTTCAGAGACTTTGTTTCTTGCAATCTAATGACTTTTGAAGAATAATAATAAGTTAATGAAAAGATAATTTCTCTGTTGCAAAATAACTCTATGTTAACCCTCAGGACAGAACACAGAATAAATTCCCCGTCTGGCGTAAACCTGCTTGGATCTGTGGCATAAATACATATTTAACAGTTTTCTTTTAATGCATTTTCAGAGTCTGTGCATATGACTGCTCTCTCACAAAATGCCAGATGTCACAAAATGCTTGCCCCTTTCTCAGTGCCTGAAGTGTGGGTGGGGGGGAGAGTGCCAGTACTGCCTTATTTAGATATTAGCATGTGTGTCAGTTAGCCATTATTACATAGAATAACAAGCAAAGCCCTTCTTAGTGTGCTCCAGGTTGAATTATACTGCGCTATTTTTAAATGGCCAAACAAATATCTATAAGTGGAGATGAAGCCCTTCAGAACCACACTACGCAAGTGAAAAAATAATTGCTTGTTAAAAAATGTACATAGGAAATAAAAAGGAAATAGATAAAATACTTCAGTTGTAATGCACACCCAGGGTTGTGATGAGGTGCTGATCGCTGGAAATAGAACCATGCGCATATATTTTATTAAGATTTCATTCATAAATTATGAAAATATGCATTCCTGAGTAGAGTAATGACACTAAGCATAAGGCTACATGAATACACATAAACTGCCACTTAAACGACGGCCACATCAAGGTCGCAAACTGGTGTATAAACAATAATGTATGTTTTGTTGGGCCACCAGTGCATTTAATCAAGTGACCGCTATGAAAGTGTGAACCAGGGGATGGCAGGCGGCACATGGTCTCAGGCCGGATTCAAACCGGGTCACTCACTTAATTAAATAGTGAATGCAGAAATCACCATCGGCTGTAGACAAATCGTGTAACTTTTTTAAAAACACAATACAGCCAACATTCATACTGTGTAGGAATACATACAGAATCCTTCAACAATAAGCAATCTGACACATTTATCATTCCCTTAAATTATCTGACTGGAACATACTTCAATTACCGCTGGCAATCACCATGAGGCATTTGATTGTCTGCAGTGTAGCCGTCACAACGAGGCATTCAGACAGTCCTCACAAGTACCTCCTCATCTGATTGGTTAAATTGTGTGTGTGTGTGTGTGTGATCCCCTTCTTCTTTTACAGCAGATGTCTCAACCTTAGAGCAGATGGCTTGGACACATATTGGAAACCTCCCAGGTTGGATATGTTTAATACATTGATGAAACATCTGGATATAAGTATGTCTTCATTTAAAATGCAGATTGCTGCAAAATGTTGGAAAGCAGAAGTCTCAACACTCCAGGGTGAAAGGATTACTTTGAAATGCATGCAAACGTCGGACAGGTTATATCAGGCGTTATGATAAAAACATGAATTGGGACGGTAATAGAAACACATATGATCGTTGGTGTAATATTATACAAATGTTGCCCCCATGTGGACACAAACAGTGTTTTTATTTAATTTCCAATTGACGGGACAAATAAGGGATGTTCTCCAACAAAGGAAGACTAGGACAATTGGGTCAATTTGTTTATATAATTAACATAAATGAGTAGCAATTTACATCTTCTGTTGGCCAGGCATGTGCTCATACAAATCTTAGAAAACAAATCATTCAGCATGAATAAAACCTTTAAAAAACACTCATTGACACAGAAGATATTTGTCACAGAAGGAAAAGAATGATTGCATCTAGCTGCATCAGTTTTAGGGTATTGCGCATGCAGGCTCACCGTCACAATTCTAAAGAGTAGAGTCATAGTTATGCGCCTTTTCTGCAAAAAGTAGTCAACATTTCTGCAGTGGAAAAAGAAGAAGCAGTGGGATACTTAAAGGATCATTTGTATACCAACAGCTCACCTTGAATCCAATTGTCTCCATGTTGTTATCCTATGGTTACCATGGAGAAACTGTATACAAACACAACATAAAAACACATTGAAGTTAACACAGGGTACGTAATGTTCAAATGATTATATTGGAGGTGAAGTATTGCCTTAACACACCTATGTTACACCCCGGTATATTCTCACACTTGCGGGCCCCGCACACACAGATGTGTTCAGTTATTCTGGCTCTGCTCAAGTGTATGACAGGATTACCCTTAACAACACGTGGGCACAATGGAAAATTCATTAACCCACAGATTTGACGTGTTACAGCGCCCTCTTCTGGTTAAATGTTTCAGGTAGCACCCATCTTTCTTTATAAAAGTGCACTTAAAGGAGGGGCAGGGTGTGTTAAAAACATCTATTTCAATGTTGTGGAGGGGGGGGGCGGGCAGGCAGTCATTAGAGATTTACCTTTCAATCAACCGGTCACTGAATTTGATAATTGTGTTAACTGTTCTTCAATAATTCTGTTTTACTTTTTAGGGGGCTTACGGAGAAAGGATTATTCACGGAGAAAATACGATTTTTATTTGTCGTATTTAATTTATATATTTTGTTTGATTAAATATGAATGTGTTTTTATTTCACAAACTGTATCCTTGGCAGCCCTAAAATAAAATGTAAAGACGGCTTCTGTTTTTAAAATTACTGTCTAAAAGGGTTGGTTGGTTTTTGTTCAGTTATTATATTCCGTCTAATGAAAAGCCAAAATTAATGGTTACAAGGACTACTGTTATACATATTAAATTAAATGAGATGTCATCAAGTCCTTTAAAGGGAGACAGTTGTACCAAGAAGACGGACGTTTTGTTACATTTCTGTATTTATATATATTTGTTGTCCATATAACTGAATGGTTGCCAATGTTTCTCATTGCAGAGGTTTTCATTTGAGTTTTCCTTGCAAAACTACATGTACTACTCTTACTTAAAAAAGACAACTTGAATTTCCAAATGCTTGATAAATGATGTAATTAACGACTCATTGTAACGTGTTTTTATTTGGCACACATCTCCAGGTTAGTGTCCTTTTTTAAATGTGCAGTGGTGGAAGAATAATGTAAAGAAGTAAAGCCATAACTGCTGGAAACCCTGCGTTCAAATGTCTGCACAGGTAAAAAAAAGGTCACATCAAAATGACAAGTAATCAATGTTGAATCATCTTTAACTAGTGGGGTTATTTTTACTGATCGATCCACTTTTAAACGGTGATTAATGGCCTATCTGTTAAAGGGTGATCAATCATTTATTGAAGTCTATTCCAGTGTTTGTCGTGTAAAGTCTGTATATTCTAGGAAGTAAAATAGTAAAACGTGTCAGAAAATAGAAATACTCCAATTAAAGTACAATTACTTAAACCTTTTACTTGTTGTGGAAAGAGTACTCATACCTAGTACTTGTACAGTGTAGAAATACTCTGCAAGTGAACGTCATGATTTAAAAATTCTGTAAAAGAACAAAATGATTGGCGTAACAATTTAAGAGTTATTCTATACACTTTGATATTACTGTTTATATTTATTGAAATGTTCATAACTTAACAGCTGGAGCTTTGTGTACAGTAAATACTCCAGGGTAGGTTAACATTTCACTGAGGAAGCAAAGAATTATATTTAACATCTACTAGTTTATGATAAATTATTTGTTGATTGTGTTGTGTATCATTACAATCCTAAGTGATTACTAAATACGTGTAAGTAAGAGAAGTTAAAAGCACAATGCACTTAGTAGTGCACAAATAAGTTTAAGAAGTATCTTTAAATGTAATGTACTAAGTTTCTGTCTGCTAAGAAGGCCTACTTAAATACATACAGCAAAAACCTAATGTATGTTCTAACGGTGTCCATGCTGTTCTCCATCAGAACAGCAGGGGGCGCCTGTATGTAGCTCACATATCTTGATCCTGGTTGCACCGGGCCTCGCCAACTAAACGTTTTAAGAGAAAGCATTAGACATCCACTTGGGCTTTGCGGGGTTTTTTCCCAACACAATAACTCCAAGTGCATTGCAAAGCTTGAATCTCACTGTGGGTGCATATAAGAGTGGGAGCCCTGTGAGTGCGCGTGCGTGCGCGCATGTGTGTGACTGTGGACAGGCGTGGCAGTGGGCTGGTCCAGGCGCACCGAGCAATGAAAAACATCCTCCGACTTGGTACCAGCTGAGGTCCTGAAATAACCCCACAAAGGAACTTCGCTTTGGGCGTTATCATTGTAATTAACCACACATCTCTTTTCTTCCTGAGGTATACGGCTTCGGGGCCGTGGGTGAGCCGCGCGCTTAGAGAACACGCGCTCCCGAGGATGCACTGAGGTGAGTAAACCTGCTAACATCAGTGTTAGTGTAACAGCATGGTTAAATGGCTGGGCGTAGGTTCTCCCTGCGGCGTGCATGAGCCGTGTGTACGCCGATCATCAGACACCATACTGCCCGGTGCTGTTGTCAGACATACGGTGCATCTGCTGTCTTTTATTCCTTTGATTCAGATCGCGTATTCTGTAGCTCTCCGCATTGTTGTTGCTTTCTTCTCTTCGTTGCACCCTGCCCACGAAGGCCCGTGACTAACGCAAGGTCTCATCTGTGCCGTTAGTGTCATGTATTGTGTGATGGAGCCATCCATGCAGCCTCGACTCTTGCTTATTACCGTGCCAGCGATGTCGTTTTTTGTTCATTTTTGTACAATAGTTCTGGGTGGATATGCAGGCCATGATTAAGTGCATTGCTCTTGCTTCTATTGGAATTATATATATTTTAATTTGTGTATTTGGTCGGTTATTTAGAGAGAATGGTTTGAGTCGTCGCTGCTGCATTTATCTTTTTAGCTGGTGGCCATTAAGCGGATGCTGATGCTGCAGCGCGTGCGGATGTTGCTAAGCAGCCATGCATGATGGGCAGCTAGCTGGTGTGGAGGATGCTAACAAACATGCAGCTATGTACACGATATCTGCATGCACGGTGAAATATGAACCTGTAAAAGCACAATATGGAGCCCTGCTTGCACTCACGTGACTCTCTGATCGATATTTAAACCTACCCCCCCCCTCCCTTTACAGATATTAATCTCCCTCAGCACAATGATGATGGGTTCATTTGAGCTACAGCTGTATAGAAGTCCATAGTCATTAGTGGGTTTAAATGTATATTATTAAACTGTATCATATCTAATTTCAGGTGATTAATTTTTTGAATAGTGACTCTCATATATTGAGTCTTTTAATTGACTAGGGCTGCAACTAATGAGTATTTGTAAAGATCAATCTGCTGATTAATTTCTAGGTTGATCATTTAGTTTGTAACATTTCAGAGGATTGTAAACAAACAAAAAAAGGTTCATCAGTTTCTCCAAATCTTTAAATGTCTGGTTTTTAGTCATTCGGAAACTCAAATATATTATTTGAGCAAAATGTCTATTTGAGGCTTCAAAACTGAATTTCCAATTAGCAAAATATTTTCCAATTTCTTTTTGGGTTGATCGATTAATAGATAAGTTGACTTATTAATGAAAGCTCTACCAAAATGAAGATACTGTGATAATACAGTGCTTTTCCAAATAATGTTTTGTTTGTTTGTTGAAAATGGACTAGCAACGATAAGTCGACTTAGAAAAACTAATCGGCAACTATTTGGATAATTGATCGATTATTGAAGTAGTTTCTCGTGCAGTAATGTCAGAAAATGTTGTTTTCAGCCTCTCAAATTTGAACACGGCTGCTTTTTTAAATTGTATATCTTATTAAGGTAAATATCTTTTGGTTTTTGACTGACAAAACAAGACATTTAAAAACTTCACTTTGGACTTTGAAACTAATATTGACATGTTTCTCTAGTTTGCGACATTTCATTGACCAAAACATGTTGTGTCTAAACATATTTTTCATTGGATTATAACGTGTACAAATAAAGAGGTAAACATGATTTTAGTTTAGAAAGCAACAACATTTATTAATCTTTATCTTACTCAGTCAGAGATACTGCTTTATTATAACACTATAGTTTACAGGTTAGGAACCACTTAGCAAACATTATAAAATAAACCTGAAAGCAAACCCAAAGAAAAATCAATCAAAGCTTCTTAGTGATTATCCAGCCGCTGGAAGTCAAGGGCACAGAGGTCCTAAAACCACTCTCTCGTGGCCACGCTTAATGATTTATTGATTGTCAAAATAGTTGTAATGCCTCCCTGTTGATTATCAATGATTCGACTCATGGTTGCAGCGCTGCTCACTGTTTAATCTAAAGTGCTTACTTTTCAAAAGGATTGTTTTATTTGATCAGTTTTTAATGTATTTTTTGAGTAATCACAAATCAGATCTTCATATCTTTATCCAAATGTGTCGAGATGGGTTTCTAACAGAAATGCATTGCGTTCATGATTACCTGAACATATCAAATATTTGGTTTTGCCAATCTTGCAGATAAGCATATATTCAAGTCTGAACAAATTACAGGAATCGAGGAATTACGAGGTCAACATCATTGTGTTTCTTTCACAACCAAACCCTCCTTTTGTTCTAGTTGTTCTCTTGGTCCTCACTCAGCTTCAGAATGTGGCAACCTGCTTAGATTGTTTGATAAACTCTGAAAAACAGGCTTGGGGCGTAACAGGTTAATGAAGGTTAATCCTGGAAAATAAGAACCTTGCAAGTGTTTCCTTTCTCCTGATGTATGGCATTGCACGTGCTGTGATGCCACTACATGCACACAATGCGAGTCGTTACAATAAACTGTTCAGACTGACCAAACAATAGTAGGGGGGTCTGGGGGGGATGCTCCCCCGGTAATTTTTTTTTAGAAAAGACCCCTTCAATTATGACTTCAAATTGATGCTTAAAAAAAAAGAGAAGACTGATCAATACCTCCATAATCTTCAGTGTGGTTAGCTCTGCATCTTCCAAACACCTTGTCTTGGACATAGTTTCTACAGTATAAACTGTGCAACAGTACAGTAGGCCCACACAAACTGCAGAACACCGGGGCTTTGGGAACACTCAAAATTACTTAAAATGATTTAATTCCCATTTAACCTGTTAAGGGGCTTTCCCCCCCGTTTTTTTCTCACGAAAACTGTGTCTCAGGGCTTCTTAAAATGTGTCCTACTCATTTAACAGGAAGAATCTCAGCTAACTGATGATATGAACCATGTTTTCCCTGGGGTAATAAGTGTCGGGGCACTAAGTGCGGCACAAAGTACTTGGTGTGAACGCGGCTATTGACTTGCATAGAGCAGCTCCCTGAACGCTGGTAATAGACGAGTTGGGATGGCGTAGAAATGCTCTCCGCAGACCCATTCTCACAGCGTTAGAAACCTTTCTCTTCCTCAATATCAAGCCACACTGATTGTTTTTGCTTCGGCTGTGTTTGTGTGTGCTCAGGGTGAGTTTAGCTTGTTCTCGCTGTATCGCCGACCCGGAAACCCGTCCACTCCGCACCTGTCAGCAACGAGCCTCACAACGTCCCATCCAATCAGAGCACACTGGGCTCACAGCAGGAGCTCCAACAAGCCGTTTAGGACAGAGTGAATACCTGGTGAATACACATGCTGTACAGAGATGCTGTTTGAGAAACCAATGTGAGTTTGGAAAATTGCACAATATAAATCTATTCTATCTCAACAAAGGAAATATGATCAGTAGAAATGGCCCTGACATGGGAGCTTTAAAATGCAGCCATAGAAGAGAGTGGCAGGAAATCAGCTCCACTACTCCCCGAGATGTTATGAAACAGAAAGGAGCCGACGATGCAGCATGATCACAGTGCAGCAGGAAGTGAGGCTGAGGTCTCCCCTCAGCCATTAGGACCCTCCCTGGAGAGAGAGGCTGTCTGTCTGCTGCCTGTCAGCAGCTGGGCCCGAGACGAGAGTCAAACACACCGAGGACCAGCCTCCACTGTGAGAGAGCAAAAGACTATGTATCTATATCACTTTATAGACCGTCTGCTGCCTGTTATTTTAAAATGAGCAACTCTGTTCAAAACAATCATGGCGATTCATTTCAATGAACATAAATATCAGAGTTTGTGATTAAAAGCAAGAATACATCAGAGAAAAAGGAAAGTAGCATCTATCTGAAAGTAATCACTGAAGCATCAATAGTGAGTAGGGCTGAAAGGATTTGTCTATCAACAGAAAATAGGCACACGGTATTTTAATAATTGATTAATTGTTCAAGTAATTTTGCGTGCACAAACATGGACATTTCCTGCTTTTCTTATTTCATGTTAAAGTCAATATGTTTTGGATTTACAAAACAAGAATGAGATGGACATGTTTTAGACCCCGACGTTAATCGATTGATTAGGTCTGCAGATGAATCTGTAATAAAAGTAATAGTTATTGCAACACATAACTGTACAGTTACAGCATGTCAATGTTTGATTGGGGAGTAAGTGCTTTAGCAAATTGTAGACGTTGGATAGCTGAACGTTTCAGTGAGCCTGATGTTGTTGAGTTTAAGTGCATAGAATTTATCCAGATTCTCCTGTAAAGGTTTGTTCAGCTCTCCGAGTTTCTTGTGTGGTTTGCAATAAGTGATACACATAGATCTGATGGGTCTCTTGTGCTATCACAGCGAGCCTCTTCAAAGCGAGCCCTGGGTGTGAAAGACATGAAAGGATTCGACGATACAAATAGTTACAGAAATGCATCTTATCAAGTAAGATGCAGCACAGGAGGGTGTGGTGTGTGTGGACCTAATCTGCTGTGTGTGTGTGTGTGTGTGTGTGTGTGTGTGTGTGTGTGTGTGTGTGTGTGTGTGTGTGTGTGTGTGTGTGTGTGTGTGGTGTGTGTGTGTGTGTGTGTGTGTGTGTGTGTGTGTGTGTGTGTGTGTGTGTGTGTGTGTGTGTGTGTGTGTGTGTGTGTGTGTGTGTGTGTGTGTGTGTGTGTGTGTGTGTGTGTGTGTGTGTGTGTGTGTGTGTGTGTGTGTGTGTGTGTGTGTGTGTGTGTGTGTGAGATCTGGGAGTGGCCAGCTTCTCTCCAAAGGTCCTTACAGTAACTCTTTACTCTTCCTCCGATTACCGAGCTGCATCTCGAGCTCACTTCCTGTTATTGGTTCTGGCGCTGCTGTCGGCTCATGCTGCATTTTGTAAAAAGCTCTGCGCTTCCACTAAGCCGTGCCCTGAGGAATACAGCATCCTTCATGTGAGGGTAGGTTTTTATATCAAATGCTGCCTTTTGTGATTACAGAAGAAGCCGGGTTAATGTTTGTTTATCCACTCTGTGTTCGCGCTAATGCAAGATAGACAAACTTATCTTACTTTAAATTGCACATATTGTGAGAGGATTGATTGAACGGATACTTGTGATTTAATATTTGATGTGCTGGGCTTTAGTGGTCTCTTTGAATCATCGTCTTATTATTAAACAATATTCTGCATACTGCACTTCTCCCATTTACATGTATTAGTATTAAGCGATTCCTTTTTGAATTGATCTGAATCATTGCCGCTGCTTTCGGAGCTAATGGCTAGCAAAATAAGACTTTGTAATGTCTTTTAACCTATTATGTTGTATTAATAATCATGTCTATACTTCTATTTCATCTAATCTGTTTGCTTGGTTAATTTCAAATTAGGTACGAATAGGGCGTTGTTCAACAAATCTAATTTAGTTTATCTTGCGATATGGCTCACGATATTGGAAATATATTAATTTGCCTTTTGTCTGTAAAACACACATTTCAGGCTGGGACTTTTTCGCCACACCACATTCTGAATATAATTGAGTCAAATATTTGTCTTTAATACATATTACATATTGCGTCTCCTCAGACGAGTCCATATTGTCATATCATAACATTTCAGATTCTTTTTTTTTCATATTCAAAGTACAAACTGTCCACGATGGAGCGAACGAGAGCTCAACACTTGCAGCCTGTAGTTGTTTCTGTAGTTTCATCACGAGCTTTGTGACCTCTTCCCGTCGGAAGCTACTGCCAGTAATTGTGGCCGAGCGCAATCTTTTATGTCTTTCTCGGTTATAATTGGTCATCAGGTGCCTTCGTGCCGATCTTCAGACTGTTCTCCAGCTGAATGAAGTGGATTCGTAAAGGACTGCACGTCACCTGTAACACCAACTAGCTGTTATATAAATGCTATATATATTTTTAAAGTCAACTAAGAATAACTTGAAAGACAGTGATATTGCACCGAGGTCGTCCTTTAACGGTGAAAGAGTGTCAGTAAAAAACAACCCTACTTTAACTCGTTCCTTTTTGGTGCCTTTTTTCTTCAGTTCAACGTTACCATCCTTCCAAAAATAATGCTACAAGTAATTTACTTTCCTCAACTTTAATGAACAATTTGTTGTTTTTAAGCTGTTTGCTAAGGCGGTAGAAAGAGTACACTTTAATATCTGTTATATTCATTGCAAGCAAAATCATTATTGGGATTTCAACATCATTATTTTGGATTTGTATATATTGTGCTGCCCTAATTGTTGCTCAAAGAACTGCATTTTCCGAGTAAACGGCTCACAGCATTTATCCAAGGCAAAAAACCTAGAATAATCTGTCAGGTTTTAAAAAGATCTATTTCTACCTGCGGGCAAACTTTTGATTTCCCCGAATGGAAATGAGAGTGATTACACAAACAATGTAGTCAAAGAATGATTGAGAACAGAAACGTTTCCTTTTTTTCTGCCATCCTCGAAGTTGCAGCTGAAACATTTTGGACTCTCACACCTCCCTCGTAGAAGTCAGACATGAGATCTCTGCAGAATACAGAGAGCTGGAAGCGAGAGGCTTGGTCAGCATTATGTGAACTTGTTTCTTAAGTGCTCGATTGTGATGGACATTCCTTTAAAGGTCATCTATTATGCAAAATCCACTTCTTCATGTCTCTTCTACATCAGCACGCGTCCCCTCTTCTTCATGTCTCTTCTACATCAACATGTGTCCCCTCTTCTTCATGTCTCTTCTACATCAGCACGCGTCCCCTCTTCTTCATGTCTCTTCTACATCAACATGTGTCCCCTCTTCTTCATGTCTCTTCTACATCAACATGTGTCCCCTCTTCTTCATGTCTCTTCTACATCAACATGTGTCCCCTCTTCTTCATGTCTCTTCTACATCAGCACGCGTCCCCTCTTCTTCATGTCTCTTCTACATCAACATGTGTCCCCTCTTCTTCATGTCTCTTCTACATCAACATGTGTCCCCTCTTCTTCATGTCTCTTCTACATCAACATGTGTCCCCTCTTCTTCATGTCTCTTCTACATCAACATGTGTCCCCTCTTCTTCATGTCTCTTCTACATCAACATGTGTCCCCTCTTCTTCATGTCTCTTCTACATCAACATGTGTCCCCTCTTCTTCATGTCTCTTCTACATCAACATGTGTCCCCTCTTCTTCATGTCTCTTCTACATCAACACGTGTCCCCTCTTCTTCATGTCTCTTCTACATCAACATGTGTCCCCTCTTCTTCATGTCTCTTCTACATCAACATGTATCCCCTCTTCTTCATGTCTCTTCTACATCAACATGTGTCCCCTCTTCTTCATGTCTCTTCTACATCAACATGTGTCCCCTCTTCTTCATGTCTCTTCTACATCAACATGTGTCCCCTCTTCTTCATGTCTTTTCTACATCAACATGTGTCCCCTCTTCTTCATGTCTTTTCTACATCAACATGTGTCCCCTCTTCTTCATGTCTCTTCTACATCAACATGTGTCCCCTCTTCTTCATGTCTCTTCTACATCAACATGTATCCCCTCTTCTTCATGTCTCTTCTACATCAACATGTGTCCCCTCTTCTTCATGTCTCTTCTACATCAACATGTGTCCCCTCTTCTTCATGTCTCTTCTACATCAACATGTGTCCCCTCTTCTTCATGTCTTTTCTACATCAACATGTGTCCCCTCTTCTTCATGTCTTTTCTACATCAACATGTGTCCCCTCTTCTTCATGTCTCTTCTACATCAACATGTGTCCCCTCTTCTTCATGTCTCTTCTACATCAACATGTGTCCCCTCTTCTTCATGTCTCTTCTACATCAACATGTGTCCCCTCTGTGGAAAAGACTCTGAAAGTTTCAGGAACAAAGATTCTCTCTCTTTTTGATCCATTTCTATAAAAACCTGTCTGAAAATGAACTGATCAGATTTTGGCCACTTTATGATGTCATAACAATGTGTTGTCTTGTGTAGCCATTAGCCAATCAGCAACCAAGGTAACCCCCCCCCCACACACACCTGAATCTCCTCTAGAGCTCCATTGTGTTCTTTGTAACCAAATGTCTCTCAGAGGGGTGTGGGGAGGGGCTCCTTATTTCCATCTAAAGTAACAGACAGAGAATCAGCACTTTGGAAACAGGGCTGAAACAGAGGGGATTATGGGTAATGCTGCAATAATCTGTTTGGTGTTTTAGCCAATCAGAGACATGTTCTGTGTATATCTGAGACCTATAATGTATTGATGAAAAACGGTATAATAGGAGACCTTTAAATATGAAATTCCCACAGTCCAGCTTCAAGCAGCATTTGTATAACAGTGACACCCTTTATTTGCAGGTATCCCCTCTGACCTCTGGTTGTAAGACATCCACTGCAGAACAGTAGAAGATGAGTAAGTCCCCGACCCCCTGTGGTACCCCGGTGCAGCTCAGCCCCAGCGATGGGGTCCCGGAGAGCCTCCCGTCTCCACAGCACTCCACCCCGGGCTCCGGACCCCCGCAGAAGAAACGCATCTCCAGCCTCCTCCAGAGTCCGGTGAGCAGGCTGTGATTTATTGCCTCAGTCTTTCCCCTTCTCTAATGTCCTCCCATCACAATAAATCTGCTCTGAGACGCAGTCAGGGCTGGATCCTCTCTGAGTGCATGACTCTGTGTTTCTGCTGCTAATGAAGCGAGGTGGAGAGGCTGACCGTTAAGTGAGAGCATTCATTTAAGATGTTTACTTACCCCTTACCAGAGGTGGGACGTAGTGGAGTACAAATACTTTGTTACTGTACTTAATTACATATTTCTGATATCAGTACTCCACTACTTATTTTTAAGTCTTTAACATGTTGAACACTAATACCTGTACTTTCTACTTCTTACATGTTGAACTCAAATACCTGTACTTTCTACTTCTTACATGTTGAACTCAAATACCTGTACTTTCTACTTCTTACACGTTGAACTCAAATACCTGTACTTTCTACTTCTTACATGTTGAACTCAAATACATGTACTATCTACTTCTTACATGTTGAACCCAAATACCTGTACTTTCTACTTCTTACATGTTGAACTCAAATACCTGTACTTTCTACTTCTTACATGTTGAACTCAAATACCTGTACTTTCTACTTCTTACACGTTGAACTCAAATACCTGTACTTTCTACTTCTTACATGTTGAACCCAAATACCTGTACTTTCTACTTCTTACATGTTGAACTCAAATACCTGTACTTTCTACTTCTCACATGTTGAACTCAAATACCTGTACTTTCTACTTCTCATTTTCCAAACAGCTGGTTCCTTTAGTCTGAATGTGTGTTTGGTGCGTGATCATTATTCTTCAGAGTCATTGCGTGCCTATTGGTTTGAACACGATCCGTGTATCCATCACTTCCTGGTCTTCTCTAAAGAAGAGGGACCAATGGAAACGTTGTCATGTTGCCGTTGTTCAGCATGGAAACATTCATTAGCTAACAATGACATTATTGTTCTATTAATATAAAGGGAGGTCAGGTACTCTTTAAAACAGCTGCTAGTTGGGTACTTTTTACTGAAGTACACTTCAAAGCCTCTTTACTTTTACTTGAGTAAAGAAGAGTACTTTTAAACACGAGTATCTGTACTTCTACTTGAGTAAAGGATGTCTGTACTTGTGCCATCTCTGCCCCTTGCTGCTGTCGTGAAAGGACTGTGTTCAAAATCCAGGGTTCAAAAGACCATTTTATTTTTTCTTTCCCTCTCATACGTCTATTTTTTATTAAAAGTTCAATCAAAAACGGATTAAGGAGAGAATACGATAACTCAACTCCAGATGCAGCAATAGTCATCTGACCAAGGTGAACTAAATAATACATACATGATGAATCTTAATTGTATCATAAATTGGAGTCTGATAGTATAATTGTGGGCTTCCCTCTTGACCACTTGTTTAATGTTCTATTAACTATGAGAAAAACACAAATAAGAAAGCATTGGTGAATTGCAGAAATTGTAGACACAAACAAAATAGGAGGACATTCGTTTGGTTTTAATTGAGTATAATTATGAAACTTAAATGATTAGTGTTAACTTTGCATACCCTACATATATGTGATACTATAATAATCTGTGTGTGTGTGTAGTCGTTCAGGGAGGAGCTGGACGTGCTGATCCAGGAGCAGATGAAGAAGGGGGGCAGCTCCTCGAACCTCTGGGCTCTCAGGCAGCTCGCTGACTTCATGTCGTCTCACGGCTCTCCGGCCGCGTTACCCGTCTCCCCTTCCAGTACGTGCACTTTAAAGAATATTTAATACAGCTTTAAAATACTGACTGTCAGCATGATAGTTAGAAAATGAAATACTGATATGTTGATGTTAATATATATGATGAAAAGCCATTCAATGCATTCCACACTCTGTAGAACGATCTTTGATATAGCTTATCTGCAGCAAATGTATGTGTGTGTGTATATACAGTAGATGTGTATGATTATAGGTATTTTCTGCATGTATGTGTATGTAAATGTATTACATGCATATATATTCATTTAACAATGTTCCTGGTCATTCTTTATTCTCTTTGTACATACAAACCAGTACAGACCATTGTCTCATTTGTATGCATATGTGTTGCTATCCACGTCTAAATGGCAAACATTACTTATTTTTGAAATGCAATACAAATATTTTTGATCAGAAAAGCCATTTTAAGTATGGCTATAGTCGACACAGATAATTTCAACTGTGATTAAAAAGATGTGATTTTAGCCCCACTGCAGACCACCGTCACCCCTCTCTCCTTCTCTCCCTCACTCTCTCCCTCACTCTCTCCTTCTCTCCCTCAGACATGATGATGGTGACCCCCATCAACGACCTTCAGATCTGGGAGCCCGGCAGCCTGGTGAAGGGCGAGCGCTTGATGCGCTGCAAGCTGGCGAGCGTCCATCGCCTGTTCGATCTGTACGGCTGGGCCCAGATCAGCCGCACGTGTCTCACTGTCAGTGCCACTTCCTTCTCACGTTTCATTCCTGATCTTTTTCTCATTTTCATTTTATTAATTGTGCGGCTTTTTAGTCACGTGTTCAGAATACATATTTTTTCTGGCTGTTTGTGGTCGGAGCTAAACATGAAATCCGCTTTGGTCCGAAGTCTCTCATAGGCTCTCATAGCTGGGACTAACTGAGTTGATCGTGGTGTAGTAGATGCTGAAAGAGCTATAATGGACTTTGTTGATATAGTTGGCAGCAGTCTTAAAGGAGTGAGGACTGTCCAAATGCTTCAGATAGGGGGCCGCATTCCTCATAATCTTATAATAGTGTCTTTTGATCTTCATAGGCGGCGCGGGCATACACATTTACATTACACCTCACTTAGCTCAGTTTTAAAGAGGCTATATCAGAAATAAACATCCACATCAAAACCATATTTTATCTTAACATCGTTATTGTGAACTGAAAATACATTTAGCTGAATAGCCAAAAAGAAATGTTGCGAGAACAGCATACAAAATGTTCCTTATTCGGTGAGCGCGGTGTCCAGCAGTGGGGAGTCACTCGAATGTTAACTCCTGTTTTGCTTATTTTTAATATAACTTTTATATATTTTCTGCAAACATGGTTTCTTGCAAAAGAGTTGGTTTATCTGTTTATGTGCTTTTTGTATTTCAAGTGCAATTTAGGCCAAATTAGAGAGAAATCTTTTGACCTGAACACGTTTTTTCTTAGGTTTTGATCTCTTCTCTTCCCCTGTACTGATGCTCTCTTCCTCCTGACAGCTGCGTGTCAGTAAAGAACAGGAACACTTCCTGGTGCTGCCACACGGCCTGGCCTACAGTGAGGTGACCGGATCCAATCTGGTGAGTCACACACACACACACACACACACCCTTTAAAAGTAAAGGAAATGTGTGAAATAAATGGTATGTTCTTCACTGAAGTCATGGTTAACGCCTCGTTACTCCTCCTTATGTTTATTTCAGCATGGAATTAGATTGGACTGAATCTATGTAATAGTATTTAAGTGAATCTTTTGGCTTTTTTCACCTGCATTTCAAACGGCTTGCTTCCAGGTGAAGGTGAATATCGTGGGTGAGGTGGTGGAGAAGGGGAGCACCAACCTGGGCGTGGACACAGAGGAGTTCAGCCTTCACTCGGCCATCTACTCCGCCCGGCCTGACGTTCGCTGCCTGCTCCACCTCCACACGCCGGCCACCGCCGCTGTGAGTCACTACACAGAGTTAGCTTTAGCTCTGTTTTACCAGTAGGAGACGACATTATACTTCTGATGCTCACGTCCAGATTCAATTAGCTTCAATTAGCTTAACTGCCATGAAACTAAATGTTACAAGATTACATTTCAACACATCATAACTGAATAAAGCTTGAATGCATTGGCTGCTAACAGCTAACAGCTGTGTTTGATAATGTATGACTATAAGGGAGTATATTGTAGGGTTCTTCCTTGGGTGCTTTGATAGTGACTTTACTGAATTGATCATTACAGTAGAATAAGCCTACCATCTAAACTACATAGATGGCGTCGGCTAGGTGGCAGACTCTTGCAAGCAGCTACCGATGTGTGTATCTTATCTTATTATGAAGTTGGATGTTATTTCATATTAGCATTGTAATATTTGCAGCGTCTCCTTGTTCTGTTCGGTCTGATAACATGATATCATTGTCCAGCAGGGATTGGCTTGTAAAGCACTTTGTGACGCTGTAAACATGAGCTTGTCTTCATGACCTTTTCTAACCAGGTCTCCTCGATGAAGTCCGGCCTGCTGCCACTGTCCCACGAGGCTCTGCTGGTCGGCGATGTGGCGTATTACGACTACAACGGGGTGATGGAGGAGGAGGAGGACAGGGTGGAGCTGCAGAAGAGCCTCGGTCCCACCTGTAAGGTGAGCGCAGCACAAGAGCAAAGACATTTAATCTGAAACACGTGGATCGTTGCCTCAGGTTCCCATGTGGGTTGTTCATCTTCATGAATGAATGAAGCTCAGACTCAAGGTGATGTGATCTCC
>CM070487.1:38059135-38079135 GCA_036324585.1 Champsocephalus esox | reverse complement strand
TGTAATGATTACACATTTTGTTTAGCATGAAAAGGATTGCTGAAAGGTGTAAACAGTTTTGCTGATAGTGACAAACCCAAAAGCATTTTAGCATCTTTCAGCCTATTGTCTTGGTGTTACAGCTGTAAATGTGTATGTATTCTGCCTATGATGCATACTTTCTTACTGTGAACGTGCATGAGATCGAGCACATATCTAAACATTGAGGTTTTTACACTTCAAAGTCATCGAAAGTCATTTAAAAACAAGATTAAGCTCGGATGCCAAGATGAGTTTCTCTTAAATGGTGGTCAGTCCGGTAACCCCTAACCACAGGCTAGATGTGGCCTATCTTTAAAAACTAAAACACAGCCACAAATCTTTTGATCCATGTTGTTCATAACTAGACTTTTCACAGTGTGTACCCTGTCTTTCGGCTTTGGCACAACTCAATTTGAAAATAACATCAGAAAATACAAATAATACAGTGATACAAAATAATATATGTCATTATGTAGCCTCTTAGAAGAAGAACATACGACCAAATCAACAATAGCTTTACGTCAACAAAATAGAGGCAACACATTTTAGCTCAGCACTATTATGATATCGCGTTCAATGCAGCGTTACATTTTTTGCTAAAGGATATTTTCAAGGTTTCATGATTAATATGAATGTATTGCATCAGCCTGGGTTATGTAAGAAAGCAGCACAACTCCAAATGATCCAAGCTAATCCGGCTCCATGTTCGTTAAATGTGTAAATAAGAAAGTGCTGTTTCAAAAGGTTTTTCAAAGGTGATTTATTAACTTCAGCGTTGTGTTGACAGCTTGTTGAGCTTCCCCCAGGCCGACAACATGATCAGTTGATGAAGGCTTAACTTTTCTAAAATATCTAATCCTCTCTAACAACAGCCAGTTCCTGACACACCTCGGAGAGTTTGTCTCTGTAGGGTCTCATGCTGCACACAATGTACTTTGTAATCATGCAACAAAAGTGCCAACAAATAAGAGAAAAACAGAGAAAGCTGCAGTCTGCAACCAATACGATGTTAGTACCTTGTGTCACTAAATCAGGTACAAATGTTGAGAATTATTTGACTGAAACAAACTGTTTTAAATTCATCCCATTGGAACCTTTTCTAACGTCATGTGTTCAGATGATTAATAGTTTTGACTGTTGCAGCAGTGTAGCCTGGAACAGAAATGTAACAACTTGGCTGAACGTCTGATGCAGGTCTTTTCATTTCTCTCGGATCTGTTGAGAAAAGCCAGACTGCTCTGAAGCTGCGCTGCTGTCCCGGAGTGTAATGTGTGTGTTGTAAACACCAGCGTGCCACCATATTGTCTGGCAGCAGATCATATTTTACCATGTTAACACACCATCTGTTTACCCTCATAAGCATTCATTACACATAAATGAGTACACACAGCAGGCTGCCACATCAGAGCGCGGGGGCACACACACACACACACATTTCTTAACAGACACAGGCGTACATAACATATGAAAGTATACAAATATAACATACATGTGGATGTTAACAAAAACACAGAAGTACACATTCACTGTATAAGTGTATTTTTCCGCAGGCCAACAACAGCTTCAACAAAACAACTCCCCTCAAAGAAAAAAACCAAACATGCCCTGTTGTCGTGAGAGAGAAAGTGCAGAAGGAAACATCCATTAAACTCAGTGTGCTGCTCTGTGATGCTAGTTCAAGCAGATACTTGGCGTCTCATCTCGGGAGCAAGGTCATCAATGTTTGGGCTCAGACTCTGAGCTGAGGAGACCCTCAGGACGGAGTGAAGGTGTGCGTGCAATATACCGGCGGGCCAGATCTAATAGTAATTAGAAATTACCCTGCGGGCTGAAATTAAATCCACCACGGGCCTGATTTGGCCCCCGGGCCTTGAGTTTGACACATGTGGTTTAGCAGCTCTAGCGTATAAGCCGTGTGTCTACTGTGTAACACCCTTAACCAATTATATGCTATCCCTTACTGCGTAATGTTTATATCTCTCCTATATCCCTTTACTTGTGAAAATATTCTCCGTACTTTTTCCACATTTGGTCGTGGCCATGATGAGGTTGTGGTTCCCTTCATCCCAGTTGGTGTGGGTTTTACGCTAGGAATCAATGCTGTTTGGATGTCTTTGTATTACTTTTAAGATGCATCAAAACACGCCTGTTTGCTATCCTGACTCCAAAATGGGGAAATGAGCTTCCCATATGTATTAGGAAAGTCTACACATCCTCTGTTTCTGACTGATCCCACCGGCTTTGTTTCTTACCCGATCGTTTGGAAGCTAATTTACTTTCAGGGTTTTTATATTTCTTCATGGATTGTATGCACGTATTGTCGCTTTTGATCAAATCGTAAGGTAAATGTAATGTAACACTTATTAGTTTCTTCTTCTTCTTCTTCTTCTTCTTCTTCTTCTTCTTCTTCTTCTTCTTCTTCTTCTTCTTCTTCTTCTTCTTCTTCTAGGCAAACAAGCTAAAGGGACATATGCCACCATCTGGACTGGAGGGGTAAACAAATCAGAAGGGCACAATTCAAGCATCTCTCACAGTTATTGATGACAATTTCCCGCCAGAAAATGCATATATTTTGAGGAATCTGCTACATGAAATATATGTTTTAATAATGAGATGACTGAGTCTCTAATGTGATGCTTTCCCACAGCTGAATCTGTGTCCATGGCCCGGACATGAGACTGAGCCTCTGACAACAGACAGGATTATTCTAATGGAACGGATCACTTAGTGCTGCTTAGTGAGAAGTTATTTACCCATATCAGTTATAAGGCCAGCTGTCAGACATTTTTAGCGGCAAGTAAACAGTTGCTACTAAATTAGTTTACGGCTAATTCTAAAATGGAAAGAAGGGAGGAGGGAAGGGGAGGGAAAGAGTGGGGGAGGAAAGTGAGGTGATGAGTTCTGGCTCAGCTGACAGTGGTCCATTCATCGTCCTGCTGCAGACAGAGAGCTGGCACTGAGGGACACAGCCCATAAATCAGAGGCCATCACACCCTGCTGACACACACACACACACACACACACACACACACACACACAGAAAGAGAGAGAGAGAGAAGGGAGAGAGAGAGTAATATAAATACAAGCCACAAACACGCATACAGTATAGAAAAAACTGTTAATAAGATGAAGGTTTTTTTCCGCATTTTACATACCTCAAATATTCAGACCTCTTTTACATCTCTAATATGAATTATAATTTAGAATATTTGTTGACAGCCCTAATGGTACATACACATGTGTATCCCCCAGACACACATATACACACACACACACACACACACACACACACACACACACACACACACACACTCAAATGATGCACATACACATACACATATACACTCTCACAAACACACACATTCACATACTTGACACATACACAGCCTCATATACAGACCATACTATACAATATATATATATATATATATATATACAACAGATATGCTCACATACAAAAAAAATTGCACACTCAAAAACACACACACACAAACACTCACATTCATCCCAGATACACACAAACAAACACACAGACACATGGGATACTTATTTGCAGATAACTCTTTCTGCTGCAGCGTCATAATATGTTCACAAAGCACTCACATCTCTGCTAACCTACAAGTGTATGGATATAAATAATCAAATGTGCTCTTTCCTGGACTCTCTCTTATCCTCTTATAAAAGCTGCCCTCCCTCCTCCTCCCAGTATGTCCTCTCTTTCTTCTCCATGCTTTGTTTTGCTCCGTGGGTCTTATAGAGGATGCACTCTAGCAGGCTAATGATCGCCTGGCCAGGGTTATTGATCACGCCCATGATTGATCTGAGGACCCTCTCTGATTATTGGGTCATTAATCAGGCCTGGATTACCCTATCAATGGAGCTGCCACGGACTGGTCCAGTCTGGAGATGGATGACCAGGGGGTGAGGAGAGGGGAGAGGGGAGAGGAGAGAGCATGGGAGAAGAGACGAGGAACCACACACAAAAATATAGGCTCGATATTTTAGGGGTAACAAATCTCCTCCACAATTTCTCATGAACATGAAACTAGACACAAAAAGCGTCCCTTTCTGTATATCTTTTTATATTTGGGACCTTTAAACTCATAATATGTTATTTTCTGACACTAGGGGTTGGACAGACAGTTTTGATTTGAATTATCTCCTAATGAATGACTTTCAATTTGATGGTTGTTTTGCTTTTTTCTTTGGCATGCCTTCATGTTTTCATAGCTTTGTAGAAATATTCTTACACCAAAAAAGAAGCTGCCAAAGACAAAGTTTTGAAGCATCTTAAGAAATCCCTTAAAATAATGTTTCATTACATTACATTATATTACATTGCATTGCATTTAGCTGACGCTTTTATCCAAAGCGACTTACAATAAGTACATTCGACCAGGAAGACACAACCTTGAGGAAAACAGAATCATAAAGTACATCAGGTTTCATAGAGCTAATCATTTCAAGTGCTACTCAACTGGCTTTAGATAAGCCAGTCCTTTATTAGTATATAAGTGCTCTGTTAGCAGTTCTTTGTTAGTAATTCTATCGCTCGAAGTGGAGTCGAAAGAGATCAGTTTTCAGTCTGCGCCGGAAGGTGTGTAAGCATTCTGCCGTCCTGATGTCAATGGGAGCTCATTCCACCATTTTGAAGCCAGGATAGCAAACCAACGTGTTTTTGCTGATGGGAACTTGGGTCCCCCTCGCAGCGAGGGTGCATCGAGTCGTTTGGCTGATGCAGAGCGAAGTGCACGTGCTGGGGTGTACGGTTTAACCATGTCCTGGATGTAGGAAGGGCCAGATCCATTCACAGCACGGTACGCAAGTACCAGTGTCTTGAAGTGGATTCTAGTAGTTACCGGAAGCCAGTGGAGGGAGCGGAGGAGCGATGGTATGGGAGAATTTAGGAAGATTGAAGACCAGATGAGCCGCTGCATTCTGAATGAGCTGCAGAGGTCGGATGGCACATGCAGGTAGACCAGCCAGGAGGGAGTTGCAGTCGTCTAGGCGTGAGGTGACGAGAGCCTGGACCAGAAGCTGCATCGCTTTCTGGGTCAGCTGGGGATGCATCCTCCTGATGTTGTAAAGCGTGTATCTGCAGCAGCGGGTTGTAGCAGCTATGTTTGCAGTGAAGGACAGGTTGTTATCTAGGATCACACCCAGATTCCTTGCAGTCTGAGTCGGGGAGACAACAGAGGTGCCGATGTTGATAGTCAGGTCAAGAGTGGGACAATCTTTTCCCGGAAGGAAAAGCACTTCAGTTTTGTCAAGGTGGAGCTTGAGATGATGAGCGGACATCCACTGAGAGATGTCAGCTAGACAAGCAGAGATGCATGCAACGACCTGGGTCTCTGAGCGGGGAAAGGACAGAATTAGTTGGGTGTCATCAGCGTAGCAGTGGTATGAGAAACCATGCGGGCTAATGACAGATCCGAGCGAGTTTGTGTACAGGGAGAAGAGGAGGGGACCAAGAACAGAGCCCTGAGCGACCCCTGTAGTTAATTGACAAGGGTCGGACTCGGACCCTCTCCAAGTTACCCTGTAGGTGCGGTCTTTGAGGTATGAGGTGAGGAGGGAAAGTGCAGAGCCTGATACTCCAAGTTCTTGGAGAGTGCGAAGGAGGATCTGATGATTCACCGTGTCGAATGCAGCAGACAGGTCCAACAGGATGCTTCGTGGTGATGTTGTGGATTTAATTGACTGTTATATGTCTCAGATACAAAACTTGTCTCTGAAGTGTTTGGCTCCAAACACCAAACAGATCATTGCAGCATTACCCATAATCCCCTCTATTTCAGCCCTGTTTCCAAAGTGCTGATTCTGTGTCTGTTACTTTAGATGAAAATAAGGAACCCCTCCCCACGCCCTTCTGATGCCCCTTTCACACCAACGCGTTTTCAGCTCCGACTCGGAGCTAGAGCCTGAAAAGCGCCGGGTTTTCCTGTTCACACCGCAGCGGCGCCACCTCTTAGCTCCGGAATCCGGTTCACTTCCAGCTCCAAAAAATTGTTGGTCTAGAGGCAAGAGCTTCGGAGCTAAGAGATGGCGCCTCTCACGTCTCTCTTACGTTGAGGCGTGCAGGAAACTAAACCCACCTCCCCTGAACATGGGTCGACTGTCATGCCTGCCTACAAGCAGTAGTGAAGTAAAATGTGCCTGTAGAAAACGGTTTATGCCACAATAGGCAACCCAGTCTCACGGCATTTCGTGTTCACCAACAAGATTTTTAATCTATTGATTCGTGTTCACCAACACGATTTGCCCCTTTTTTTTCGTGTTGCACAGCACGATTTTAAAAGCAATGCATTTCTACACGTAATGTGTTTCGTGCCTGCAGCACGTCTTTTTCTCCGGTCGGGTCGTGGGAGACCGGAAGCTGTGTGGTTCATAAAAACATGTTCTTACTCAATATCAAGCCACAATTATTGCTTTTATTTTAAATCGTATAATTTCGGACTTTTGTTGCCGTCTGTGAGGAAAATAAACGGGGCTCAGAGCCTCAGGATACTGAAATCTGTATTTTTAAATATTTGTTCCTTCTAATTTGTTATTCTTTTCAAAAAAACACACTGTTATTTACTCACCAATAACACACAATTATCCTTGCTTTTATTTATTGGTTTAATTCCATAATCTCGGGCTTTTTTGGTGTCCGTCAGGATCTGAATTTAAAAATAAAAATAACCGGAAACAGACGTAGGCCTATAAGGGACATTTCAAGCATCATTGCAATTGTCAACATTTCTGAGTTTAGGATGGCCGAAGACACTACACTACCCATAATCCCCAGCTATCGTTTAGGACTACAGTTCCCGTAAGGTTACGCAGAGCGTCAAACAGCTGTGGAAATGGAACGAAACCACGCCAGATTATCCAAAACTGGAATCGAACACCCCCCCAAAACTACACATGCTGTCTATTGTGTTTCGTAAAATGTTCTATGGGACGTCTCTACTGAACGTTTTCGTTTTTTCCACAATTAGAAGTTGCCATTATTAAACTCATTGGTGTTATCAAATGTAAAACATATAATTAATAAATGGGTGAAAATCACTTGTGTCCATAATGCGCAGCATTAATATATACCCACATGACAGCTCATTGCTACTTTGTAATTCTACTCCACTACAATTCAGAGGTTAACCTGGTATTTTTACTCTACTACATTTATTTGAGTTACTTTGCAGTATATGTTCGGCACCGAACATATACCTGTCGGGCTCTGGGTGGTGTGAACAGAGTGGGAGCAGAAAAGGGAAAGAGACATGAAGAAGAGGGGACACATGCTGATGTAGAAGAGACATGAAGAAGAGGGGACACATCTTGATGTAGAAGAGACATGAAGAAGAGGGGACACATATTGATGTAGAAGAGACATGGAGAAGAGGGGACACGTGTTGATGTAGAAGAGACATGAAGAAGAGGGGACACATGTTTATGTAGAAGAGACATGAAGAAGAGGGGACACATGTTGATATAGAAGAGACATGAAGAAGAGAGGACACATGTTGATGTAGAAGAGACATGAAGAAGAGAGGACACATGTTGAAGTAGAAGAGACATGGAGAAGAGGGGACACATGTTGATGTAGAAGAGACATGGAGAAGTGTATTTTGCGTAATAGGTGACCTTTGACACACTTTACTTATGTTCCATTACATGAGTGACGTTACTTTCCTATCGAGAGTAGTTTAAAATCCTCCTGCTTCTTCTTACTGTAAATTCCCATTGTGGTCTGTCAAATGTTGGACTAGCTTTGGTTGATTCCCTTTGTGAGTGAGTCTTGGAAGTGGTCACATGATGTACACTCACACACATCGAGGCCCTCAGGCTCCACTTCCTCGCTCCCCCAGGGAACGCTTCCTTCTAACTAAGAGTATAGCCCAGTGCCATGGGAAAGTGTGTGTCTGGGTTTAGCTGCGGTAAACCAGCTGTATGTGAGACTGTGTGATTATGTACAGTCCACATATCTGCGGTGGACTATAGATCATCATCTGTCTGCCTCTCTCTGTATTGTCACAATCTGTCCTTCTCTGCAGATCACAGAAACATATACACTCCACCGTGGAAATGTTATGGGAGAGTGTCTGCTGTTGGGAATGTCAAAGGAATTCTCCCAGGGATTTGGTCAACGGGCATAAACACAGGCAAGGCAAGGCAAGGCAAGGCAAGGCAAGGCAGGCAAGGCAAGGCAAGGCAAGGCAGGCAAGGCAAGGCAAGCAAGGCAAGGCAAGGCAAGGCAAGGCAAGGCAAGGCAAGGCAAGGCAAGGCAAGCAAGGCAAGGCAAGGCAAGGCAAGGCAGCAAGGCAAGCAAGGCAAGGCAAGGCAAGGCAAGGCAGCAAGGCAAGGCAAGGCAAGGCAAGGCAAGGCAAGGCAGGCAAGGCAAGGCAAGGCAAGGCAGCAAGGCAAGGCAAGGCAAGGCAAGGCAAGTTTATGTATAGCACTTTTCAACCCAAGGCAATTCAAAGTGCTTTACAAAAAATGAAATACATTAAGCATTAAAAAAGAAAAGCTAATAAAAGAAACATTAAAAGAAAAAGTACATGGATAAAAGTTTCAGTGCAGTCTAAGATATGAATAGTTCAATTAAAAGCAGCGACAAAAAGAAAAGTCTTCAGCCTGGATTTAAAAGTAGTCAGAGTTGCACCTGAGAGATCTGGATGCTTCATAATTTAGCAGGAGGTCAGTAATGTATTTTGGGCCTAAACTATTCAAAGCTTTATAAACCAGCAGTAATATTTTGAAATCTATTCTTTGACACACAGGAAGCCAGTGTAAAGACTTCGCTGTCATAAATCATTTTCTCTGGTGCTTAAAACTAGCTCTTTAGCATGCACTGTGTGATACATGGGATAACAGCAGGACACAGACGGGGGAGCAACATGTCAGTCTGTTTATTCTATACGAAATCTGTAGGGATGACAAACGGAAAGCTAGCATCACAACGGGTCACTCAACATAAAGCCAATAGCATTTCTCCAATGGATTTCAGCTGATTGTACAAAATAAGATCTATGGCTACGTTTATGATACTTATAAAACAATTTTAAATCAAGATAGTGTTCATAACTGATTTGAACAACATATTTTGCATGCCATAAGTAAACAAAGGCAAAAGTGGTTAACAAGAGGAAATCTGAATATGTGATCTATTTTTGATTCTCTTTTCAAAACTTCCTTTTATCAGTGAGTCTTTCCTGATTGTACTACATGTATGTAGTTTGAATTGTCTTACATTCATTTAATATTTTTAAATGGCTTCCTATTCTTATCTTATATTGTGCTGTATAAATAAAGACTGTGTGCAGGGTCAGTGGAAAGCAGATCATTATTTTGAGGGTTCCTTTTTTTAAATATCTTTTATAATTTAGCATTTCTTTCTATTTCTCGAGCCAGGGCTGGTGATTGTTGAAGCAGTGGAAGTATACAGACAAAGACAGCTTTGATATGGAGTTTTTTTATTGTTGTTTATTGTTTATTAGGATCCCCATTAGCTGGTGCATAACAACAGCTAATCTTCCTGGGGTCCACAAATAACATAAAACATGACATTCGACAGTACATTACAAGACAATGATACAAATCGTGTACGGCGTCAATTTTCCTTCAAACAGTGACTTTCATATCAACCATCACATACAGCTTATTTTCTGATTCCCCGTTTCCTTGGAAAGAAAAAGAAAAAAGAACAATAATAATAATAGTGATTTGTTTGATTACAATCAGCGCGGTTAAATGACTGATTCTGTCAATAGCGTCTGATGGCTCGGAGGAGAGTTCAGTTCTTCTTCATTGTCCCATTAGATGAAATTGGACTTGCAGTTGACTACGATACACTTTAACAGAAGACATAACAACGCAACAGAAAAAGCAAAATCGCAGCAATATCCGGAAATGGACACTTTATCTTATCCACAGTTGTATACGACAAAGTGCAAAGGTCTTACGGTAAGTGTTAAAGTGCATAAGTGCAAGGGAGCATTTACCTAATGGGTCGTGTTGAGAGCTTATTAATTATAACTTTGGTCAAAAGGGTCAAAGATGGCCGTGTCCAACAGGAAGTCCATAGATATCGTCACTACTGCAGAGTCATTTGTCACGGGAATGAATGGCGATTGTAAACATTCCCATTGAAGACAAAAGCCAGATTTCAGTCGGTGTTGGTGGGTGTTTCTCTCACTTTGAAAACAGAGAGTGTGTGACAATTCCCACATGATAAAGAAAGACAGAAGAAATCTCACTCCACTGATTGTACAAACCATGTCAGGGCCTATCAATGGCTCTGGCTCTTACCAATTGGGCAGACAGCAAAGTCTTCCCTTAAGAGAGCACGGAAAGCAGTTTCTCAGCAGTGAGTATCGATAAGGTTGTGTGTAATGGTCCCTTTTGTGTCTGATCCATGTACGTCTCTTTGAGGTCCGCGTCCCCCGCCGAGAGACAGACAGATATAGGCCCCATTATGGATGAGAGCCTGCGTGTGATCAATGACCTGCGGGACTGAGCACAGATCAGCCATCGATAGGTGTTTCACACACACACACACACACACACACACACACACACACACACACACACACACACACACACACAGTGCTCTATCATTTCATGTATTACAAGAGCAGAGACACATTTCAGGTTGAGGAGGGAGACAGTGATTAAAGACCTCAGCTGGTTGCTGGTTAGTTTATAGAGTGGAGACAGAGATTGTGACGAAGGACGCTTTGTCTTCTGCCTGCGTGTTGTCATGCGTGTACGTTTTTAAATAGATGTTGTTATTCATGCACTGCCATATCTAGAGTAACAGGACATGCGTGACTACACCGATATGTCCTCGTTCAATTCTCTAATCAAAACTCACCTATTCAGAACTGCTTTTATGTGTAAATAGTAAGGTGTTTATACTTTGGTGTGTTCTTTTTATAATTTATTTATGAATTTTAATATTTATCTGTCTTTGAGTAACAAGTGCTCTATAAATAAAATGCATTATTAATATCATGATTAAATGGACATGCAGAAAAAGGTTTCTATTTCAAAACAAAACAACATCATCAATGATACAGTTAGAAACATGTGGATTATTAGCAGGATTACAATTAAAATACAAAATCAACACATACTACTATACACATGTGCGCACATTATGTTACTCACACCATGGCTTCTTGCGTAAGTAAAACAAATGTTGGGTGCAAAATGTCACAATTGTTTTCTCAGTTTAGTGAAGCTTTCGACAGTAGCTGTGAAAATGCGTGTGAAATGTGAACACCTTAATTCACAAAATAATGTTAAATTTGAAAGCACATAGTTGTTTTGCAGTCAGAGACACACAAGGACGGATCGTCGAGCAAAGCTGAGTCCTCAAATCTCTCTGTCCACGTTGACACTATGTGTCTGCAGCTGTCCTCCGATCCGATGAAGCAGAACATATTCCTTACAACACGCTCTCTTAAGGTGGAATCACGTCAACTTGGTTTTCACAATCGACCAAACACTCTGTCCTTAAATCAAACAACTCATTCACAGTCCTAACCAATTATCCCAAGGGAAAGTTTGTGAGTATTCTGAGTCCAGATTCAGTCCTGGTGCTGTCAGAGACTTCAGCCTTCCTTGTACACAAAGCTGCATACTGTGCTCTGAAAATTGTTCTCGCTAACTTTTGATTAAATTGAAGAAATATGGTGCCAAAAAGCCCGACACTTCTTGCTTGCACTGCTATTCTCAAAACTTCTCCTCCAACTCCTGAGTGTGTGTGTGTGTGTGTGTGTGTGTGTGTGTGTGTGTGTGTGTGTGTGTGTGTGTGTGTGTGTGTGTGTGTGTGTGCGTGCGTGTGTGCGTGTGTGTACGTGTGTGTGCACACAAGACACTCCCTGTACTGCTCACACAGATTACATTTCAAAAGGATCAAAAATACACCAGACAGTCCTGCTAGGATAATCAATCACCACACCCAAGATGTGTGTGTGTTTGTGTGTGCGTGTGTGTGTGAAGGAAGGAGAGAGGGAACAGAGGAACTGATAGAGACGGAGCTAAAGATAGGGAGAGGGAGAGAGAAGTGAAGCCTAGGAGAGGGGAGAAACTAAAATACACACATAGTCGGAGTGTGGCCTGCGTCTATGTGTCTGCGCTGGGGAATTGGAGTCATAAATCAAACGGCCTGTCAGAAGTGGTGGTGGGGTTGTTGGAGAACATGAAGGGGGGAGACAGGGGGCTGGAGAGAGGGAGAGGAACAGGGGGGGAGCCTCAGTCATCCACACACTGCATCACACACACTGAGCCTGGGTGCAATTTCCCCTGAATGTCAGACAGAGATGCGAGGTGGGGTAGATAAGAAGTGTCTGTGTGTGTGTGTGTGTGTGTGTGTGTGTGTGTGTGTGTGTGTGTGTGTGTGTGTGTGTGTGTGTGTGTGTGTGTGTGTGTGTGTGTCTTCGACCCCAGGACGCGAGACACAGGTCCAAATCTCATTATGCCGACATGATAGAATGTGCTCTCTGTGTAACCTCGTTATCCTCACTGTTAGATAAGGCGCTGTAATTGCTCGCAGCAACAACAGCCGCACTGAAACGCTTAAAGCCTCTCGCTGTTAGTGTGTGTTTTGAGGCCTGCGTTGCATCCCTTTGTACCGCGCAGCCAATAGTCTCTATTCCTACAGGAAATGAACATCACATTCCAGCAGTGTACAATGGAGTGCATGTGACCAAGTTTCAACCTCCAGGTCTGATTTCAGAAGCGGAGGCTCGTCTGTCGCTCCGATAAACTCTGTGACATGAAGTCAGAGAACGTCACTTCCAACGCAACTGCAACCAGAAATGGTTCCCACTACATGCAGACTCATGGACCATGACACACATCAGACAAATCAACTCCCTCCAATAAGCTAATTCACTTCACTTCAGCATTACACATTGCAAGCACTGAACTTTTTCACTCCAAGTAGGGAATGAGTCCTTACCCCAAGTGAAGGAGTTCAAGTATCTCGGGGTCTTGTTCTCGAGTGAGGGATCAATGGAGCGTGAGATGGGCCGGAGAATCGGAGCAGCGGGAGCGGTACTGCAGTCGCTTTACCGCACCGTTGTGACGAAAAGGGAGCTGAGCCGGAAGGCAAAGCTCTCTGTCTACCGGGCCATTCTCCATCCTACCCTCACCTATGGTCATGAAGGATGGGTCATGACCGAAAGAACGAGATCGCGGATACAAGCGGCTGAGATGGGTTTCCTCCGCCGGGTGGCTGGTGTCTCCCTTAGGGATAAAGTGAGAAGGTCGGTCATCCGGGAGGGACTCGGAGTTGAGCCGCTCCTCCTTCGCGTCGAAAGGAGCCAGTTGAGGTGGTTCGGGCACCTAGTTAGGATGCCACCTGGGCGCCTCCCTAGGGAGGTGTTCCAGGCACGTCCAGCTGGGAAGAGACCAAGGGGTAGACCTAGGACCAGGTGGAGGGATTATATCTCTTCGCTAGCCTGGGAGCGCCTTGGGATCCCCCAGTCAGAGCTGGTTGATGTCGCCAGGGAAAAGAAAGTGTGGGGCTCTCTGCTGGAACTGCTACCCCCGAGACCCGACCACGGATAAGCGGGAGAAAATGGATGGAACTTTTTCAGTGTTTGATTAAATTAGAGAGGACCTGTTTGTCTTATGTTCAGGTGTATATCAGTATGTAGTGTCTCTCAGTGGCGAGCCGTGACTTTTATACCTAGGCCCTCTGACCCCCCTTCCCTCGAAAAAAAGAAGAGATATTTCATCACAGCCATAGACTGTATATATAAACACACACACACAGTCACAGGTCACAGCGTATACTTCAGCGGAATATCAAAACAGCGGCCCGGGGTGCGAAACGCATCAATGACAGCGACCCTCTACCACACAAAACAACACCATGTATATAAACACCTATCATGACAGGGCACCCGCAGCCAAGTAACAATTACAAATGAATGAAGTCGGCACGGCGGCCCGCATTGAAAATGACTTAGGCCTACCTTTGATGATCAAATCACTGAAACACAAAGTCCATCCTCCTGTCCTTTTGGATGAAGCACTTGCGGGTCATTCAGCTGATCCTTTGCCACTCCAGTTTATCATTGTAACTCAATCTTGAAAATGACTCGGTTCATAATTTCGCAACGATGTCATCACTATCACTGAAGTGAGCCATCATGAACGAACTTGTGCTAATTATAAATATATCGATCATAAATCTATCGAAAATAATAAAAGTCGGGTAGACATGTGGATATTATCTCTCTGAACAAAACGTGCATTTATCTAACAGGTTCATTTCCCACAGACCTTATTTCAAGCTATTTTCCAAAACACTATGGAGAAATCCCACTGCTTTCTGTCGAGGGAGTCCGAGCGCAGCTTACTTCCGGGTTTTAGGACCTTTAGGACGCGTCACTGCACCACTTGCATAGACCTCACAGCGGGCGGAACTTGTCATAAAGTCCGCGAAAATAAAGCCCGCCCATTTAGAGGGAAGATATGATTGGTCAATTGTACTGTCATTTGACATTACTCTCTCGTTGAGTTACTATAGCGGGCCCTCTGTTAAAGGGAAATGGAAACATTTTTCAAACTCCTTTCCATGCGACAATATTCCCATTAGGAAATGTATTTATCTAGTTTATTTCCAAAATAAACGATCGAGATACGCAAATTTCTTTTTTGAAATACGTGCCTCATGACCATGCTCCGGGCACTTTTCCAGTGACGTCACTGAGTGGGTACGGCTTCCTGGGCCAAAGCTCAATAACAAACAACATGGCGTGCAATGCACCAGTAGTTTACATTACAAGAAAACGGTCGTCGTCAGGAGTTTATTGTATTGCCCCAGGCTGCACAAATGGATTTTATACGAAGAAGGAAGAAGTACATTTCCATAGGCTGCCACTAAAGGATGAGAAGCTGCTCAAAGTGCAGTCTGGATGCCTGGTTCAATACAAAACATCGGATTTGAAGCCAGCATCTGTTCCCACAATATTCGATTTCTCAACGTATGCAGTCGGGAACACCGACCGTCCCAGCAGGTCGGCCGCGCAAGACAATGACAGTGTCAACAAACGTGAAGTTCGAGCCACCAAACGAGCTGCTTCAGCTGCCGAGAGAGAGGTAAATATTGCAGCACTACCAGATTACTAGCTCACACATGTATTTACTGACACAGTGTGACCTTATTATTAACGCAATCGCATCCAAACTAAATGGTAGGTATTATTATGACGTACAATGGAGAATTGGGGGTGTTCTATAGCTCAACTAATTAAACTGGCATACACACGCTCATCTGTCGAAAACAGCCCTAAAAAGGCTAGTATTGCTGGACTAGGTGTTCAATGGATGGTATTGCAGGACCCAGAGCGCACGGAGCACAGAGCGGACAGCAGATAACGGAATTGCAGTTGTATTGCTTATAGATTATCAGAACATTTCAAAGGGGACACAGCCCCATTAGATATTAACCTATGGATTAACTACATCATCGTTTTTATCGTTGTAATGCCATTGAAGACCAGTTTAGACCAGACAATGAGGAAGGTAAGCCGTTAGTACCTAGTGCCACTTGTTTTGATGTACGTTTTTGTTGATAACCTCGCGAGTTTGTATCTTTCAGTGTTGAGGTGAGATTCTGTGTCTTTACGATCATAAACGATGTGTTGGATGTGCAGCGAGGATAAGTAATAAGGGAGCTAGGAGTGATTTTCGGTGCAGTAATAGGTTAGCATTTTTCGCTCTGGGCTAATTCAGAGGCTCACTGTTAGCATTGTGTGTTTTTTTGGAAAAAATAAATGAAAAAGATCAGTTAAATTATTTTTTTCCCGTTATATGGATATCAAATATTCATAGTTTATTAAATATTAAGGTTCCTTAGACGTTGTTTCCTGCAAATGATGCAATTTCGGTTCCGTGGGGCCTAAGAGGATAACAGAGTATGTTTTTATTTTTATTTATTTTTATGACATTTTCCGATGGCATCACCACACAATTGTTACATGTACACCAATCTGTGTTGTCCATTCGTCCCGGGTTTTGAGCAACATCTTCTTCCTCTGAGACCGAGTCGGTACTGGAGGTATCCCACTCAGCGAGTTCAGAAGCGTCGGTACTTTCGGCGGATTCCGGATCGTATGCCACTCTATTCGACCAAATCGGTTCATAAGCATAGTCCATGGGATGCCTGGTAACTGTAGATGCTTCCACATCAATGTCATCTCCCGACGAATAGTCAAATTCATCGTTCAAAACGTCGATCTCATTGCAAAATTCCTCCATCGCTGCCATATCTGCTACGTTGTGTTGACTTCCGGTATGGATACCCGGAGCGAAGACCCATCCAGTGACGTCACCATTTGGGACTCCCCTAATCCCCTGGTCCCGGAATTCCCCACCTGGCCGGCGGATAATTAATTTTCTTTTGGCGAGTAATATCATATACCATAAATATTACGATCAATATCCATTGTAAAATGAATAAACTAGCGGAATATTATAGCTGTAATTGGTGTTTCCTTTCCCCTTTAATGTAGAGAGGGACCAACAAGCCCTCCCGTCTTCACACAACTCGCAGCTAGCATTTAACCCTTCACATTCCAACAGAAACTGAACAGGCAGATTCGAAGGATTTATTTCTTTGGAAATATTATTTGAAATACAATTAAATTAAGTTATTTTGGTAAAACTAATGAAAAATGTAACAACGAAAACATGTAAAAAAAATGTTTTAAAAAAAAATTTGTTTTTTTTAATGTTTTCAAATATTATTTTTTATTTAGAATATCTTAGGCCCTCACAGAGGGCCTAGAGGGCCCTGACGGCTCGCCACTGGTGTCTCTACTTTAAAGAGTCCTCTCCTGCTGATGTTCAGGTGTATGTCTGTATGTAGTGTCTCTACTTTAAAGAGTCCTCTCCTGCTGATGTTCAGGTGTATTTCTGTATGTAGTGTCTCTACTTTAAAGAGTCCTCTCCTGCTGATGTTCAGGTGTATATCAGTATGTAGTGTCTCTACTTTAAAGAGTCCTCTCCTGCTGATGTTCAGGTGTACATCTGTATGTAGTGTCTCTACTTTAAAGAGTCCTCTCCTGCTGATGTTCAGGTGTATATCAGTATGTAGTGTCTCTACTTTAAAGAGTCCTCTCCTGCTGATGTTCAGGTGTATATCAGTATGTAGTGTCTCTACTTTAAAGAGTCCTCTCCTGCTGATGTTCAGGTGTATATCAGTATGTAGTGTCTCTACTTTAAAGAGTCCTCTCCTGCTGATGTTCAGGTGTATATCAGTATGTAGTGTCTCTACTTTAAAGAGTCCTCTCCTGCTGATGTTCAGGTGTATATCAGTATGTAGTGTCTCTACTTTAAAGAGTCCTCTCCTGCTGATGTTCAGGTGTATATCAGTATGTAGTGTCTCTACTTTAAAGAGTCCTCTCCTGCTGATGTTCAGGTGTATATCTGTATGTAGTGTCTCTACTTTAAAGAGTCCTCTCCTGCTGATGTTCAGGTGTATATCAGTATGTAGTGTCTCTACTTTAAAGAGTCCTCTCCTGCTGATGTTCAGGTGTATATCAGTATGTAGTGTCTCTACTTTAAAGAGTCCTCTCCTGCTGATGTTCAGGTGTATATCTGTATGTAGTGTCTCTACTTTAAAGAGTCCTCTCCTGCTGATGTTCAGGTGTATATCAGTATGTAGTGTCTCTACTTTAAAGAGTCCTCTCCTGCTGATGTTCAGGTGTATATCAGTATGTAGTGTCTCTACTTTAAAGAGTCCTCTCCTGCTGATGTTCAGGTGTATATCTGTATGTAGTGTCTCTACTTTAAAGAGTCCTCTCCTGCTGATGTTCAGGTGTATATCAGTATGTAGTGTCTCTACTTTAAAGAGTCCTCTCCTGCTGATGTTCAGGTGTATATCTGTATGTAGTGTCTCTACTTTAAAGAGTCCTCTCCTGCTGATGTTCAGGTGTATATCAGTGTGTAGTGTCTCTACTTTAAAGAGTCCTCTCCTGCTGATGTTCAGGTGTATATCAGTATGTAGTGTCTCTACTTTAAAGAGTCCTCTCCTGTGACGTGTCTCTCTGCTTTAATGTTCAAAAAGCTCTTGAACGCTCTTTGTCTCATACTGCCTGTGCTGCAGCACCTCTTTTCACCCTCTGTCTGAAACCAGAGCCCAGTCTGCTCTGATTGGTTAGCTGGCCGGCTCTGTTGTGATTGGTCCACTGCTAAAAGGTGTACAGCCCCTTGGCCTATCACATACAATGTGTTGGAGCGCTATCCAATAGAAGTGGGAGTGTTGCATAGTGATGTCATTATGTTACTGAAGTAAAGAGTCCAATGGAGGCGTTTACCACCAGAAAATGGTTATACTCAAGTAAAGTATGTCAAAATACTCCTTGACTTAATTGAGTAAATGTTCTGTTCAAAACCAAACCACTTACTAAAATATCACTTCAACACATACTTCCATTACACCATGACAGAAACCGTCTGAAATGTGCACGAGAAGCACAAACACCCCTCCGACCTCAAGACCAGAGCAGAGGCTCATGGGAAGTGCAGACATCCCAGCTGCGTGTTATCCCTCTGCTGCATTTATTCAGCTGCACGTGGATCATTCCGGTAAGAATAGAAGTTTTGTGGTGGGCCCCGTCGAAACTGAATATATTCTGTACGTGTGTGTCTGTATGCGTTGGTTCCTACAACCTCCGACCACCCACAATACACCTCGCTGGATGTCTCGCTCACTCCCTTTGTTTGCCAAAAGCAGCATGAGAACGCTAGCTTCGTGAGCGTGTGGCCAGCAGAGGAGAAGAGGGGAAATGTAGACGATTTGTAGGCCGACCATAATGGAGACAGATGATCCGTCTCTGGGTCTGTCTGCCACCCGGTAGGGAGTGTGCATTCTCTGGCTCGTCCTCTGTGTTATTCCTGCTTTTATATGGACCTCCACTGCAGTCCATTTCACATCCATCCCAGAACCTCCTGAGCATGCTCGGTCTGTTAACAATTGTGTGACCCTTTATAATCTTTATTGCGTTATAAATATGTGCACGTTCCTCTGCCAATTTAGTACAATCCTGCACAATATTTACCCTGACAACGGCGCATTACGGCCACTTTAAATTCAGATGAACTGTAAACACTTTTCCACACTAATTTGTCATATTCAAATATTTCTTTTTTTACAATTCTTGTTCACCTTTTTGTAAATAAAATAAAAGTTTGTTTTTTTTGTTTACAATATATATATATTGTTTTCCTGGTGAAAGGGTAGTTAATCATTTTGGGGGGAAAGTAACAAGGATGACAAGCTGCTCAGTGGTAAATGAAACTAAAAATGGATCGCTGCCGATCCTGATCACCTGGTGGACCACATGTTTTAAATAAGGGCTGTTCAAATGTACATCATAAGTAGATCTTTTGAGAATGGACCCCCTGATCCACACATTTCTTTACATAAAGGGGTTTACAATCTTTGTTGGGGCACCATGGCATCATTTAACCTTCCCAAAAGTTGTAACTCCACAGCTTGGCATTATGAGAATTGTCTTCAAAGTCCGGATCTCTTTTAAGAGCTCCAAACCGCCCTGTCTCCTCTCACCTTCCTCAGTCGATCGCTTCTTACCTCCTTCCTCTCCTCCCACACCTCATCAATACCTCTTTGACAGCTGGTTGTTTTCCTAACACTCTGAAGCGGCTTAAGAGAACTCTCTTTTAGGAATTACAGACCTCTCTCTCTTTCTTTCTCAAACACAGGAATGTGCACACTCAACTTGTTAAGTATCTCCACCAGAACACACTTAGTAAACCCACATCAGCCTGTGTTCAAGGCTAGCCACTTAACTGGGGCGGAGAAACTCTGAGCTGCCGTAGCAACCTCCATCTCTACTTGTTTGGGGCAACTTTGACTCACGCTGTGGAGTGGTCGGTGGTTTGATCCCTGACCCCTGCATGTCAAAGTGTCCTGTTGCAAGAAACTAAACCCCTATCAGCCATGTTAGAGG
>CM070487.1:38051635-38054135 GCA_036324585.1 Champsocephalus esox | reverse complement strand
ACTCAATTGGACAAAATCAAAGACTAGAATGAACACAAACAACTTATGTTGTCTTTTGACTTGGAAAACTTGATACCAAGCATGAGGATTAAAAAGTATATTTAAAAAGTGTGTCAATCAATTGATTTCCCTTCATTTGCAGAATCTACCCATTGTATCCGTAGCGAGTCTACACTTCTGTAGGTTCCTTGGATCTGCTTGATTTTGACTGACAGCATCCAAGCAACTAATGTTCCTCTACTGATCTGTAATAAAACATACCAATGATCATTTTCCTCACTTGTTATTATAAGAAAGATACTAAAAACAAATTGAAGCATGCAGAACACGCCAACCGACATTAGTGAAAAGCCCATTAAGCGTTTGCTTCTAAACATTATGACATGCACATCAACTAGGGCATTTACTTTGAATGTATTGGTCGTAAGAATAACATGTTATAGTGTCTAATAATTCCTATAATCCAATAAAGACAGAAAGGGTTACTTCAACATTTTGCTGAGTCACTATGGTTTACTTTGTTTTATCCAACACATCCTCACTCCGAGGTCGGCCTATGTTGACGTTATGTCAAGTCCCCTGCCGGCTTTTTCCAACGCAAGGGGGGGGGCCCTTAGCGTCCATTTTCAGCTTTCCGGGATGTCCATATGCTTCAATGGACGCTCATGGAAGCACGGCATTCGTTTGTGTCGACTGCCCTTAAAGGCAATGAGATTATCCATTCTCATTGGATAACGGAGAATTGTACACCCGGAAGTAAATATTCCCCTTACTGTCGATTGATTTTACAGTGATATCTGAACTACTCATCGACTAAAAAACACCAGATTATCCTTGTTAATTACACAACATTGATTGGTTTAAATTGTGTGCAATGCTTTTGTATTTTTCCCCTTCGATTCGGAGAAACAAATCTTTTTTCGGAGTAAAGGATGGCAGAAGACACTACACTACCCAGAATCCCCAGCTATCGTTTAGACTACACCATGTGCTCTGTTTGACAAACCCTGTGCTAGTCCTCAAACTCTGTGATTGGAGAGTGTGCTCCGAGGGTTACGCCGAGCCTCGAACAGCACTTGAAATGGGATGGAACCACGGCAGACTGTCCAAAACTGGATTTGAACGGGTCCACCGCGTCCCCCCTCCCCCACCCCGTCCCTAGAACTACACATGCTGGCTATTCTGTTTCGCAACATGTTCTCTATGGCACGTCTCTACTGGGAGTTGTAGTTTTAAAAGACGTTTTCGTATTTCCCATAATAAGAAGTTGCCAGTATTAAACTGTGTACATCCCTGGAGGTTTAGGGGACAGGAAACACTCACATTTAACATATCATTAATAAATGGGTGAAAATTGCTTGTGCCCATAATGGGCAGTATTAATATATATACACACATGCCAGCTAAGGTCAGAAGAGCTTTATTTAACAGCTGGTCTTATGTTTGTGACCCCTCCTCTTGTTCATTGATAACATTACATTACATTACATTAATTGATAAGCCTGAAATATGCACTTGTCAAGGCTCAGAGGCACATTTTGCAAATATGGCATAGCCATCGATCAGCTTAAGATAAGATATACTTTATTGATCCCAAGTTGGAACATTTGCGTTACATCAGCATGTGTAACAGTTAAATATGCAGTGGTGTTTATTTGTAAATCATTTAGTATACTCACACAAATTCTGTGTTTTATATTCAACAATTCTGTGTTCTTTATTTATTGATTGTTCAATACCTGACAAGGCCGGAGATGAAATATCTACATACATATTATAAGAGTATAATACATTATGTATAATATCAGTTAAAATAAGTGCTTCAACATAGTTAACATTGCTGGAGGTATGCACACATATTGATAGATGTCTTGCAATGCACTATTGAGGAACCTGCGACCCAAGTTTTTCATTCAGTACAGAACTACACCACAGTTGTGTAGGCCTATATGATATGTCAATAAACCTTAGAACATATTGAAATCTTGAACGGGATGTGCAAAATAGTCATTACATACAGTCTTTAATTAACAATTAGTAGAGAATAACGAGTAATGAACATACTTTATAGGGATCCTATTAATATCTAATAATAAAAATATTGAAATTCAATAACGTGCTTTAACCACCAGGTGTCTCTTTATATCAGCTGTGCACCTTTATGGTGTAAATACAGCCTATCTACCAATTGGATCAAATATAAAAGTGAGCCGAATTAGTGTTGATACTGCAAGGAGACGTATTGTGTGAAAAGAAATGTAAGATGATCCACGTCACGTTTTCAGTTCCTCATGTTTGTTTAGAGGTCTTCTCATCAGGGCTCTATAAATACAGAACTACGGAAGATATGTAATATGTAATGCAGCCGAACCGTGTATTACAATGCCGTTATGTGATGACTTTCAAAGAGAAAAGCAAGCACACTCGGAATAAGGTATTATTTTATTTTTTAAAAATGTTTTCAGTCTGTTTCCGGTATTTGTTAATGACGATGTGCTCT
>CM070487.1:38041635-38046635 GCA_036324585.1 Champsocephalus esox | reverse complement strand
ACGGGGTGATGGATGAATTAGAGGGGAGGCGATGGAGACAGAAAAAAAGAGAGCGAGAGAGATGATTGGATTTCATGTGGAATAGGGAATGTGCGGCTGAGACACTAAAGGTGACCCAACCCCCCCCCCACACACACACACACACACACACACTCACAGCATAATGGCACAATACATATTCTTTAATGAAGTCATCGTGCAGTCACATCTAACCACAGATCCACCGGCAGCCCCTGAGTGAAGATGTCAGTGTGTGTGGGTGACACGTGAAGCTCGGGCACCATTCATCTGCAGCCCCAAGGTGTGTGTGTGTGTGTGTGTGTGTGTGTGTGTGTGTGTGTGTGTGTGTGTGTGTGTGTGTGTGTGTGTGTGTGTGTGTGTGTGTGTGTGTGTGTGTGTGTGTGTGTGTGTGTGAGAGTGATGTATAGGCGTGTGGTGCGGTGAGTGGAGGACCAGCACAGCCATCACTCAGGTCCAAGGCCTAATGGAGAGTCCTGGCAGACAGCTGGCTGATTGATGGCCTGGCCTGACCAGCACATACACACACACACACACAGTCATCAGATAACAGTACTAATGCCTGACCTCACCCACTACACGTCCTTCAGGAGCAACAGGGAAGGATTAAAAAAAAATACATAGCATTGTGTGTGTGGATGTGTGTGTGTGTGTGTGTGTGTGTGTGTGTGTGTGTGTGTGTGTGTGTGTGTGTGTGTGTGTGTGTGTGTGTGTCTATTGTGCATTGTGAGTCTCTGGCATGTCTACATGTCTGCCGATATGATCTCAATTTCCCTGTTAGTCTCTCTCCCCAGTTTGTCAGGAGCCATTAACATCAGCAGCAATCCTAACTTCCTGGACACACACTCTCAAACACACATACGCACACACACAACCCTCTAATGGACAAGTTTGATCAAGAGTGACACACTGGTATACACACGCACACACACAGATGCACACACACACGCGCACACACACACACACACCTGCAGCCTCCACTGAAGCCACATGTGTTTTGTGTTGGTGCGGGCCGCAGTACGTGGACTGCCTTCACTCTTCGTTAGCTTCTATTTGAATGAGATGCTCGGAGACATTAAGGTAATGTTACCGGCCAATAAAGTATTTAAAGCCCCCCGGGTCTCGGTGCAGGGGGCGCTGGGGTGAGGACACCAGGGGCCAGGAGAGGAGGGGAAGGTGCTAGGAAGGTTCAGAAGGAAAGACGGTTCATATGTTCTACAGATCTCGTCAGAATTTGTAAATGATATATTTCTTTACCACAGAAAGAGTTAATGTTCCTGTTTCACTTCACCGTCTTTCCTATTTGGGTCACATCACTACATAAATATTATATCGTATAAGATTTGTTAGAGATAATGTCCAACCTTTTCCTTTTATGTAGTTTTCCCCAGATAGATTCTAATATTCAGCAGGTTAATTTCACTTTTTGCACTAAAGTCTGATTGTATAGAAGACTATATGAAAACTAGAGAATGCAATCCTGAAGTAATTGCTAGTGGGAATGTTTTATGCTGGAAAGCTGACGCTAAACTGCTATGCTGAAATGTAATGTGTAAGAAGAAAGTGAAGAATTGAGATTGAAATGATACATGAACACTGGGGGCTTGAATGTGTGATGAGAGAAGACAAGAAAGTAAAAAGGCTTGGAAAAGCAGCAGAATATTTGAACCGCAAACTTTTTAACTAACTTGATGACGAATCATCTGTCGCCATGCCAACGGCATTTGATGACACCCCATAATACGCTTAGATGCATTGATGGCTGCATCGTTACCAAACCTGTGAAATTTTGGGCCGTTTGGAGCATTGTCACTGAAGTTATGAGGAAACAGTGTTTCATGGTGAGCATTGTGTTGCCATGGCAACAGCATTTGAAGAAATCTAAAAAATGTCCCGTCGATGTCTTCACGGCTGGACTGTTAGCACACATGTGAAGTATGAGCACTTTTTTAACCTTTTCATAGGAGTTATAGCGACATCTTCTTTTATGGCGAGGCATAATTGACGTAGAGCTGTTGAGGGACCGTTAACCACTTTGGGGTGAAGTGTCTCTGGGGCACAACGACATGCTGACTGCAGTGGGGTTTGAACCTGTGACCATCTGCTCGTCAGACCAAGGCTCTATACACTGCGCCACACGCCTCCCGAGACAATTGACGTTGAGGGCAGGACCATTAACCATTATCTGAATGCTGCTGCTGTTTTATGGCGAGGGATGCGTTGCCATAGTAACACCACATTACGTAACATCAGATTTGATGTAGAGCGGTGTTAACCATTATCTGAAATCTGCTGCTGTGAGCATGTCAGTTGGAGTTATGACATCATCATGTTCCATGACACAGGTCATGGATATTATGATATTATTTGTGTTTTACAGCTGTATTTGTCTGCCTGTCATGTCTGTGTTTTATCTGTTGTAACTTTGTACATGCTGCCCTTCTTGACCAGGTCACTCTTGGAAAAGAGATTTTAATCTCAATGAGTCTTTTACCTGGTTAAATAAAGGATATATAGGTGTTTATATGTGAGCTAACGACATGTCCAGAGATCAAAGGTTTCCATGGTGATGTGCAGTAATCAGTGAGAGGAGAGCATTTCCATTGTTCTGAATGAGAGATAAACCTCTTACATGTGAACGTTTTGTTGAAGAACCGTAACAGATATCGGTGACATTTCAAAGCTTGAAGCATGTCAAGGAACTTGAGCATCTGAAGTGTACTTTTTCTGTACTTTCGGGTTAATAATGTGGCTGCTGTGGTGGGTTGTTTTTTTTCAAGCTACGAGATGTTTTCCTACGTTTGTCATGTAGTGTTTGGGAATCATGGCAGGTTTAAAAGAAAATATGAAGGCAAAATATTAAATCTGTCCTCCACTCTAGCTGTGACATCACGCACTCTAAAATCTGAAGAAGGCCTCTTTACCAAGGTCTGAACAATGTTTAATATCTCTAAAAGTATGAATCAGATTTAAAGGTTCTGTTACACGAATGATGTCAGAAAGATGTGTAACATTTTAAAGTTGGAACGAGGTTTCTGAGTGAAAGTATGAAGGAGCAGTTAGCAGTTGAAGTCGCATGAAGATTTTTCAAGTCTGAAGAGTTTCTCCATTGACTTCCATGTTAAAAATGTGATGAATTATGGGATATATTTCGGGAATTATGAAAGTTATGAATGAGAAAAGTAATAGCCATCGATTCCCGACCGAGCTGAACGTTTGAACGGAGTTTCTGCGATGTGGAATGTGGGAGAAGAGGAGGCACAAAATAACCCGGCGGAATAATAAAGAATTTTGTGCGTCGAAGAACAGGTATCAGCATTCCCACTACATTTTCCCACTAAATTAAACTACTTCTCACTTTCTACCTCAGTAAACATTTTCATAATTATTTGTTTAGTTTAAATCTCTAGTTTCAAGTCACCTTAAACTCATGATATTTACTTTTTAATTCATAGTGCCATTTACAGTAAAATAGACGATAAAATTGGGTATGCTTTACCATGTGATTGATTTACTGTTTTACACATCATCCCTTTCACAGTTTGTTTTCAGTTCATGAAAATAAGTATTCACATTTTGGTCAATGATGAACCTTGCGAGTGAACCACATGTTTACAGCCGTATGTCACAGTTATTTCTGTATACTCTCACAGCATAACATCTTAGCTGGAGCATCAGGGAGGAAGACATCAACCATCAGCATAACAAATACCAAGCTTTCAACTTAAACGACTGCAGGCATATTAGGGATGGATCTTGCTTTGTGGACAATGGGTATAGTCTCGCTCCATTGATTTCTCACCAGCGTTTATTGCACTCCATCGACGGCTAATGCCCCTAAGATCCTGCCGCAGCCTGAATTATTCAGCAAGAGGGTTTTGTTTTTGTGTCAGAGGGGGTAATTCTAGATCGCCGATATTTGATGATCTGCTGCAGGAGTAAAATGTCTATTCTCAGGATAGCAGAGTGACTTTTCTGAATGGTGGTGTCCGTATCAGGTGGAGAAAGGCCCGTGACAATGATATTTAGCGTCTGGCTTTGCTCCAATATTGTCCCAGGCGGCATCAAGGCTTTTCATTTCAAAACAGGACAGACAGGTGGAATGAGACGGAACAGGAGATGACCGACTTCTCAATATCACGGGGGATTAAAAGAGGCATTGATGGAATAGCTCAGAAGGGGAAAGAATAGACAAAGATAGAAAAAAAAGGGATGAAGAAGAGACAGACAGAAACACAAAAAGGGTGGGTATAGAGGGGGGGGAAAGCAAAGCCACCGCGGATAACACAATAGCACAGAAGATAAATTAAAACAGCTGGTTTCAGACCTTGAATAATACAAGTAAATATTACATTTTTAACACGACAGAAAGGATTTAACTTAGGAAGAGTTCAGACATCAATAACCCTGATTTACAATCACAACTCTCATGTTTGCTGGCATCCTCTCCACTAGTGCTATTGTGGGACTTAATGCCAGCAGATAAACAGATAATCTTGCAGTGGTCTCTTAATTTTGCTGCTACACAGAGAGAGAAAGAAAGGATCCGAAGAGACGAGAGGAGAGGACAAAAGTGCGTTGGTTAAGATTCAGGGCAGGCGGTGGCGCGGGGCTATCATTACCATACATCAGGACAATAAATGAGGCTTTCAGCGGGCCGTAATAAGAGTTTGATGAATCATCGGGGCCAGAATTAACTAGACGTCAAAACAATGTGAGGGCTCTGACGGATGGCAGAGGAGGGGCCGATGGCACAGATTAGTCTAGCTGGAAGTGAAGGAGCGCTGAAGGAAGAGAGGGGGGAGACATGAGGGAGAGGAGAAGGAGGGGAGGAGAGGTGAGGAGCACAAGGACAGAGGCAGGCAGACTGTTAAACAGAGGAATGAGACTCGGTCACGTTCATGTTGATAAGGAAGTTTGAATCACACTGGAAATGTGTGTTTGTCTCAGTGTGTGTCCCATATGGGTTTTAAAATAAGCTG
>CM070487.1:38021635-38039135 GCA_036324585.1 Champsocephalus esox | reverse complement strand
CTTCCCCATTTATCATCTAAAAATGTTGAATTCAATTGCAGTCATAGCCCACATTTGCGAGTCAAATATTTAAGTGTTTTTTCCACCACTGATGAAATGACTCAGCAACTTGGATCCAGTTTCCAATGAGAATCATCGCCCTTGGATCCTAGTTTATTAAAAGTCATGCATTAAAGATCCTCTGCGTGACAATATGTTTCTGGGAAGTCTTGGCTGCCTCCGCCCAGCAGTCAAAACACTCTTCAGATTCAGCTCCTTTTATTGCATTTTTGACCAAGTTTTTTGAAACGTAATACACTGAGGAGTGACAGCAAAGTGCATTGGCAGACAGGGAGGAAATGAGGTGCAACCTGGACTCAAACCCACAAAGTCATAATCACAAGGCGCATGCACGCTAAACCTCGGCTGAACCTGGACACCACAACCACAACCTTCATATCTAATCTCACTCTCCCCAGTAATATCCAATTCATACATGTACAAACACCCTCAACTGCTTCTAATATTAAACTGAGAGCAACCACACTCTGAATCTGGGTGCCACTAAGTGTACAGTGCTTGACACGGAGGAACATTTGGTTTGAAACACTGCCCGAGTACAGTCAGTTCACAGCTCTATTTAAAACGGACATACACTTTTTTCGGTGCACCCCTTGTTAAATATGATACTCTTGTAAATCCTGCAAATAGAGAAGTAGAAAATAGAAAGGACTGAGAGATCTCAATCTGGTTAAATCGACCCAGGTGAAGTTCAGGAGTTCGTGGCTGGGACAAACTCGGCGCCACTTGGCGTGAAAGTTGAAATGTCTCTCTGCTGCGGCACCACTTTAGATATTTATCTCTGGTTTGACGGTGAAGCAACATGAAGAAACCTCAAGAACATCTGTGGCGGTTTACTGTAAAAGTGAATCATTATGGAAGGAAACTTGAGACAGAAATGACAAAATCTGATATGACAACTTGTAAATTCAAAAATATGTCATGATTCAAATGTTAGGTCACTCGTGATATTTCAGACTTAATGTACACACAGTTGGCATTAAACCCATACATCAGGCACATGTACATCCCGTGTTGAAGGAAACGGTTGGACCGGAAAACCTAGGACTGTAAAAACCAAGCCGTTGTTATTATACATTCATTCAAACATAGAAGCTTTTGTAGACTATTTCCAAACCACTTTCTCAACACTAAGCTTCATGTCGTTGTAGAAATGATTGACCATTAGAGTGAACATATGACATGAACATGAAAAAGGAAAATAGACTATTTTTACACTCTTCACTTTAGCCGTTTGATTGTTTCGTTGTGTCTATTTCTCTTCTTGTGCACTGTTTCACTTAAACGAAACAGCCATTCAGAATGACGTCTTTCACTGCTGCCAATTTAAAAATATTGACGATTTGAGACACGCTGTCAAAACTAGGCCGACAGGCGCTCAAAACTACCAGACATTGACAGCCCATATTCAGCTTAGTGTGTCTTACAAGACTCAATCAATGGATGCACCTTCAGCACACTGTAGAGGTGCGTGTGTGTGTGTGTGTGTGCGTGTGTGTGTGTGTGACCTGAAGTATAGAGTGGTGCAGGGGTGACCTCAACAAAAAGCAATGACATTTGGAATATTGCAGAAATTGAGCTACGTGGCGAACACCCACGATACTACTAAAACGGGTTTTCTCAGCAGGATTATCTCAACATATTAACACCACTTTTATGATTCATAAAGCGTTCATGTAATTGGCAGCAATAGAAAGCTAACGTTAGGCTATAAAGGAACTACAGCATGGTCACATGACTTCACGTCCCTACCGCTAAGCTAAAGGCGGCTGATGCTCGTTGTGATGGCGTTTAATAATCTCATTTAGCCATTTTTTAGCAATAGAAGCTTCGGACATTCACAAGTGGGGTAATTACTGACGAGTTTAAGATAGTGAACATCTTTTAAGCTTGTGTTCAAACTGATCATATTTCAAGCATCTAACCAAACACAAGTTTAAGAAACGATTTGCTTCTCGAAGAGGGGAAACGGAAGTGGTAAACTGCTAACTCTTTTCCAGGTTTTAGGACTCATCCCTGCACCAATCGATAGAGGTTAGGGTGGTCTGATCGACGAAATATGCCCCAAAACCAATTCACACACTTCCCACTGCTCTGTTAGTAATATTAACTAACCCTTCGTGGCCTGGTGTCTCTGACTGACAAACAGCAGTTTAATGACAACCATCTGGCACAGTAATGAAGCCAGCAGTGGGAATGAGATGTTTTAATTAATGAAAGCCACTCCATTAGCTCTGATGAGCGGCTTATCAGCTCCGGCTCATTATGCAAATGGAATTAAGATCGCTGAGCGTCCTGCATGGTTAATGACGGAGATGTTAAGCCGTTTTGTTCAAAGTGACTTCCTTCAGACGAGGCTGGACAAGAAGTCCTCAGCTGTTCCTACAAAAAGATATAAATTTAGGCTGAAAATATACATACTTGGGCTGTCGATCCATTAGAATTGTAAACAACTTAATCCTTGATTAATCAATTGAAATCATTGCTATTAATTGAATACATAATTAGAAAGGTTCCTTAATAACAATATATATATATATATATATAAAACATTGCATTTTTCACAACGTTTATTTGGTTTGAGCATTACTAAAAAACTATTGGCCAGAATCTATGAAGTTTGGTGGAGTGGTGAAGCATAATTAAACAATTATCTTGTACTTGCATTTGATCAATTTCAAGATAGGGCATGGTCTTGGTGAAGGTCTGTGGTCTAAATGCCCTTATACTCATTAAAACATTAAAAAACGATGCATTTAGGAACAAACTCAAAGCTGCGTTAATTCATCTTTGTTTTAACCATTAACTAAATGATGGGTCAAATGATGACAGGGGTTGCTTGTAGTCATAAACCAACTTAGCCTTTGTAGCTTATTGTTTTGATTCTCTAACCGTATTAACATTTTCTTTTTAGATGTGGTGCTTTAAAGGGGCAATACTCATCCATTTGCATTTTTCAACTTTTATTTGCTGTTGCGTGTGTGTGTGTGTGTGTGTGTGTGTGTGTGTGTGTGTGTGTGTGTGTGTGTGTGTGTGTGTGTGTGTGTGTGTGTGTGTGTGTGTGTGTGTGTGTGTGTGTGTGTGTGACATGGGGTGAGGTTGTGTGGCTCTGTTTTGACCCTGTGGTCATTAATCTCACTTGCTGTCAGCGTAATGGACACTGATGGACAGAATTGTGTTTGCTCACTCACGCACACACATACACACACACACACACACACACACGTACCTCGAGGTGCTGACAGCTTCAAACAGCCTCTCTCCACACACACAACTCAGTTACTCATTCACAGCATATCCCAAGTGTACTTTTAGTTTGTGTGTGTATTGCCGTGTGTGTGTGTATGTCACTCCCTCTGCTGGTCAGTTAGAGCACTCAAACCTCTTTTTTGTCCTTGTCAACTTGGTCAAAGCTGCCTATATTCCCTGCCCAGCGAAGGTTCTCCAAATTCTCCCAAATGTTAAATGTTAAATGTCCCGAGTCACGGCGAGGTTAGCGTCGTGGCCCCCGCTCGAACTTCGCCGCGTTGTCCAGCCTGCATGCTCGCTTCCTCCACATTTCAAAGCAATTACTCCATGTTGATTTAGCTGTCATTGGGGGTATGTGTTGATTTATAGACGCCCGCCCGGTGCCAGTTGACTCGCGATAAATTGCACAATATTCCGAAAGGCTCATTTGCTTAGCGCTACATTAGGGGGCCGATGATTGCTACACAAAGCCATGTAAATGAGTTCTGAGAGGGGCCCCATCACTCAACATGTCATGTAGCCAATCCCATTATTATTTATGACTGGAGCTGGGCCGTGTTTCCTCAGAGGCCAGGCAAGTGAGTTTGGGTGCGTGTGTGTGCGTGCGTGTGTGTGTGTGTGCGTGCGTGCGTGCGTGTGTGTGTGTGTGTGTGTGTGTGTGTGTGTGTGTGTGTGTGTGTGTGTGGTGTGTGTGTGTGTGTGTGTGTGTGTGTGTGTGTGTGTGTGTGTGTGTGTGTGCTGAGCAGGAAGGAGACAGGCTGTCTGTGTTATCTGCTGGAGGGTGAAGATTAAAAGATGGCGCTGATTGTACAGAAGATGGAGAGATGACTACTAACATGTTCATATTTCTCTTTTTCCCTCATTCAAGTCATTTGCTGTACATTAGTACACTTTATAATGTTCTTCTACTATATCTGAGTATTTTTTATCTTCTGCTACTTTAATATTCTATTCCAATACATTTTGGAGGCATGTATTGTACCTCCTCCACAATTATAAGACATGCAGCTTTGATAAATTAGTTTACAGTTTATTACCTGACACAAAATGTAAAATAAATCGTAGATTAAAGAGGCCCTATTATGCTTGTTGGGGGTTTTACTGTAGTTTGTGTGCATGTAAATGGTCTGCAAACCCTTTTTTTCAAAATATGCAATTACGTGTCTTCAGTTTTTTGGATGGCAGGAGAGTCTCACTGCGTCTACAGCAGGGGTGCCCAACCAGTCGATCGCGGGGAGATTCCCAGTCGATCGCGAGATGTGTCTAAAAATAGAACAACAATATTCAATTGTATCGTTAATGTCCTATAACATAATCTTCATGTGCCAGAATAATGCACTTGATGCATCAAAGCTTTGTGATTGGCCGGCGTGACCCCATGTGTCGGGGCGTGGCTTGTGGGCAGTGGGCACTAGTTCGCCGACGTTGTCCGTGTCAACAGGAGTGACAGTCCGCACACACGCAAGACCGCAATGGCAGAAGCAAAAAAGCCCCAAATATATAATTTTCACTCCGAGTGGGAGGATGATTATTTTTGTATCTTTTCCGATTCAAATTCCATCTGTCTCTTCTGCAATGCGAGCGTGGCTTTATCGAAGAAGGGTCTTTTAGGAGCGGCATTTCAAAACAGTGCACAAACGCTACGAGACGGAATTCCCTCCTAATTCTGCCCTACGCTCCAAAAGGGGAGGGGCCTGAGAGGACAGCTGAATGCACAGCAGTCCATTTTCACCAGGCCCAACAACAAGAGCAAGGCTGCTACCATAGCATCTTATCGTGTCAGTCACGTTCTTGCGAAACACATGAAGTCTTTCAAAGACAGCTAAGTTGTGAAAGAAGCATTCCTGGAGGCTGCCGGCGCGCTTTTAGGGGACAGTAAAAATAACAGGAGCATTTCAACAGGTTTTTGATACAATAAAAACTCAAGTTACCATTATTAATCAGCTGTAAGTTTTAGTTTGTTTGAACTTATTCATTATAATTATTGTACAAAATGGTATAAGAATGCAAACATTACGATCTGTTCTGTTTAAATTGATTATAGTCTATTATCAATTCAGGTTAAGAAACTAGTGTTGCTTGCATCCTATTTTAAAAAAAGGCATTTATTTTTATACTCTACTAAAATGCAACAAAAAAGAGTTTGATTCTATTAATTTTGTCTTTTTTACTGCACTTTGGCAGCAGATTCCTGTGTAGCTTCAGATCTGAGTTGTCTTATTAGTAAGCCTAATTTATACTTTTGTAGCAACACTATTTTTATATAATGGCAAAGACAGGGTTCAGAGTCTTTTATTTTTCCCTGTGTCATATGTGGCAGCACTGTTCAATGTTTCTTGAAAACATTACCCACTGTAGTATGTGACGTGTGAATAAACTCCAACTCTGTATCAATAACACTGTTGTGTAGCTTCAGTTAAATACTTGTATGTGTGTAGATTAGAAAGAGGTAAAATAAAGGATCTGCAGTATTTTATGAAGTATTAATCGTACGAAGGTCAGTTTTATACAAGTAGAAGTGTGTATTTACCTGGCAGTAGGCTGTCAGTAATGGCTACGCCTCTCTATTTGGACTGGTAGATCTCGGCAGACTGGCAACTTTAAAAGTAGCTCTCGGTTCAAAAATGGTTGGGCACCCCTGGTCTACAGTATGAGTGCCATTACTGTAGCATGTTTCTGATTGGAGGAATAAGACATGTCCCGATCAACTCAAAATAGTACTTTCCACCACTGTTCTCTTATAATACACACACACACACACACACACACACACACACACACACACACACACACTTAACAAGCCAATAAATCTGAAGATGTCCCCAAACAAAAGCCTCTCCAGTGTACAGACAGTGGAGGAGATCAGTGCAGTTCATTGTGTTTATTCTCTCTTATCTGCGTCGTGTCAGGGCCGGTGTGAGGGGCCCGGGTCGACAGTGTTCAGCTTCTTCACGGTCGCTCAGGCACGTCATAACACCGCTACTTACACACACCACTGTCAAACATGTCAGCTCTCCACACCATAACAAAGATAACAGAGGCTCTGCTCCCACATCCATCGCTCAGCGAGGGGATAACTCTGTGTGTGTGTGTGTGTGTGTGTGTGTGTGTGTGTGTGTGTGTGTGTGTGTGTGTGTGTGTGTGTGTGTGTGTGTGTGTGTTGGCATTACCACTGAGCTGTTATTTGATCAGTATGGTGATCTAAGTGTTTTTGGTGATTAGGTGTAATCTGCTTTCCAGGCCTGTGATCTAAGGTCTGCAGCAGTTGTGGGGAGTCTGTGTGTGTGCGTGTGTGTGTGTGTGTGCGTGCGTGCGTGCGTGCATGTGTGCGTGCAGCGGACAGGGTTATAACAAGCAGAAATCTCATGTCTCAAAGCTTTGTTGCTTCTGCAAAGACATGTAGACCTGTCAAACATTAAACCCTCTTTGTATGTATAAATGTACTATATGTGACTCCTTAGATAGCCTAATATCCTCTTAAACATGCTTCTTTCGTGGACATGGCTAAACTTTGTTAAGCTTTCGCTAAATCAATGATATGCTGTCTACAAACAGATCAGGTGAGGCTCAGTGAAACACAAAATATGAAATTAGTTGAAGAAGATTGCAGCGAACAGCTTGTTATTTGGTGTGAGAGTTTTAGGGAATTTTAATTTTGTTCTCACTTGACCAGAGTCATATATGGTTCACTATATAACTCTTTTTATTATAGATTTTATTTGAAAATGAAGCAACCATTTAAAGTATTTCTGGCTCTTAGTGTTAAATCTTCATCCTAAAAGACACATGTTCAAAATTAATTTAGGCTACTTCATTGAGGAGGGATATATTGTATATGCATTACATATATAAAACTAAACAGAGTTGAATGTTTATCAAAATGTATGTGAATGAAAATCAGTGTGGTATTCAAAAGTAGAGCCAACACTAATCCAGAACCTAGAAGAGATTCAGCCATTGCCACACACCAGGCCCGGACTGGCCATCGGGAGGACCGGGAGGTTTCCCGATGGCCTGGCCTGCTAAGTGGCCTGCTGGCCTGAGGAATTGTTTATTATGTATGTATTGTGAACGCAACGCTGCGCAAATGTGGGTCTGCCTCTGACTCACAGAGGGTGACTGGCTGTCTACATGATGTGGCCTGCAGACATGGCCACTTTCATACAGATCATACTAATGCCCTCGATTGGTCTCTGTGTGTCATTCAAGCTCGGGAGGGTGTGTGTTACTGAGCGTCCACACTACAGCTTCGAAAAAAGCTTGGAGCTGGGCGTGTCTGTAGCTTGTGGATTTTATTCAAGCAACACGACCAACAACCAATCACATGAATCTCCCGCCTCCGACATACAAAGCAAAAAACCCCGGGGATTTTATGGGAGCAATATATATATAAACTCCCCAAACAGGCGAAAACCTACCAGTTTCACCCACTGTCTCTGCCACTTCCCTCCATGCCTGGTTCCTCCGGTTTGTATCCCGGTAGGTGAAGAGGGTCTGGTCATACAAAACCGGGTGATTTGCTACAGCGATAGTTAGTTTCTCCTCCAACTTTTTTGAAATATAGAAATGAACGGCGGGATATCTCTCCCAGCTTAGACGCGGTTTGATTGGCTACGACTTGAGCTGTCAGATTTTCCGAAACGGGATTCGATTGGCTGGCGCTGGCTATGCCGGAGACGGCGGAGACGGACTGCTCTGCTACCCACAATTCAGTTCGGCGAAAAAGCGAGGCAACGTGACGTCACCCCATTCAAAGTGAATGGGCAGATTGGAGTTGTCGACGCTTCCGACGCTTCCGACGCTTCCGACGCTGTCGACGCTGTAGTGTGGACGGGCCGTGAGTGTATGTGTGGCGCGAGCGAGTGAGATAAAGCGCGCGCTGGTGCAGGAGCACAGACACACTCACAACTATAAATGAACCAAAAACAAATAAATAAACAAGTTTCAATATTTGTTCATATTGGATATGATATGTTCAATCAATCAATCAATCAATGTTTATTTATATAGCCCAATATCACAACTGTTACATTTGTCTCAGTGGTCTTCACAGTGTGTACAGAATATCAGTATGACAATATGACACCCTCTGTCCTTAGACCCTCACATCGTACAAGGAAAAACTTCCAAAGAAAACCCAGTTTAAAGGGAAAAATGGGAGAAACCTCAGGGAGAGCAACAGAGGAGGGGTCCCTCTCCCAGGACGGACAGACGTGCAATAGATGCCGTGTGTAAATTGAAAAGATAATACATTTGCAACATAGGTAGTCCAAATGTTTGGAAATGCATGTGTGTATAATAGGAAGATGAATCCACGAGGATATCCATCCAGGACCGATGATCCAGGACCACAGCCACGACTCAAGATCCAAGCTCTCACGATCCAGGACACAAGACCGCAGGATCATCCATGACTCCGGATCCTGGCGTATATAGACACCAAAAGGAAAGACATTTGGGGAAGCTGGGTTAATCGGAACATGAGAGTACACAGGTATAGACAGCGAGAAGGAAGAAGTAAGATGTCCCCCGACAAACTAAGCCTATATCAGCAAAACTAGGGGCTGAATCTAATCAGCCCTAACTGTAAGCTTTATCAAAAAGGAAGGTCTTAAGCGCACTCTTAAAAACGGATAGGGTGTCTGCCGCCCGAACACAAACTGGAAGCTGATTCCACAAATGTGGAGCTTGATAAGAAAAGGCTCTGGCTCCCATTGTACTTTTAGAGACTCTAGGAACAACCAACAACCCTGCATTCTTGGAACGCAATGCCCTAGTAGGACAGTAGGGTATAATGAGTTCTTTAAGGTAAGATGGCGCCTGCCCATTAAGGGCTTTGTAGGCGAGAAGAAGAATTTTAAATTCTATCCTGTGTTCTATAGGAAGCCAGTGTAAGGCAGCCAGAACAGGAGTAATGTGGTCCCTTTTCCTAACTCTGGTTAGTACACGAGCCGGAGCATTTTGAATCAGCTGAAGCGACTTGATTGACTTCTTGGTACTCCCTGATAATAAAGAGTTACAATAATCCAGCCTAGAAATAACAAATGCATGGACTAGTTTCTCTGCATCGCTTTGAGGCAAGATATGCCTGATTTTTGCAATGTTACGTAGATGGAAGTAGGCGGTCCTTGAAATTGATTTTATGTGGGCGTTAAAGGATAAATCCTGATCAAATATAACACCAAGATTCCTTATAGTCTCACTGGAGGCCAAATTAATGCCATCCATAGTTAGTATATCTTTAGATAATTTGTTTCGTAGATTCTTCGGGCCAAGTACAATAACTTCAGTTTTGGTCGTGTTTAACATCAAAAAGTTTAAGGTCATCCACGTTTTTAAGTCCTTAAGGCAGTCTTGAATTGTATTTAGATGATTAATTTCATCAGGCTTGATTGATAAATATAGTTGAGTATCATCCGCATAACAATGAAAGTTTACAGAATGATTCCTTATAATATTGCGGAAGCATATATCATGTGAACAAAATAGGTCCGAGCACTGAGCCCTGTGGAACATATGTTATTGGTTATGGCCATGTTTTTATGATTTTTTAAATGTATACAGTTATGTTTCATATGGGTGTAGTCTCTTTATTTCCCCCTCAAAATGCACCAGATTGATGCATTTAAGTCCAACATTTAAAAAAAAATCTTATCGGGGGAGCATGCCCCCGGATCCCCCTATAGTAACCCATGTCCATATGTTTATGTTTGGGTAGTAGATTTAGAGGGCTATCAGTATGGGCAGCAACGCTGTAAAAGTTGACAAATCAATCCAGCAAAATGGCACAAAAAACTGGTAGTGGCCTGGCTGGGTGTATAATTCCCGGCCTGACTTATTGTCCCAGTCCGGCCCTGCCACACACACACTGAGATGGCAGTTCTATAACTTACTTTGCATCCAGGACACTGTACTAATCTGGAAGCATATTTTGCCCATAAAGTAATGTCCTGACACCACTGATTAGTGCTACTGGTTAGTGTTGCTTCATGTATCATAATGGGGTGCGCTGATGAACGTTCACTCCTTCATATGATGTACAGACATTTACTGTACAGCTAAAATGGCTGAATCAGTAATCCAAGTTACAAATTCACATTTTTTACAGAGACATAAACAAACATATGCAGTAGAGCCACTATCTGCAGAGACTGTTTCCATCAACAGTAATAATATCTTGATAATAATCACGGAGGAAAGACACATGATTTCAGCCTCCTCAAAGTCAAAGCGCGGGTTGAATTTGTCGCCCCCACGGATGACTGACAGGGGTTTGACGCCATGCTTTCAGCTTGATCTTGTACAATGCTTGCACAAAGCCAGATAGAATACAACAAGTGTACCATAAAGCTAAGATTGCGATGGAAATGTTGATCTTTATGGCACTTTTTTGTCTGCGTGAGCATTATACTGTAATGCTGCAAAGCCAGGCTTACTTTCAGAGTCAGAATATCTTTATTCGTCCCACAGAGGGGAAATGTACATTGTTACAGCAAGTAAAGAGCCAAAGATATAGCTTAATATTAATTAAGAAGCGTGCATAAAGATAAAAGTGTTAAAGATAAAAAGTTACAAATACACATCCATTAAAAATTGTGATCATCAACACTTCTCTAACTTCTGGTCACTTTCCAAATAGTCTCAAGGAGGCAAGAGTAAACCCTCTCCTAAATAAACCCACTCTCAGCCCGTCAGATGTTATAAACTACAGGCCTGTCTCTCTCCTCCCGTTCCTGTCTAAAACACTTGAACGCGCTGTCTTTAGACAACTCTCCTGCTATCTCCATCAGAACAACCTTCTGGATCCGCACCAGTCTGGTTTCAAGGCAGGTCACTCAACAGAAACTGCTCTCCTTGCTGTCACTGAGGAACTGCACACTGCTAAAACAGCCTCCTTCTCCTCTGTCATCATCCTTTTGGACCTGTCTGCTGCATTCGACACGGTGAATCATCAGATCCTCCTTCACACTCTCCAAGAACTTGGAGTTTCAGGCTCTGCACTTTCCCTCCTCACCTCATACCTCAAAGACCGCACCTACAGGGTTACTTGAAGAGGGTCCGAGTCCGACCCTTGTCAATTAACTACAGGGGTCCCTCAGGGCTCTGTTCTTGGTCCCCTCCTCTTCTCCTTTTACACAAACTCGCTCGGATCTGTCATTAGCCCGCATGGTTTTTCATACCACTGCTACGTTGACAACACTCAATTAATTCTGTCCTTTCCCCGCTCAAAGACCCAGGTCGTCGCACGCATCTCTGCTTGTCTAGCTGACATCTCTCAGTGGATGTCTGATCATCACCTCAAGCCCAACCTTGACAAGACTGAACTGCTTTTCCTTCCGGGAAAAGATTGTTTCACTCTTGACCTAACAATCAACATCGGCACCTCTGTTGTCTCCCAGACTCAGACTGCAAGGAATCTGGGTGTGACCCTAGATAACAACCTGTCCTTCACTGCAAACATCGCTGCTACAACCCGCTGCTGCAGATACACCAGTGTGAGAAAAAGTTTTTAGAGAGTACTTGTCCATGGACAAGTGAGTTTTGCAATTTACTTGTCCGAATACATTTTTTACTTGTCCAGAATGGACAAAAATTGGGGCCACTGGAATCTTCTTCTTCGTCATCGTATTTTACATTTTTCCACGTATTTTACATTTTTCCATGTTTTTTATGTGAGTGGTAAGATTTTACTGCATCACACATAGGGTTGGGTATCGTTTGGATTTTAACGATTCCGGTTCTGCTTTTCGATTCCGGTTATTTTCGGTTCTCGATTCCTGTTCTTTGAGAGGGTAAAATTAAGTCCCATGACAAACTGGGAGAAAAATATATTTATGAAAACATTAAGTCAAATCTGTATTCCTATTTCCAAATCACTTCATACTGTTTAATTTCTTACGGTTATTGAATACAATTATATAAAAATAATCTCTGCATTGTTTAGTTAGTTCTAAGTGGTGCAGTTTGAGAATGTACAATTGGCCCAGTGATGTTACATCAGATGTGAGGACAGCGCGAGGAGGACACAGACGGGGAGGCTGCTTCACTTCATAAAGGAAATGGTGGTCAATATTAACAACATAGGAGCTTAAACGCTTAATAACCTTCATTACGTGTTCGAGAAAGAACATAAGAAAGTTTGACAAAGATGAGGCTGTTAAATGGGCAGCGGATCCGCTGTGTGTAGAAAGAGAGAGAGAGAGAGCCGCTGAGCTGCACCGTGCAGCGATCAGCTGATACGGAGCATAGAGAGAGCTGTAGTCCGCGGGGCTCGGCCTCGCCTCCTGACCTCACAACTCTTATTAATCCCGGTACCGGACAATTGTTATTTGTTTTTACTCGGAACCGAGTTTTGCTTCCCAACCCTGCCACTGTGCTACACGTCGTTCTTATTATACATCCATGGCCCCGCCCCACCCCGCCCCGCCCCGCCCCGTACAGAAAGCGGCGAGATGCGTTTCCTTAGGAATCGACAAGCAGAACCGAAACTAACATTTCCAAACGAACAATGGCGGACACGGACAATTTGCGAATGACTTCTGCCTTTTGTAAACTGAATGTATCAATAATTTGTCAATAAATGAGGGTCAATAAAACATCACTTGTCCACCGGACAAGTCAATTGAAAGATCTACTTGTACGAGGATGCGTCCCCAGCTGACCCAGAAAGCAACGCAGCTTCTGGTCCAGGCTCTCGTCATCTCACGCCTAGACTACTGCAACTGCCTCCTGGCTAGTCTACCTGCATGTGCCATCCGACCTCTGCAGCTCATCCAGAATGCAGCGGCTCGCCTGGTCTTCAACCTTCCTAAATTCTCCCACACCACGCCGCTCCTCCGCTCCCTTCACTGGCTTGCGTACCATGCTGCGAATGGATCTGGCCCTTCCTACATCCAGGACATGGTTAAACCGTACACCTCAGCACGTGCACTCCTCTCTGCATCAACCAAACGCCTCGCTGCACCATCGCTGCGAAGGGGACCCAAGTTCCCATCAGCAAAAACACGTGGGTTTGCTATCCTGGCTCCAAGATGGTGGAATGAGCTCCCATTGACATCAGGACAGCACATAGCTTACACACCTTCCGGCGCAGACTGAAAACTCATCTCTTTCGACTCCACTTCGAGCAATAGAACTACTAGCAAAGCACTTATATACTAATAAAGAGCTGGCTTATCTAAAGCCAGTTGAGTAGCACTTGAAATGGTTTTCTCTATGAAACCTGATGAACTTATATGATTCTGTTTTCTTCAAGTTTGTATTTTGTTGGTCAAACGCACTTATTGTAAGTCGCTTTGGATAAAAGCGTCAGCTAAATGCAATGTAATGTAATGATATAGCAGCTATAGGTGAAAGTGTTAAAGGTTAAAGTATTGCACAGTAATTTACAGGTTTATTACAGAAGATACATTGTCTAGTTAAGGGACAGCAGCCAGTAATGTATATAATAGTTATGAAGCAGTATATATATATATATATATATATATTGCACATAATATATATATACATATTTGAGTAATTGAACACTTTAATTGCAGTATTTGAGGCTTGACAATAGATTTTATAGAAAAGATTTTATCTTAAGATTTTTCACTGATAAATATCACAGTTGAGTAAAAAAACGTAAAACACCTGTTTTTAAAAGCCATGGTGTTACCAGAAGTGAAAGAAGCAGTAATACAGCAGTGTAGGCTTAGGATAGGTTGCTATGAAATCAAAAAGTATTAGTGTACTTAAAGCACAAATAGTAAAGTATACTCATTGTGCAGGATGGCCCATTTCATGACACTTTATATATAATTATTGCATTATAATCATTGATGCATTAATGTGTTTAATTAAGATGGTTAAGGTGGAGCTTATATAAGTATTCTATACTCCTAGCAGCTTGTCAATTAACACCCGGTATGACTTAATTGTAATGTATGTGTTAATTTAGTTCCTGACATTCATCTAAATCTGAAAAGTAACTCTATAAATAAAAAATATTAGAAGAAAGAGTACTCTATCTCTGAATTGTAGTGCAGTGAAAGTATAATGTAGCAAATGCATGTTCCTATAAATACCTAGACAACAGGGTAGCTTTAAGTACAGTTCTTGAGTAAATGTTACTCTCCACTGACTGCAGTTAAAGCTTCATTCATCTACTCCATTGTGTCCTTCCTTCTCCCTCATTCGGTTTTACTCGCTCTCTTGCATGCTTGCTCCTCTTGTGTCCTTCATTGCCTCCCCCTCCCCCTCTCCACTGGAGCTTTTTGTTTTTTAACGGATGAGTTATTGACTTAAGCAGGGCCAATTAATCAGGGTGTAATGGGGCAGTGGGGAGGCCCAGGGAAGCAATGCATCATGGGCCAGAGATGAGCTCTGTCAGACTGCTCATGCAACCCTCCTCAATCACTCCCACATTAACGCCAGGCGGAGATGATGAGGAGGAGGAGGAGGAGGAGGAGGAAGAGGAGGAGGAGGAAGCATGGAGGATTGGGAAGGAGAAACAGGGAGAGGAGGGAGGAGAAAACACGAGAGAAAGAGAGTGTACGTATAAATCTGAGTAAAAGACGGAGAATGTGTGAGATTGTGAAAGACCACACGTAGCCTACAGACTTCATTTACCACCCAAAGACAACCATCAGTGTGTGTATGTGTGTGTGTGTGTGTGTGTGTGTGTGTGTGTGTGGTGTGTGTGTGTGTCAGATTAGACCAAACACTTGACTGCACTTTACACCCAAACATGGCATGCCAGAGATCAAGCTTACATCATAACATACAAACAAGCTGACATATCTGGTGTTTCTGCGATGAAAGCACACACACACACACACACACACACACGCACACACACACAGTTACAAAGTTACAAAAAAAGTCATGATGTTGTGCTCTTTTGATATATGGAGGGTGACAAAAATTACTTTTCTGATTATTTTGTATCTAAATAGTAGTATTCTTAAAGGTTTATGTTGTTTTATTGAACTTATATATTTAATAAATATTAGTTTAGCATTTTCTTTTCATTGTCCAATATTATTGCCTTTTTTAGGAATTACAAAAGTAAATAAAACGAAATAATTCACTTTTTGCAGTGTTTAAATGTCTCTCTTTACAACCTCACTTACTTTTCTGGGTTATTTGCATATCCATTGCTGCTGTTTATTCATTTACAGGCCTTTCTCTTTCTTCATGGTCAATAAACAGCCAGTTACCATTGACTTCCATTGTCAGTCGATGTTATTCCTGTCGCACTCTAGGAAATGGGTTCATGTAAAATTCATAGCCGACCATGTCAGACACAAGTTGTCTCCCTCAGCCTGATTGACTTATCTGACTCCTTTTGGGAGAGTCTTTACAAATATCACGACACGTGTCAGTCACTGGCGTTAGGCCCACCACGCAGCTGTGTGTCACATCCTAATCCCCCCCCTGTCACGACACACTTTCACTGGAGTAAAATATCCACTTAACATGCCGTCCATCACTTTTATCTCCTTCAGCGAGTCCTCGTCTTCTTCTCTGTCTGTCTGAGCCGACAGAAGCTGAAATATTGCTCTTAAAGTACTTTCCCTGTGAAATCAAGGACAGGATGGGATAGAAACATTATATCTGATGTTTGTCATCCAATGGGCCTCTCTGCTGTGTTAATGCATACATATTTAATATATAGAGTTGACCTTTTAACCCCCGATGCTGACAAGTTCGGCCCACTGACCTTCACGTTCACTTATTCGGCTCCACAAAGGTTTCTCTCCGTGTTTGTGATTTATGCGGTGAAGGATCAAAACTTCACTCCGGGTCTCTCGTGAAAGTTGGCAGCCTTGGAGAGAATACTGATCGTTGTAACGGCTGCTGCAAAGCCAAAACAGAAGTGCAGCAAAGTTTAAAAGGATATGCAAATCACCCTCTTCCTCCCCCTGGAGTCGAGGAAGTCTGGTGTCTGGTGGCGTCTGCAGTGATTGGGCCAGGGGCGCTAAAGTGAGTTGCCAAGCTAAACTTTACAGATAACAGAAAAGACAAAGGGAGAGAATTTTGAAGAATAAAGGACAGCATGTTCCCTTCTCTACCGTGTGCTATACAAATGAAATACACTTGGCACACTCGATACTGCAGCGAGGGGGTGATTTGGGATTAGTTTTGTGCTGCTAAATTGTACAACAGGATGTAAAATCTTCCATATTAGGTTGCAGAATGGGCACATGGTGCAGGAAATTGATTTGAGAGAAATGTACAACATGAAGGATGTAACAGAGGATAGGACATGTGATCTAAAATGTATTGCACTGAAATTGGATCGTAAGAATCAGGATCCGGCACACAACTAATTTAAAGACAATTACATTTACCCAGTGAAGTATAAATGAAAAGGCTGAAGCGACTCCAATTCATCTTAAAGCTTGCCGTGCATTACATTACACGTCACTTGTTAGACGCTTTTATCCTGAGCGACTTACACACTCAATACCGTGGACAATCCCCACAGGAGCACTTTGGGGTGAAGTGTCTCAGGGACACAACGACATGCTGACTGCAGTGGGGTTTGAACCTGTGACCCCCTGATCTGAACACCAACGCACAACCCACTGCGCCACCCGCCTCAAACACAACTCAAAAGAAAATTCATCTTGACAATAAAGATTATTTTTAATTGATTTGTGTGAAAACTGAAAACACACAGCGCAGTGGTGGAATGTAAGTTAGTACTTTTACTCAAGTGCTTAGGTTAAGTGCAATTTTGAGGTATTTATATATTGTGTTTTCATTTTATGTTTATACTTCTACTTCTCTACATTTTAGAAGCCAATATTGTACTTTGTACTTCACTTATTTAGTGTACACTTGTGACATCTTAACTAGTTTGATGCTTATACCTTTGTACTTTGGATTTTCAAAGCGGGACTTTAAAGAGGCCCTATTATGCTTTTTGGGGTTTTCTCTTTCCTATAGTGTGGTATATATATGTAAATAGCCTAGGCTCAAATCCCAGTTCCCTCCAGAGGGAGTTTATCTCCTACACACGAAAACAAAAATGAGCATAATAGGGACCCTTCAACTTGTAACAGAATATTTCTTTCATGTAGTAACACATCATGCTTTGCTTGTATGAAGGCTCTGCCAGTACCTTTTGTGTGTTAGTGGGCGTGTGCGTGCGTGTGTGTGTGTGTGTGTGTGCACATGGGCAGAAAGCGGAGCTGCGACGAGT